>CM076846.1:124190960-124454266 GCA_039519185.1 Astragalus membranaceus
GATCTTTTTGATCTTCATGGTTGTGCCTACGAGAAGACTGAGGTGAAGATCGCGATGTTGTACTTCCTTCAGAAGATTTTTCGTCTTAGGAATGAGTCGAGGAAGTAGATGGACCGATGTCCTCCGCATGCCACCTCCATGAGTCATTTTGGTTGTCTTTGCCTCCTTCTTATCACATTCCACCATTGCTCGCCCTCACACATGCAACTCTCGCTCCTCTCGCTCCAATTCTATATTAACTATTTAAATAAGAAAAATGTTAATGAATGTCTAAAATATACAAGTTAAAGAAAAAGAGACAAAAAATTATTAAAAAGGATTAAATATAGTTTTAGTCCCTTAAAATACATGGTTCTTATTTTTAGTCCCTAATAAATTAGTCTTTGATTTTTTAGTCCCTCTATATATTTATGTTTGAATTTTTAGTCTAATGTAAACTTATGTTTGATTTGTCTTATAGACTGCTGTTTTTTGGACCAATTTCTTTCTGTGCTTACTCTTTCGAGACGTGGAGACCACCGGTTCAGATTTATCAGCAAACGTTCCATGGTTCATAGGATCATTAGCGTCATCTGACACAGCACCCCAAAGCTTCCCCAAAATTCTCATGTCAGGTGTTGCCATTAGATTAACATCGTACCTTGAGGCAAATAGCGAATCTATCCTGGTGGAGGGAGGTTGAGTGGAATCACTACCAACCCGGCTAGCTTCAGAGGAGCTAGGGGTCGAAGCATTAGGCACACTGCAAGAAATACTGGAATTACCGGCTGTTTATTTCCGGCTGAATCAATCCGTCTATACGGTTCCGGTGGATTTTAAGTAGTTAGTGGCGGATTTTTTCCCACGAAAGATTTTCGGCGGAATGTGTGGATTTTCCGGCGGTTTAATTTCCATCGGTATCTTTCCGACGGTTTTGAGTGAGTTACTGGCAGAATATTCCGCCGCAAAGGGTTTTCAAAAAAAGAAAACTTAAAATCGACGATAACGACTATTACCGGCGGTTTTTTGGAGGGGAGGGACATTTGAAATTTGAAATTTCCGCCGGAAACGTGGTGAAAACCGTCGGAAATAACAGACCAAAAAAAAACCGCCGGAAACGTGTAATTACCGGCGGTTTTGAAAATTCGAGTTTCAAATTAATTTCCACCAGAAACAGATAAATCCGCCGGAAACGTGTAATTACTGGCGGTTTTTTAAAATTCGGTAAAAAAATAATTTCCGCCGGAAACTGCCCAATTCCGGCGGAAATTTCTAGCTGTTGGTGGGAAATTTTTAAATTTCAAACAGATTCCGCCGGAAATGGTTTAAAACCGCCGGAAATGTATCCTTTAACCGAATTATAAATAAGACCCTCTCTTCCCCATTCCGAATTTCTTCATTCACTCATCTTTCATCTTCCCCATTCCTTCATCTTCCCCATTCCTTCATCTTCCCCATTCCTTCATCTCACCCATTTCAAATTACTTCATCCCTATTCACCATCTTTCGTCTTCCCCATTTCTTCATCTCATCAATTCCGAATATCTTCATCTCCATTCATTCATCTTTCATCTTCCCCATTCATTCATCTCACCAATTCCGAATTTCTTCATCCCCATTCACTCATCTTTCATTTTTTTTCTTCTCTCATTCATTCTCCTTACATACTCTCATTTTCTCTTCCATACACTTATTAACTCTCATATTTTTTTCTTCTATTCCAAAATTTCACTCATCTTTACGTGTTTGCAAATTTTTCACGGTATGTTTTTAAACAAATATTAGTTATATGTTTTATTTTATAGTAATACCATATATGTACTTAATTTAACATTGCTAACTTTATTTGTTTATGATTCAGTTAGAGGTTGAAGAAATTTTCGTTGGAGGGACTCGAAGAATATAATTCGGATCAAGCCGAGACTCATCTTCAATTCTGGTTAGTTATTTAGTTGTTTCTTATTAGATATTGTAGTGACATGTTAATAATATATATATGTTTGGATAGTAAATGATTAAAAACATTACGTTTATTTAGTATAACATGTTAATAAAAAATGTTTTTTTGGTCAAAATTAGTGTAACATATTAATATAAAATGTTTTTTATGTTTATAAAAAATTAATTTTATAAGATGTAACTTATGTTTGTTAAAAAATATTAGTTATTTAAGGGACATATTTATTTAGTATAACATGTTAATAAAAAAATATTTTTGGTCATAATTAGCATAACATGTTAATAAAAATATATCACATTATAAAAAAATATTTGTTATTAGATATAAAAAAATAAGAAGGCATATGTTTGCTAATTAAAAAGTTATAGGTAATTATTTAGTAAAAAAGTGTATATGAAATTAAAATTAATATTTATTGTTTGTAGCGACCGAAAAATCCGGAGGAGGGATTCTTCGTCGTTTTTGAACAATGGAGTCGCCATCAATATTTATTTTTAGGAAAACATTGAAAAAACCTTTGTTTTTGGGTTCGGGGGTCGATTAAGTGCGGGGAAGGTACTAGCACCCCGCAACATCCTAAAAAGGTTACATTTTAATTTAATGTGTAGAAAAAGGTAGTTTTAAAGAAAACATTTTAATTTACCCTTTTTATTAATTACAAAAAAACGGAAAGGAAGACTTAATAAAAAAATTTAGTTTTTTTTGCGCTTGACAGGAGTGGGCCCCCGCTCCTACGTATCTCCGGGTGCGATGGAGAAATCAAAGCTACGTAGTTCTTGGGTAGAAAATATTTGCGTGTTGGTGTTGTTTTTTTTTATTGATAAGTTTGCGGAAACCGGAGGCCGCTCATGGTGACCAAACAGATAAATCCAGAGTGGTCACCACTTAACGGCTTATCCGAAAAAGAAGGTATTTACCGCGTTCAAACGAGCGGGGCCCAGAGTGACTGCTATAAATAACCGGTTTGTGATCGGGCGCTTGTTTATTTGAAAATGTGTATTGGAAAACGTTTTCTAAAAAGGAGTTGAAATTACGTTTGTGTGGAAGCGTTTTTTTGTTAACTGAAAATTTCTTGACGTTTAGGCGGGTGTTCATGATGATCAAACGAGTAATCTCAGAGTGGTCACCGCTACTAATCCGCTTTGGAAATAAAGGTTGTTCCTATCGGTCAAACAAGCTAGGCTCAGAGTGACCGTTGGTAACAACCTATTTTTATGTGAGTTTGGTTGTTTGAAATAAAGAAAAAAAATGGTTTGGAAATCACGCGGTATAAATAAAAGCGGAATGGGTGATAGTAAAAAAGGGGGCGCGAATGACAGGGGTGCTGTGTTAAAAATGGGGGGTGCGAACAGTGAGACCGAATCGCTTTTGTGGACTAGGTTGTGTTTTAAAAACATGGGCTTGCAACCAAAAGGGGGTGCTGTTTTACTAGAACGCGGGGGTGCAAACAGTGAGACCGGATCGCTTTGGAGCTTGGTTGTGTTGTTTTTCGAAAATGGACTTGCAGCCAAAAAGGGGTGCTGTTTTACTAAGACGCGGGGGTGCAAACAGCGATTTTACGTTAAAAAAAAACGATTGCTTAATTTTTCTTTTTTACCACCTTACTAACATAACCTAACACATATGATTTGCGAATTTATAAAGAAAAGTTCTTTTTTTTTTGAAATGATTGTCATAGTTGTTATTTTGAAAGGAGGTGTTTTTACTTTTTTTTTTTGGAAAATGATTATTTTGAAAAAAAAAAGTGCTTTTGCTTTTTTTTTTTTTTAGGAAAAGGATTATTATTATTATTTATTTTTTTATTTATAAAAAGGGGTAGTGGTATTAGTAACCATTTATTTTGAAAAAAACAACATTTTTAGTGTTATTATTTTAAAAGAAACTTCATTTTATAAAACATAATATCTTATTGTAAATGATTTTTTTTGAAAATAACCAATCTAATGCCTAAAATTCGAAAATACAGCAACAAAAAATAAAAACAGCAAGAATAAAAAGTATTACAGCAACTAAAATAAAAAAACAGTAAGAATAAAAATATATTACAGCAATAAAAAAAACAGCAACAGCAAAGATTATTACAGCAACGAAAACAAAAAAAACAGCAATACTAAAAAAATTTACAGCAACTAAGATAGAAAAACAGCAGCACTAAAAACGTTACAGTGACTGAAAATGAGAAAAAAAAACAGCAACAATATATACAATAAAAATAATTATAGCAGCTACAAAACTAAAAAATACAGCAACAAATTCGAAATTACAGTACCTTAAAAAACCCGAAATGTTGAAAAAAATCTTTCCTTGGATCTCCTCAACAATAGCAGAATGTAAACTAAAAAAAAAAATTTGTTTGTGAAAGGAGAAAAATAAGAACAGTGAACAAATCTCAACTGTTTTTTTTTTTAAAAAACCTAACCTCTCTTTTCTTTCTCTCTGAAAAACCTTTTCTTTTTTTTCGAAAATCTTTTTCTTTTTCTCCCTCCTTTTTTTTCTGGTCCATGGCAAGAACCCTATTTATACTAAAAGATGGAATGCCTCCTTCGTTTTTTTTGGACTGCTTTGTACAGTAGTTTGTTACTGTGGCTTGACATTTCGTGATGACTGAGAAGGATATGATGACCTAGGGTTTTGTGGAGAGTAGTTGGTGAAAGAGAAAAAAACTTGTGAGAGGAGGGGAGAGTGAAATATGCGAAGGTATGGGGTAGACAGAGAAGGGAAATGATGGCTTGTGTGTGAGAGAGAAAAAAAATTCGTGAGTGTGTGAGAGAAGAGGAATGGGGGCGTGAAAGGAGGAGAGCCATGTGAGGGAAATGAGTGTGTGAGTGTGGAAGAGAGAGAGAGCCGTGGGTGTGTAGGAGAGGGATTGGAGAAGAAGGATGAGTGAATGTGAGGAAAAAAAATGAGTGTATGAGTGGTAGGAGAGTGAGAGAGTGCCGTGAGTGTGTGAGAGAGGAAAGAGAAAGGGAAAGAGTGAGTGTGAGGGAAAAGAGTGGGAAGCGTGAGATAGGAGAGTGATGTGAGGGAAGTGATGTGAGTTAGGGTTTGGTGAAGGGAAGTGTGTGTGAGAGAGAGAGAGAGCCGTTGGGAGGGAAGTGGGAGGCGTGTATGGGGAAGTGGGAGGCGTGTGTGGGGAAGTGGGGAAGTGTGGGTTTCAAGGAATGGGGAAGTGGGAATGCAAGTTTCAAGGAGGGAAAAGAGGGAAAGGTGGCCGAATTTTAGGGAGGAGAGAGGGAAGTAGCCGAATTTTTTTTTAGGGTTTGGAAGGGGTGGAATTCGAATTAGGGTTTAGTTGGAGTGGGTTGGATGGAGTTGGGTTAGGGTTAGATGGATGGGTTAGGAGGGAGTTGGGTTGGGTTTGCGAATTGGGCTGAGTTTGGTGGAGGAAATGGGCTTCTGATGGCCCAATCCTGATTGCACCTCTATTTCCCTTTTTTACAGACCCCCCCTATGCTCCTTTGCCTATTTTGTTTTGATACTTCTAATTATTTTTTCAAAGATTAAAACTTGTAGCAAACTAAAATAAAATATGACATGAAGATAAAAAGAATATTATTTTTATTGAAAAATAAAAATCTCTCAATTTGATCGGACAAAATTAGGGTATTACAGCTGCCCCTCTTTATTTATATTTTGCTAGGAAATCGGAGGGATTCCAAATTTCTCGAGGAAAATAGAAATAAAGATAACAAAACGCTAATTTTGTCCAGACTGAGAATTTTGTGTTGCTTCTTTTTTTTGGTTTGAAAATTATGAAAACTGGGTTGATTTAGAAAGAAAGTAAACAGGGATCGCTGGGGATCTGAAGGATCGCTGGGGATCTGAAGGAGCACTGGGGCTCTCTAGGAGCACTGGGGCTCTGAAGGTCTAGTTCAAAATCAATGCTTGGAGCATCGACTTGCGTTCGACTGAGGGACCGTCGGGGTCTGAAGGGCATGCCTAAGCCTGAGGGACCGATGGGTCTGAAGGAGCGCAACTAGCTTATGGTACTAGTAATACGGTCTGGGGGTGGCCTTTTTTCGAGCGGCCATTAGGGTTAATCAGGTCCGGAACTGATATAACCACGAATGACGTGCACTGTGTTTTTTTAGGCGGACACAGCTAGTCTGAAGGGCCTGGGGCCGGATGATCCGTCGGTTGCTCGATAACGCGGCGTGCGATCTGGATTGAAGGACCATTGTTGGTCTGAAGGAGCGCCTGGGCTCTGAAGGACCGCTGGGGGTCTGAAGAATTGTTGCTAACGATACATACTAAAATTATCTCAACAGACACTTGCAATGAATGATGCATGCGTGCATGTAGTTAAGTAATTGATGACATGATGAACGAAATGTGGAATGATTTTGTTTTTGGCTTTTGTTCTTGGCCTTTTTTTTTCATTTTCTTTTCTTGCTCTTTTGCTCTTTTTGTTCTTTAGCTCTTTATTGACTTTGCTGGCATCATCAAACTCGCATGACTCTCGACGTGGGATACGAGGGTTGCCTCGAGCAGTGGTGCCAAAGTGCGGGTTTTTAAGATTTGCTGAAGTGATTATGCATTTGTCCTTTTTGCAACTTTATGAGAGATCATCTCTTTTTTTTTGTGATTTTTAGAAATTTCGCAATGACCATAATGCTTGTGATCATGCACATGTTTCGCAATTCAGTATCGTCTACCATGAACGTTATTTTTACGATAATAGGGAAATGAGAGAATAAATGAAGTGTTTAATATTCAAATGGAAAACAAATGCGCAGAAGGTCGCGCTGGCTGAAAATTACATTGGGAGTTTAAACTACAAAAAGAAAGAGAAGAAAAAGAAAACAAGGAAAGCTGATCTTTTGTTTGTATCTTTGAAGTAATAACGCCAATCGCCCATTAACATAACTTTGAGCATTCATTATCCAACTTTTGGAGGTATTGACTGCCTTTGTAGCTCAAAGTCCAACTTCTGACCCTAATTTTTGCCTGGACTGCTCTTTAGAGTTTTCAGTCCACCGGGTCGCTCTAATTTTTGCCTAGGCCGCCCTTTCGGGTTTTCGACCTAGCGAGCTTATTTTTGCTTGGCTCATCTTTCTCTTTTTTCCATATATTTCTTTAGGCATAGTATTTCTTGACTGCGTCCGAGTTCACTGGGAGTGGGAGGTCTTCACCGTCCATTTTTGTGAGAATCAATGCTCCTCCAGAGAATGCCTTCTTTACCACATAAGGTCCTTCATAGTTAGGGGTCCATTTTCCACGGGAATCCTTTTGGATAGGCAACATCTTCTTGAGCACGAGGTCTCCTTCTTGAAACTGGCGGGGGCGCACTTTTTCATCATAAGCCTTTTTCATTCTTTGTTGGTACAACTGCTCATGACACAAAGCAACTACTCTCTTTTCTTCTATGAGGTTCAACTGATCCAGACGAGCTTGAACCCATTCTGCTTCCTCCAATTTTGTTTCCATTAGCACTCGCAGGGAGGGTATTTCCACCTCGATGGGAAGAACTGCTTCCATCCCATATACTAGTGAGAATGGTGTTTCCCCTGTTGACGTGCGGATAGAGGTCCGATACCCGTGCAAAGCGAAGGGCAACATTTCATGCCAGTCCTTGAAGGTCACTACCATCTTTTGCACGATCTTTTTTATGTTCTTATTTGCTGCCTCAACTGCCCCATTCATCTTTGGACGGTATGGGGAGGAATTATGATGCAGGATTTTGAAGTCGTCACACAACTCTTTCATCATCTTATTGTTCAGGTTGGTCCCATTGTTTGTGATGATCTTATTTGGAAGACCGTAGCGGCAAATCAAATCTCTCTTTATGAACCTGACAACCACTGATTTTGTTACACTGGCGTAAGAAGCGGCCTCGACCCATTTGGTGAAATAATCAATAGCGACAAGAATGAAACGATGTCCGTTTGATGCCTTGGGTTCGATGGGACCGATGACATCCATTCCCCACATTGAGAATGGCCATGGTACTGTTAGGACATTCAGAGAGGCAGGTGGTACATGGATATTGTCGGCATAGATTTGACATTTGTGGCATTTTCTGACGTAGTTGAAGCAGTCAGTCTCCATTGACAACCAGTAGTAGCCAGCCCTTAGGATTTTCCTTGCCATGGTGTGCCCATTAGAATGGGTGCCGAACGAGCCTTCATGGACATCTTTCATAATTCTTTCTGCTTCTTCTTCTGCTACACATCTGAGGAGTACCATATCGTGATTCCTCTTGTAAAGCACTTCCCCATTTAAGAAGAAACCCATTGACAGCCTCCTAAGTGTCCTCTTATCATTCTCGGTGGCACCAGGAGGATATTCTCTGTTTGTGATATAGTGCTTGATATCGTCATACCAAGGTTTACTGTCAGGCTCTTCTTCGATTGCCACACAATGATGTGCCGGTAGGTCTCGATGTTGGATTCGGATGAATGTCAGACTCTTGTCGTTATTGATGTTGAACATTGATGACAAATTCGCCAAAGCATCGGCCAACTGATTCTCTTCGCGAGGGAGGTGATGGAAAGTGATCTCTTCAAATTGTTCAACCATCTTTTGGATGTGATCATGATAAGGAATTAATTTGTAATCCCTGGTTTCCCAGTCACCTTTTGTCTGATGGATGACTAAAGCTGAGTCCCCATATACATCGAGTCTTTTGACTTTCCATTCAAGGGCTGCTTTGATGCCTAGGACGCACGCTTCATATTCTGCAATGTTGTTGGTGCAATAGAAACTCAGTCTAGCGGTAAACGATACGAAGCGGTTATCAGGAGAGATCAGTACAGCTCCGACCCCGTGCCCGTATAGATTAGAAGCGCCATCGAATAACATTCTCCACTTTTCGTTGTCCGGAGAATTCCCTTCTACGAATAGAGCCATTATATCTTCGTCTGGGAAATCGCACTGCATTGATTGGTAATATTCAATGGGCTGGTGTGCCAAGTACTCAGCCAATGCACTACCCTTGATTGCTTTTTGGGTGACATATAAAAGGTCGTATTCAGATAGTAGCATTTGCCAGCGAGCGATCCTCCCTGTGAGTGCGGGTTTTTCAAAAATATACTTGACTGGGTCCATTTTAGACACCAACCAAGTCGTGTGGCTCAGCATATACTGCCTCAAACGACGTGCAGCCCAGGCCAGAGCACAACACGTTCTTTCCAACAATGAGTAGATGGCATGTTCCTTCTTTTCGGATTCATCATGTTGCCCCAGTACACAACCCATTGATTTGTCTAGCACTGTTAGATACAGGATGAGAGGTCTTCCCTGTACAGGCGGCATCAGAATCGGTGGATTTTGGAGGTACCTCTTGATCTTTTCAAAAGCTTCTTGGCAATTATCATTCCACTTTGTTTCTTGGTTTTTGCACAAAAGCTTGAAGATAGGCTCGCATGTAGATGTTAGCTGCGATATGAACCTAGAGATGTAGTTCAATCTTCCCAGGAAACCAAGAACTTCCTTTTCAGTACTCGGTACCGGCATTTCTAGTATTGCTCGTACTTTGGCTGGATCTACTTCTATTCCCCTCTGACTGACTATGAAACCCAACAGCTTTCCCGATCTTACACCGAAAGTGCATTTGGCAGGGTTTAATTTGAGTTTGAACTTCCTGAGACGTTCGAAGAGTTTTTGCAGATTGACGATGTGCTCTTCCTCAGTCTTGGATTTTGCAATCATGTCATCCACGTAAACCTCTATTTCCTTATGCATCATATCATGGAACAATGCGACCATTGCCCTTTGGTACGTTGCACCAGCATTCTTCAGTCCGAATGGCATTACTTTGTAACAGAAGGTTCCCCAGAGAGTGATGAAGGTGGTTTTCTCCATGTCTTCAGGGGCCATCTTAATTTGGTTGTATCCGGAGTATCCATCCATGAAGGAGAACAGAGAGTGTTGTGCTGTGCTATCTACCAGGACATCAATGTGAGGCAAAGGGAAGTCATCTTTGGGGCTGGCTCTGTTCAAATCTCGATAATCGACGCACATCCGAACCTTCCCGTCTTTCTTTGGGGCCGGTACAATATTGGCTACCCATTGAGGGTATTTTGCTACTGCTAAAAACCCAGCATCGAACTGTTTCTTAACCTCGTCTCGGATTTTCAGCGACATTTCTGGTTTCATTCTTCTTAACTTTTGTTTTACCGGCGGGCATTCTGGTTTTACTGGTAACTTATGTTCGACTATGTTGGGGTCCAGTCCGGGCATGTCTTGGTATGTCCATGCGAAGACGTCGACATAGTCAAACAACAACCTAACCAATTTCTCTCGCTCGCTGTCTTTCAATGTGGTGCCAATGTTAACTTCTTTTTTGTCTTCTTCCGTGCCTAAGTTGATCGTTTCAGTCGATTCCTCGTGGGGTTCGATTATTGTTTTCTCTTGTTCCATCATTCTCATTAACTCCGGAGGGGTTTCCCATTTATCCTCAACATCTTCCTCAGTTTGATTGATGGGGTGATCAAAGTTACAATATGGATTATTGGCGTTGTTATTTTCAAAGACATTTTTTTCGGATCTGCATTAGTGTAAATTAACGGAATAAAAACGAAAGAAAGAAAATAAGAAGCGAATGTAACGAGAAAAGAAAAACGGGAGTTTATTGGGAACTGAAATAACGTTGCATTGATATTAATACTGAAAGGAAAACATGCGTGCCCGAATGAAATATCCTAAGGCCTTGGGCAGAGCCAGAGGATTACATTATAGAAACATTACTTTGAACTAAAAACCACAGGAAAATCAACGATCTCCCAATTCTCGAGCCTCTTGTTTGCAGGACAAGGGCGTACAAGACTGACGACGCCTTCTTCGGTGTTTAGATCGTCCTCAACTGCGGCGATCTGATTGGGGTTCAACATTCCCGCACTCCGAAAACTTTCCTTGATGTCGCAGATGGCGATCCTCTTCGTATTTGGTACCCTGTCCTCAAGCCTGGCTAACTTCCGCTCCTTCTTTTCCTCCACAATCCTTCTCTTGTCAGTGCGATTGGGCCGATATCCTATCCCATGCCTATCTTTGTTCTCCTCTGGCTGTATTGGCGTCAGGATCCCCTGTCCGGTTTTTCCCAAGCCTCCTCCAGCTTGGTAGCCTTTTCCTAACATGAATTTAGCAACCATCATGGCAGTTTTGGATAGCTTGGGTTCTAACATGGCAGACGTATTGGCGATTTCCAATGCTTGGAAGGCAGTCTCAAAAGACTCTTCAGCAGCCTCAATGTAACGAGTGGGAGCGGACTTATTGATCAGCATTTCTTCCTCACCGAAAATAACTACCAGCTTACTGTTGACTATGAACTTGAGCTTCTGGTGTAAAGAAGAGGGAACTGCCCCTGCAGAGTGGATCCATGGCCTCCCCAAGAGACAACTGTAGGATGGGGCAATATCCATTATCTGGAAGGTCACCACGAAGTGCTCCGGACCTACTTGCACAGGTAATTCCATTTCTCCGATGACTTCCCTTTTTGATCCGTCAAAGGCCCTGACTAATATGGAGCTTGGTCTCATGTATGAACAGTCCACATCTAATTTCTCCATGGTTGATCTGGGTAATACATTCAAAGATGAGCCATTGTCAATAAGTACCCGAGCAAGAGAGTAATCTCCACACCTCACAGATATGTGCAGGGCCTTGTTGTGCCCCCTTCCTTCAGTTGGAATCTCATCATCAGTAAAGGTGAGATAATTACTTGCAATAAGGTTTCCGACGATCCCATCAAATTGGCCGACGGAGATGTCATGAGCGACATGGGCCTCATTCAATACTTTTGTCAATGCTGCACGATGGGCATCGGAACTGAGCAATAATGACAACAGAGATATCTTTGCGGGAGTTTGGTTCAGTTGATCAACCACCTTATACTCACTTTGTCTCATAAGCTTCAGAAATTCACTGGCTTCTTGCTCGGATAACGTCTTCTTTCCCGCATTTTTATCGACGGGTTCCTGCTCTATGCTTTTGCCCTTACGGGCTCTTTCCTCCCCTTCTTTTGTTCGGTCCTCACTAGGCCCTCCAGGGGTATAGAAACGTCCACTTCGAGTCATCCCACCGGTCCCTGAGATGTTAATGACATCTGGGTTGGTCTGAACCTTCACATTGTAACTCCACGGGACTGCATTGGTGCTTTTAAAGGGAAAAGGGAATGGCACTTGAATAGTGATCGGTTTAGGCACAGCGGTGGTTAGCTTTGTGTCCTTTTTGTAATGGATTTCCAGTGGTTTCCGGATACTCTTGTTCTGGTCAATGCTTGACTGGAGAGTCGACACGCCTTCCTCTTTCTTTTGAAGACCTATTTGTATTATGTGTCGATCTAATAAGTCTTGCAGGACTGGCTTGAATGCTTCACAGGCCCCGACACAAAGGGGATCATCACACGAGCCCTTTCCGGTACATCCCTTCATAATGATTCCGAAGTGATACAAATCAGCATGGATGAGGTCCAGGGGTGTGACAATGTCCTTCACCTTTCTGACCAATAATTGCCCCTCAACATCCTCAATGGCATTGACGGAGGGTTTCCCGTGCCCCGGCAGAGGGTTAGTGGCAACATTCGGACCATCTTCCGCGAAGCTTAACCATTTAGATTCAATTAAGTCTTGTACTACATATTTCAATGCCTTGCAATTTTCTGTTGAATGGCCAACTGCCCCAGCGTGGAATCCACAGCTAGCCTCTAGGTCATAGCTCCTAGGGAAAGGAGGTTGAAGGGGTCTCATTGGACGGGGAGTGATCAAGTTGTGACTGATGAGGTGATTGAATAGGTCGGTGTATGACATGGGTATTGGGTCGAAATTGGCGGGCTTTCTTTCTTGGTAGTTTTGTGGTCTATAGCCTGGGTTGACTTGGTGAGGTGGGGCTTGTGGTGTTTGAGTAGGTATTTGTAAAGTCTGTCGGGGGTTGTTGTAGGGAGGCTTTCCTGATCCAGAGATGGCATTGGTTTCTCCGTCTTTCTTTTTAGGGAAACCTGGGAAGGGCCTTTTCTGATTGCTGGTTCCAGCGGAGCTATATGCAATCTTCCCGTTTCTCCATCCATTCTCTAATCTTTCTCCGATGACGATCATATCTGAAAAGTTCGAAGACACGCTCCCAATCAACCTGTCGTAGAAAGGTGATTGAAGAGTATCCATGAACATTGATACCATCTCTTTTTCTAACAAAGGTGGTACCACCTGTGCAGCCAAACCTCTCCAGCGTTGGGCATATTCTTTGAAGGACTCATTGTCTCTCTTCGTCATGCTCTGCAATTGTGTCCTATCGGGAGCCATGTCAATGTTATATTTGTATTGCCTCAAAAATGCATCGGCTAGGTCTTTCCAGCATCTGATATGGGCGCGTTCTAATTGCATGTACCAGCTCGAAGCTGCCCCGGGCAGACTATCTTGGAAGTAGTGAATGAGCAATTTGTCGTCATGAGCAAATGCTGCCATCCTCCTGCAGTACATGGTTAAGTGGCTCACAGGGCAAGTCGACCCTCTGTACTTGTCGAAGTCTGGCACCTTAAATTTTGGAGGGATGACCACGTTAGGGACGAGGCACAACTCATAAGCATCTCTCGCACCAACATTGGATCCCTCGACTGCTCTCAACCTTTCCTCAAGCATTTGTAGTTTGTCTTTGGCTTGAGGGTTCTCCATAGAGTGATTGTGAGGGAGCCCACTCATACCATAGTAAGGATGGATCATCGGAACTATGGCTGGGTTCACATTTGGGGTATGTGAATTAGTGGGATTCCTGAGGTTGGAACCTTGAGCTTGAGCGTCAACTATCGGCGGTGGAGGGCAGCCAAGTGGGAGTCTTTGTGGTATGACGACGGGGGTCGGGTTTTGAATTTGTGGTGCCCCCGGATTACCATCGTGACCCGTTGGTGTAAGCTGTTGTTGGCCCGCGACTCCTGAGGGACCGTCTTCTGGACTAGCATTGACTGTCGGAGGTGTGTAACCTTGTGGAAGTCCGTAAGGAGGCCATATGTAACCCTGGTCATTAGTCCCAGTGGGGGGTACTGTATGTGGGATCCCGAGTCCGTTGGGAGGAGGAGGGTTGGTAACTTGATTTTCCGTGTTCCCAGCGGAGACATCTTCACTTGTGTCTTTGTCCCTCAAAGCTTGTAAGACCTTTAAGATTTCAGCCATCTGTTCTTTCATCCCATCTATTTCTGCCCTAAGCTCTTGATTGCCTAGGTCTTGAGGTGGATTGCCTTGATCCGGGATATCTTGAGGCGGATTGTCCTGGTTTTCTTCCATGTTTCTGGCCTGAGAACGAGTCCAATAGCGATGTTGACGCACCAGCTTGTCTTTTACTCTCTGTTGGTGGGACACATGGTATGAGTATATGTATGAGTATATGAATGGATGAAAATGCGAATGATGCATGTGTGCATGAGCCTTATTGTTTTAGGTCGGGAATTGCAAGCGCATCCTGATTTGTCATAAGTACACAGATTAAAGTTCCACAATATTTTCAAGATAAAGGATCAGCATGTGAGACAAACAAACTTCATTGATGGAGGAAAGTACAACATTTTTGGAAATAAAACTTCGAAAAGAAAAGTACAATGTTCTTTAAATTTCACTCAAATACATATGGCTTTCATTTTTCCACTCCTCCCTCTTTTTCTACTAGTAGTGCTGCCAGCCTTCTCCCGGAGTTCGGCAATCAGAACCTCGCAAAACTCCATGAATTCAGAAACTTGGACCGGGGTGTTAAACGGGTGCATTGCCGCGTTAGCCTCTTTTAGACGTTTGGGGATTCCCGTGATAGCTTGATTGGCCAGCCATGCTAACTTTGAGAATCTGTCTTTCCAGTATAAGCTTTCATTCTTCAACTCTATGAAGGCTTCATGGTTTTCTATCCTGCTAACCAACTCCACAAAGCGGTTCTCCCAATAGATGCTTTCTGTCTTCAACTGGTAGTAAACCTCCTCTTGATATCTGATATGGTCGTTCAGCTCATCAGATTTTTCATGCTCCTTTCTCAAGGCTTGTTGGTATTCTCGGAGTATCTCTTCAATGGTATCTTTATCCTGCTTGATACTTTTCACTTGTTCTTCAAACTCGGCTGCCATCATCCGGGACTCTCTTTTTGATACCATTAGCAGGCTCTGTACGGTCTTTTCAGCCATCATTGATTCTTCCCATAACTTTTTCCACTTGTATGTATCATCGATGGCTTGGTTCATTTTCAGGTTGTAACATTTTATTTCCTCTTTCGCCCCTCTTAGGTACTTTTGAACATCTAGTTTGTTCTTTTGTTCAATCTTGAGCTGCTTGCGGCTGTCTTCAATGGCCACTGACTTACTTGCGTTCTCCTCCTCCAACTTCTGGTTTCTTAGGAGCACTTTCTCTAACTCTGCCTGCAAGCCCTTCTTTTCTTCCTTGGCCTTTGACAATGCCATTTTAAGCTTATCTAAATCTTCGACATTGGGAAGGGTAGGTTCAGGTATTTCTTCCTCAACCCATAGTGCACTTTGGTAAGGCAATCGGGTGTCTTGGATCCTCTTTTGGAGCCATTGACGAAAGGTGGTTTCTTTATCGCCGCTCCTCTTAGTAAGCTCTTGTCCCTTGCGGATGACCATATCCCACGCTTGAGAAATCTTCCGGAGCATGTCAACCTCTTTTGGGCTTCCCTCATGGAGGTAAAAAGGGATTAACATGTCTTCGGTGGGCGGATTTCGCATGGGGTACCCCAGCTGTCTTAGAGTTAGAGAAGGATTGTAATTTATGCATCCTCTTGTCCCCATGAGCGGGACGTTCTGAAAGTTTCCACATTGAAAAATTACTGCGGGCCTATCTTTCCACCATGATGGGTGCCAACGAACCTTGTATTCATGAAGCCCCCCTAGCACTTGCAACCATTCACTAGTGTTCATTGTCTTCACATCACACCCTCTGGCGTCTTCAATTGGTCCTTCTACTCTGACTTTGTTAACGAAAGCATGGGTGAGAAGCCAAACATACAAGGCGTGCAGGCAGCAAGATATCCTCTTTCCCCTTAGCTCACTATAATGAGTGAAAGTACAGTAAGTGTCTGCGAGCATGGCTGGAATCGGATTGAGTGGGTTTTCTCCATCCTTGAAGGATAAGAAGACACCAATAGCTGTTGTGTCCACATATCTTTCAAGGCGTGGAAATAGGACAATGCCAAAGATGGTCAAAGCTAACACCTGCTTAAAGGGACCCCAATTTCTAGCGTCGGCGAAGGATTTCATTTGGCTTTCCAGATACTCTTGTGGGAATCCTGCAATGCCATTTCGATTTTTCCTCCGGAGCTTCAAGTTCTCTTTGCTCGTTTGTAACATTGAGGCGAGTTTCTCATCTGTGTAGTATTGTCCCTGATACTGGTAGGGTCCATTGTCTTGTTGAGGAAAGCCGAAGATCTGTGTATATTCTTCCAGGGTAGGTGCCATCTGGAAATTTTTGAAGGTGAAGCACCTTAATGAAGAGTCGTAGAACTGGCTCAAAGCGGCAATGGCCTCCGTTTGCACGTCCAATTGTAGTAACATAATAATCTTCCCATACACTCTATCAAAAGACCTGCGCTCGATGGGCGGCAACCGACCAGCACATTCCCTTAGACTTGTCAGATTAGGCTGTTTTACTATAGGGTAGTTCAGAGTTTGGATTGCTTCGCAGTTTGATCCCATATCGCCTTGCTTATGACAAAACTTTCGAGCCCCTTACAATTCCCGGCTGACCTAAATGAGATGAATAGCATGCATGTGAGGATTTTTTTGTATATATATTTTTTTTGAAATAACGATGATGTATGATGAATTAAAGAATGACGTTACAAAGAAAATTTTGGTGATTCAAATTTTGAGAAACATCAACCATGTCACATAAAATATACGTAAAGGGCAAAAGGAGTAAATGGTTTTCATTATTTGATTTTTTTTTGAAAAAAAGTTTTTGTGATGATGCAACGGGTAGGTGAATTGCCCTTGTGTCCTAAACAGATTAGGTCGTATATATAGGTCACGGTCTAGGGCTACTTGTGTGATCAATCTCTTAGGTGGCTCTAATCACTTCCTCACAAGGGTCTCCAGAGCTGAAATCTCCTTCGTGATATGGCCCACAACGATAGCGAGCTACCTGGTGTGGGATACCACGAAAGAGCGTACTCTGGCTGAGGCTTTCATGAGAGTCAGACAGATAAAAATCCAGAATGACTGACACTAATCGTCTCCACTCGTCCTAGTTTTTATTAGACCCGGGTATAGGGCCCCGCTCAAGAGTGTGTGCAATAAACAAGTGTAATTGATGTGTGTGATATAAGCAACCTAAACTACCCGTGCTGCAAAAGAAATACAGATAATAGCAAAGGTTTTCTACCCTAAGGTTCAATAGAGCAAATAAATAGATAAATAAAATAGACATGCGAATAGAAGGGCTAAGGGTAAATAAAGTACCAAACTAACAAATATCTACACATTTAACTAAATTAGGCTTGACCCTCTTAAATAGTCCCCAGTGGAGTCGCCAACTGTAGCGACCGAAAAATCCGGAGGAGGGATTCTTCGTCGTTTTTGAACAATGGAGTCGCCATCAATATTTATTTTTAGGAAAACATTGAAAAAACCTTTGTTTTTGGGTTCGGGGGTCGATTAAGTGCGGGGAAGGTACTAGCACCCCGCAACATCCTAAAAAGGTTACCTTTTAATTTAATGTGTAGAAAAAGCTAGTTTTAAAGAAAACATTTTAATTTACCCTTTTTATTAATTACAAAAAAAACGGAAATGAAGACTTAATAAAAAAATTTAGTTTTTTTTGCGCTTGACAGGAGTGGGCCCCCGCTCCTACGTATCTCCGGGTGCGATGGAGAAATCAAAGCTACGTAGTTCTTGGGTAGAAAATATTTGCGTGTTGGTGTTGTTTTTTTTTATTGAAAAGTTTGCGGAAACCGGAGGCCGCTCATGGTGACCAAACAGATAAATCCAGAGTGGTCACCACTTAACGGCTTATCCGAAAAAGAAGGTATTTACCGCGTTCAAACGAGCGGGGCCCAGAGTGTAATATCCCCAATTTTCGCTATTTAAATAATTTGACGTGAATTATTATTTTGTGAATTCTTGTCTTGATTAGAAATAAAATGATTTGATAGTGGATTGCATGATTTAATTACTATATGAATGGTGTGCTTAATTGATATTAATTATGTCAAGTAGGGTAATTAGAATGGTGAGGAGTCATGAGGAATGAAAAGTTTAAGTGAGGGGCAATGTGGTCTTTTACATTTCTCCTTTATAAACCCAGCAAGCTGAAACAAAAACACAACAACACTTCATTCCTTCAAAATTCAGAAACAAAACCAGGGAGGAGAGAAAAGAAAGGGGGAGGCCGTGAGGGAGAAGGAAAGGAAGAGAGGGGAGCCACCCCAAGATCCAAATGCATGTCCAATCCATTGCCACCATAGTGTTCAGCTTATCTTCCCCTTCCCATTGATCCTAATTTCGACATCATCCTACTCCTCCTCAATAAATCACCATTGAAGGCATATCCAAGCTTCACCCAGCCATACAAATTCGAGTTTGAGGGAGAAGAAGGGTTCAACAGAAAATTCTGGGCAAAACCCGTTTTACCCACCTTCAGTGTTTCGTTCGTATCTCCCTGTACTGACCTCTGATTCAGTTGATATTTAATTATTTGGAAACTAGACACAAATCTCTTCATTTTGGACACAAGAACCGCATGATTTCATTGAGAAATGAGAGAGATATCACACTCACAACTTTCGGGTTAAGAGTCAGCCACTGTTCCGAAGCAGTCCTATTGTTTTGTTAATATCTCCCAAACCACTGGTTGCATGTAAGTGAATCTTTCTCCATCAGAAAGTAGAGAAAATTCCCTTCACCGTAGACCCTCGTTTTGCTAAGATTGGTGGAGATTTGAGTGAGTTACGCTTGTTGCAAATTGGCGTTTAGTTGCTGGAAACAGCAGGAGCAGATTCCGTTAGTTCGTGTTCGAGAAGTTTCGGCGTCGGGTGTATCGTCGTCACGAAAAGGTGAGTTCTAATACTCACTAGGATTGTTTTCAGCCTTTGCATTTTAATTGAGTCGCGAATTTGTGAAAATCCGTTGCGAAACCGTTTTGCGAAAATATCGTTTGAATCATGAGATTGATAAATCGTTGGACTGAAATTGTGATTAAAATTGCATGATTGAGTGTGATTGTTGAATGAATATTATTGATTGTACTGAATGTACTGGTTTCCATGTCTGTATTGATGTGTTATCGAGTTTGAATGTGAATCGGAATGGACATGGGAACGATCGGAATAGAAAAGAAAACGCGAAAACAGTTTTTCTGAAATACAGAGAGTCACGCACGGATCGTGTGTATGGGCGCACGGGTCGTGCGTGAGACTCTGAACCTCGTGGTGCCGTTTTTGAAAACGCGCACGGGTCGTGCGCCATAGCGCACGGACCGTGCGTATCCTTCTGAAGCCAACTTTTAAAATATGTCCTAAGCTATTCCGAATGGTCCCAAGTCCCTTCTAATCCACTCTCCAAGTCTCCCCAAGGATGGGAGCACTGAAATCCTATGTGTTTGACTGTGATTGAATCCAAGTTATATTAGTGCCATGTGATTGGTTATGTTTAGATTATGTTCAGGTGCAGTGAATGCTCATGTGATTGACCATTGATTTCATGTTATGACGTTGTGATTGATATATGTGTTGGACTGACTCTTTGAGTAAGGTTAGTAAGTTAAGTTAGCAAACATTAGTAATCCATGTGAGATCACCAAATTATAAGGCTAAGTTAATAACTAGATCACCTAATGTTCAAAATAAGATTAGGTCATGATAATGCTCAGTGATTGAGTATTCTTTCAGGTTAGGCTCAGTGATTGGGCAGTTTTCATTGTTCATTGTTATTGTATATTGTATATGCATCATTGTTCAGGCTCAGTGATTGAGCACAGTTCATTGTCAGGGTGACGACCCTTTTTCAGATTAGTGTGCTGGGGGAGAGGGAGTCATGACCCTTATGAACCTAGGCCCCATCAGGGACTCACTAGTGATTAGTGGGGACGGGTTCACCGGAAGCTTATTATGCCAAGTGACCGGTGACACGCTAAGAATCATGGTTAGGCTCAGTGATTGGGCATAGTTCATTGTTAGGCTCAGTGATTGAGCATAGTTCATTGTTAGGCTCAGTGATTGAGCATAGTTCAGCCACATAGTCAACTTTGAGGACTATGAGTTTTAGATAATGAATCAAGCATAATTGAACCGAGAGGATTAGTAAGGGGTCGCGATAGAACTCACTGAGACAAGTTGTCTCACCCAATCCATTGTTGTTGTTTTCAGTTAAGCAGGGAAAGTTGAAGACCGTGAGGCATGGCTATGAAGATGCTTGAGGAGCAGCCGCTATCTTATTTCTTTATGTCTTATATTTCAGTTTCCCTTGTATCTCTGTATTTTGTATTCAGTATCTTAAGACTACTCGATTGTACGACTTATGTATTTCAAGTTGTAAATCGCTTCCGCAGACTTTCGGTTTTGAGTATTGAACACTAGTTGAGGGTGTAAGGACCGACTTTATTTATGATCAGTTCAGTTATTTTAAGCACGTTTGATGAGTGATTCATCGAAGTTTAGTAATGTGTTCAATATGTTAAAAGGAAAGTCACTCTGATGTATGCCAGTAGTGCGCTTCGGTAATTTCTACAAGATAGAAATTAACGGGGTGTTACAAGAGTGACTGCTATAAATAACCGGTTTGTGATCGGGCGCTTGTTTATTTGAAAATGTGTATTGGAAAACGTTTTCTAAAAAGGAGTTGAAATTACGTTTGTGTGGAAGCGTTTTTTTTGTTAACTGAAAATTTCTTGACGTTTAGGCGGGTGTTCATGATGATCAAACGAGTAATCTCAGAGTGGTCACCGCTACTAATCCGCTTTGGAAATAAAGGTTGTTCCTATCGGTCAAACAAGCTAGGCTCAGAGTGACCGTTGGTAACAACCTATTTTTATGTGAGTTTGGTTGTTTGAAATAAAGAAAAAAAATGGTTTGGAAATCACGCGGTATAAATAAAAGCGGAATGGGTGATAGTAAAAAAGGGGGCGCGAATGACAGGGGTGCTGTGTTAAAAATGGGGGGTGCGAACAGTGAGACCGAATCGCTTTTGTGGACTAGGTTGTGTTTTAAAAACATGGGCTTGCAACCAAAAGGGGGTGCTGTTTTACTAGAACGCGGGGGTGCAAACAGTGAGACCGGATCGCTTTGGAGCTTGGTTGTGTTGTTTTTCGAAAATGGACTTGCAGCCAAAAAGGGGTGCTGTTTTACTAAGACGCGGGGGTGCAAACAGCGATTTTACGTTAAAAAAAACGATTGCTTAATTTTTCTTTTTTACCTCCTTACTAACATAACCTAACACATATGATTTGCGAATTTATAAAGAAAAGTTCTTTTTTTTTTTGAAATGATTGTCATAGTTGTTATTTTGAAAGGAGGTGTTTTTACTTTTTTTTTTTGGAAAATGATTATTTTGAAAAAATAATTGCTTTTGCTTTTTTTTTTTTTAGGAAAAGGATTATTATTATTATTTATTTTTTTATTTATAAAAAGGGGTAGTGGTATTAGTAACCATTTATTTTGAAAAAAACAACATTTTTAGCGTTATTATTTTAAAAGAAACTTCATTTTATAAAACAGAATATCTTATTGTAAATGATTTTTTTTGAAAATAACCAATCTAATGCCTAAAATTCGAAAATACAGCAACAAAAAATAAAAACAGCAAGAATAAAAAGTATTACAGCAACTAAAATAAAAAAACAGTAAGAATAAAAATATATTACAGCAATAAAAAAAACAGCAACAGCAAAGATTATTACAGCAACGAAAACAAAAAAAACAGCAATACTAAAAAAATTTACAGCAACTAAGATAGAAAAACAGCAGCACTAAAAACGTTACAGTGACTGAAAATGAGAAAAAAAAAAACAGCAACAATATATACAATAAAAATAATTATAGCAGCTACAAAACCAAAAAATACAGCAACAAATTCGAAATTACAGTACCTTAAAAAACCCGAAATGTTGAAAAAAATCTTTCCTTGGATCTCCTCAACAATAGCAGAATGTAAACTAAAAAAAAAAAATTTGTTTGTGAAAGGAGAAAAATAAGAACAGTGAACTAATCTCAACTGTTTTTTTTTTTTAAAAACCTAACCTCTCTTTTCTTTCTCTCTGAAAAACCTTTTCTTTTTTTTTGAAAATCTTTTTCTTTTTCTCCCTCCTTTTTTTTTCTGGTCCATGGCAAGAACCCTATTTATACTAAAAGATGGAATGCCTCCTTCGTTTTTTTTGGACTGCTTTGTACAGTAGTTTGTTACTGTGGCTTGACATTTCGTGATGACTGAGAAGGATATGATGACCTAGGGTTTTGTGGAGAGTAGTTGGTGAAAGAGAAAAAAACTTGTGAGAGGAGGGGAGAGTGAAATATGCGAAGGTATGGGGTAGACAGAGAAGGGAAATGATGGCTTGTGTGTTGGAGAGAAAAAAAATCCGTGAGTGTGTGAGAGAAGAGGAATGGGGGCGTGAAAGGAGGAGAGCCATGTGAGGGAAATGAGTGTGTGAGTGTGGAAGAGAGAGAGAGCCGTGGGTGTGTAGGAGAGGGATTGGAGAAGAAGGATGAGTGAATGTGAGGAAAAAAAATGAGTGTATGAGTGGTAGGAGAGTGAGAGAGTGCCGTGAGTGTGTGAGAGAGGAAAGAGAAAGGGAAAGAGTGAGTGTGAGGGAAAAGAGTGGGAAGCGTGAGATAGGAGAGTGATGTGAGGGAAGTGATGTGAGTTAGGGTTTGGTGAAGGGAAGTGTGTGTGAGAGAGAGAGAGCCGTTGGGAGGGAAGTGGGAGGCGTGTATGGGGAAGTGGGAGGCGTGTGTGGGGAAGTGGGGAAGTGTGGGTTTCAAGGAATGGGGAAGTGGGAATGCAAGTTTCAAGGAGGGAAAAGAGGGAAAGGTGGCCGAATTTTAGGGAGGAGAGAGGGAAGTAGCCGATTTTTTTTTAGGGTTTGGAAGGGGTGGAATTCGAATTAGGGTTTAGTTGGAGTGGGTTGGATGGAGTTGGGTTAGGGTTAGATGGATGGGTTAGGAAGGAGTTGGGTTGGGTTTGCGAATTGGACTGAGTTTGGTGGAGGAAATGGGCTTCTGATGGCCCAATCCTGATTGCACCTCTATTTCCCTTTTTTACAGACCCCCCCTATGCTCCTTTGCCTATTTTGTTTTGATACTTCTAATTATTTTTTCAAAGATTAAAACTTGTAGCAAACTAAAATAAAATATGACATGAACATAAAAAGAATATTATTTTTATTGAAAAATAAAAATCTCTCAATTTGATCGGACAAAATTAGGGTATTACATTGTTTACATATATATTGTAATAATTGTAATAATATATATGTTTAGATAGTAAATGATTAAAAAAATACGTTTATTTAGTGTAACATGTTAATAAAAACTACTTTTTTGGTCATAATTAGTGTAACATATTAATATAAAATGTTTTTTATGTTTATAAAAAATTAATTTTATAAGATGTAACTTATGTTTGTTAAAAAATATTAGTTATTTAAGTGACATGTTTATGTTGTAACTTTTTTTAATTAGAATTATTTAAAATTTATAGGTAATTATTTAGTAAAAAATATGTTTGTTATATATGTTTTTAATTAGAATTATGTTGTAATTTTATATGGTGCATTTATTATATAGGCTAAATATATATTTTGGCCCTTTATCTTTGGGGTTGTGGTCACTTTGGCCCTTTATCTTTTTTTTTTCTCATTTTAGACCCTCATGTTTTGTGTGTGTGTCATTTTGGCCCCTGCCGTTATCATTTTGGTCCACGCAATGCTCGGCTTGGTTTGTGTTCTGATGGTTTCACACCATATATCCAAGCATCAGCAACACCAGATTCTTGTTGGCCAGTTATTGTTACCCCATACAACCTTCCTCCTGAGATGTGTATGTCTAAACCGTACATGTTTTTAGCTGCTATTATTCCAGGTCCAAGTAATCCAACAGCTGGTATTGACATATATTTGCAACCTTTGATTGATGACCTAAAAGGGTTGTGGAATGGTGTTTTAACTTATGATGCAGCACGTAAACAAAACTTCATGATGAGGGCAGCTTTGATGTGGACCATTAATGACTTCCCTGCTTATGGAATGTTGTCTGGATGGGGAACACATGGTAAGATGGCGTGTCCGATTTGCATGGTAGACACAAAATCTTTTACTCTTAAATATGGAGGAAAAACTTCATGGTTTGACTCGCACCGTAGGTTTTTACCTAAAGATCACCCATTTAGAAAGTCAAAATATGCATTCATAAAAGGGAATGTTGAAACAACTGAACCTCCTCGTAGGTTGACACCAGAAGAAGATTGGAACAGTGTTAAGGATATCCCTCCTGTAGAAGTTGTAGCCGGTGTTCTTTCACATCCAGATGGTTATGGACAATGGCATAATTGGACGAAGAAAAGTATCTTCTGGGAACTTCCTTATTGGAAAGATAATCTTCTGAGACACAATCTTGATGTTATGCATATTGAAAAGAATTTTTTTGACAACATATTTAACACTGTTATGAATATAAAAGGCAAAACGAAAGACAACGAGAAGGCTAGGAAGGATGTAGATCATTACTGCCGGCGAAAGGATCTGTTGTTGGTTGAGCAACCTAACGGTAGGACATTGAAACCTAAAGCCAATTATTCTTTATCTATCGAACAAGCAAAATCTGTTTATCGGTGGATAAAAGAATTGAAAATGCCTGACGGTTATTCTTCCAATTTAGCAAGATGTGTCGATGTGGATAATGGGAGAATGCATGGGATGAAGAGTCATGACTGTCATGTATTCATGGAGTGCTTACTTCCTATTGCCTTTAGTTCATTGCCAAAACATGTTTTGAATCCGCTCATTGAAATAAGCCAATACTTTAAGAATTTGTGTTCTGCAAGTTGGAACAAGTTGGAGAGAATATATCTGCCTGGTTTCTTTGATTCTATGGAGCATCTTCCAGTGCATTTGGCATATGAAGCTAAACTTGGTGGACCTGTCCAATACAGATGGATGTATCCGTTTGAAAGGTAATTATATATATATATATATATATATATATATATATATATATATATATGTTAAGTGTTATATTATATATATAGATTATATAGATGATTAATTAAGATATACTTTCTTCTTTAAATTTAGGTTCATGGGTGATTCAAAGAGATCGGTGAAAAATAAGGCTAGAGTTGAAGGATCAATATGTTCCTCTTACTTACACCGTGAAACAACCCATTTTTGTTCCTATTATTTCAAGATTGAATTTGCTCCTAGAAGTAGTCGGAATGAAATGGAACTTGAATGTCCAAGACCTCAGCTAGCTTTATCTGTCTTTTGTTTGCCTGGCCTTCAATCTGGGAAGGAGTCTACTCATTAGCTAACAGATGAAGAGTTAAACTCAGTCCATGGTCATGTCTTGATAAATTGTTCTGAGGTCCAACCATTCATTGAGTACGTATTTTTAAGCCTAGCTAGCTACATTTTTAATTAGTTAAAACACAAATACATGTGTAACAAATTGTTATCGATCTTATCAGGGAATTCTTATCATCCGAGCAAGTAAGTGAAGAAGACTCTTCTGCTCATATCCATGCACATTTTCCAAACTGGTTTAAGCAACGTGTTTATCTCCTCCCACCAACTCCTACCAACCAACACATGAGGAACTTATCTGAGGGTCCTCGAATATGTGTTAAAGAGTGGCACACATACATTGTCAATGGATACAAGTTTCACACTAGACAATAGTGGAGTTTGCATGAAGGGTGTCACTGGAAGAGGTGAAGACGACTTCTATATGGTGTGATTGAACACATATATGAACTTGCTTACCCCTATCTAGACTACAGTCAAAAGGTAGTGGGTTTTTTTATTGTAATTGGTTTGATCCGTTAACTCGAGGAACACAATTGAATCCAAAGTCAAATACAGCAGACATCAAAATGAATGGTAGATATCGACTGTATGATCCGTTCGTAATTGCACAAAATGTGAGACAAGTCTGTTATGTCCCTTATCCATCAACACGGACGGATAGGCGTGGTTGGTGTGTCGCAATTAAAACCAAACCAAGTGGTCGGATTGAGACAAATGATGAGACAATGGAAGATGTGCCATATCAGATGGATGAAATGTCATCCAATGTAAATGAAGTGATCGAAGTTGAACCCATAACTCGGTTATGTGATGAGCCAAACACTGGTGATGAAGTTGATGAAGAAGAAGCTGCAGATGAAGATGCAACAGATCATGTCGGTGTATCAGGAGTAGTTCACTCGTCTGATGATGATGATTTCGAGGGAGAATGGGATGTCAATTAATTTCTTATAATTTGATCAATTTGTTATGTACGTAATGTTATGTTATATATTTAGTTTGACTTAATTAAAAAGATGTTGTTAATTTGCTTTTAGTTAATTTGATCACTGTACGTTTGTCTTTAAAATTATATATTTTGTACTAATAGATGTTAGTTTGGTTAATTATAAATTGTTTACTTCTATTTTTAAAAAATATATATAGATAGTCATGTCAGGATCAGGATCAGACCCACCCATACCACCGACTGTTCGTGATAAAGGGAAGAGGATTTCTATAGCAGTACGAGGGCGACGGCGTCGAATAGTTCGTGTAGTTGATAGTGACAGATTTGTGCCCCCACCTTCTTCCTCTATAGATGGCTCAGGACCGTCGCAGGTGCATGAGTTTGTGCGAGTAGATGACGTCAACGATCATGATAATGATGAGATCGAAGATGCCCCTACAAATGTAGAACATGAGGTTGGACATCTGAATAATATTACAGATGAGGCACTAGAGTTAGCACACGACGGTCGTATTGTATTGACCATTTTTGGAAAAGCGTAAGAATATATATTTATTAATGATAATTAGTGGTTTTTTTAATAAATATATATATTAATGTATTTATTAATGTATAGGTTTTATCCTTCGAAGGGAGCATCCACCTCAATCACAGATGTGATCAAGGAGAATTACAACAACCCTTGGTTGTCTGGGATGGAAATTAAAAAGGATAAAGATTTAAAAAAGATGATGTTTGACAGATTTAGAGTAAGTTGTTTTACTTTTTTATAATTTTTTAGCCAATTTATTTAATTGGTTAATTTATTTTTTATTAACAATTTATTTATAATTTATAAGGAAAAAATGGCGTGGGAACCCGAGATAGAGAAGGAGGTTGAGAAAATCTTCCATAAAAGATCTTCTCACCGTCTTTGAGTTACTTCGGGATGCACGTTTTATTGATAAGAAGCCTCCTTTTATTGGAGAATCTGATTGGCACGTGCTGAAAGAGAAATGGAATACTCCAGAGTTCAAAGAAAAATGTGAAAAAGCAAAATAAGAATCGTGCTTCGGAGAGAGGTAGCTGCATACACACATCTGGTTCTGTCAATGCTGCTCAAACTCACAGATGCTTGGTAACTTTAATTAATTATTAAATATTTAGTCTATATGATAGTCAATTTCATGATCAATATTAGTATTATACTTAATTATATTAATATGCATGTATTTTATTAATAACTATGTAGGAGAGAGTGCATGGTCGTCCCATTGGGTTGCCTGAGTTACACCGTCATCTTCATGTCCGAGAGAGTACGGGGGATTTTGTTGATGAACGGTCCAGGAGCGTTCATGTAACTACTCTTACAAATATTAGAGCCTATTAATTATATATTGATTTCTTTTTTGTTATATTAATACTTATTCATTTGTTGATTTTTATTTTTAGGAAAACTACGAGGGTGAAATGGCCCAATATCGGGAGACTCAGCAGAGCAGTGACAGTACTTGTGATCCCATCGAGGAACAACAACATGCTTTTAATGCTTGGAGGAAATCAGTTGGTCCACAAAAAAGTGGTCGTTTGGCAGGAACTGGTAGTATAGGTCCATCGATTTTCGAAAAAGCAAGAAGTATTATTCCAAGTCGGGGTCAATCATCTTCTGGTAGTACTGGTCGCTCTGTTATGCCTACTGCTGCGGACTTACAAAATGTTCAACAACTGACGCATAAATTAAGTGAAGTGGAGAATCAGTTGAGCGAGCAACAACGACTAAGTAATGAGCAGGGGGAGCGTCATGAACGGGAAATGCAGGAGCAACGAATGCTAATTGAACAGATGCGCGAGCAGACTAAGATAAATGAGGAGCGCTGGAAGCGTTTTTTCGATATGACTCAACCTCCGATGCCTTCCGTGCCATCATCATCTTTTCAGCCACAGTACCAGTTGCAGCAACAGGCTTACGGCAGTGCTTTTCAGCCGTATGGTCTCTTCCCGCCTCCCTACCAGATCCCATATGGTAGCATCAACTCTCAGCAGCAGTTTCAACAGCAGTCTCAACAGTTTCCTTTCCAGCAGCAGCCACAACAGCAACCACAACAGCAGTCCTCACAGGTTCCTTTTCAGCAGCAGCCAAGGCAGCAGTCCCCGCAGCCTCCTTTCCAACAGCAGCCACACCAGCAGTCCTCGCAGCAGTCCCAACAGAATCCTCAGCTAGACACGCATATTGATCTCAAAGACAATGATTTTAATAATTGGTTAACAGACCCGACCAGAGGAGGCTACTATGACGAAGGACAGTAGATTCAGATTATTTGAATTTATATGTATGCATATTTTAATTTGTACTTTGTCAGTTTGTATTTTGTCGGATTTGTACGTTTATCGTTTTTCTGAACTATTCTCGTTATCTATTCTAATTATAATTTATTATATTATTGTCTTTTATTTAATAATTTAAATATTTAATTTTCACTGTTTTAAAAAAAAAACATTTTTCGGTTATTTGAATTTTTATAAAAAAATTTAGGGTTAAAGGTATGTTTCGTCCCTGCAAATATCACAATAATCCAGTTTTGTCCCTGTAAAAAAAAAGTTTTAAAGCAGCCCTTGCAATTACCAAACGCTTCTAGTTTCGTCCCTGCTGTTAACTTTCCATCCAAAAAACTAACAGTTGCCACGTCATCAACCCTTGCCCAAAAAAAAGTTTTAAAACAACCCTTGCAATTACCAAACGCTTCTAGTTTCGTCCCTGCTATTAACTATTCATCATCTTCAACCTCTTGATTGTCTTCTTCAAACCCAAATCCCATCAAATCTCCTTATTTCCTTACACAAAATCTCATTCTCACCACAAACACCAAATAATGACATTTTATATTGAGTCAATATATATATAACATTATAATGAAAGCAACAAAGATATTATCAAAAGAATTTTCAGGTATTTCATACTTGAGCCACACCAGCTAAAGAGAAACCCCGCTACAGTACTTCTCCATCTATCTCTCAAAAAAACTATGACTTTAGCCTTTTGAAAGACACTATCAAAAGAATTTTCAGACACAAGCCTTGGACTCCATAGGTAGAAAATTTAAGTACCGACATTTACAAAGGAGGCTGACGTATACATAGACATTACCTATGGTTCCATAGGTAAAAATGATTTAAAATTATTGTTGGATCTTTGAACTTTTGAATGAGCCTTTCTTACTCATGATTTCACTTATTACTTTAGAAAATAGTTGTTTATATCTTGTAGTCATAGCAGTTCTTTTATTAAAGAAAAACTCATAATAACATGCAGTTCTTTACATGGATATCATAATTTATATGATATAGTTTTGAATTGTGGTTGTTTAGGCATAATTTAGGTAAATTATTTCCATTCTTGAAGAGCCTATATATTCTTTTTATCTTTATCTACAAAAAAGAATTACACCTGTAATAATGTTTGTGACATTAAATATCTTTGTTTGGTTGCAATTTGATTTGTATTAGGTGCATTTTATTGACCTCGATGATTTAAAGCGATTGAGTAAAATGGAAGAATAGTATGAGTTAGATAAGAAGATAGTGAGCTAAGCTTCTAGAGAGCCTCTACTGAAAAATGAGCAAAATGAGTCATGAGAGAAATGAAGATGCAAACTTGAAAGCACCTAAAGTTGCATACTGAGATTTAATAAATGATAGTTTGATAATGTTCATTTCTTCCTAACAAAATGTTGTTGTAATACCAGTTGAGAGATGAAGATGGAACTTGTGTTTTGCTTCACTTCTCTCCCTACTGTACTACCCTACTACTTTCAATTTTCCGTATACTGGGGTCAGCAAATTCCCCTACTAGATTAGTTGAGAGACAGCTGTTGATGTGAGATTTTTAGGTCAACACAATATACTTAATAAATGCATCTGCAATATGCTTGCATTAGATCAGATAGAAGTAAGAGATTTGGTTCATTTAGTTGAAAGACTGTTGTGATTGTTCATAACAAAAAGGAAATATATGGTGATAGATAGATGAAAATTTTGTTATAAAATTATAATGTTATATATATATTGACTCAATATAAAATGTCATTATTTGGTGTTTGTGGTGAGAATGAGATTTTGTGTAAGGAAATAAGGAGATTTGATGGGATTTGGGTTTGAAGAAGACAATCAAGAGGTTGAAGATGATGAATAGTTAATAGCAGGGACGAAACTAGAAGCGTTTGGTAATTACAATGGTTGTTTTAAAACTTTTTTTTGGGCAAGGGTTGATGACGTGGCAACTGTTAGTTTTTTGGATGGAAAGTTAACAGCAGGGACGAAACTAGAAGCGTTTGGTAATTGCAAGGGCTGTTTTAAAACTTTTTTTTTACAGGGACGAAACTGGATTATTGTGATATTTGCAGGGACGAAACATACCTTTAACCCAAAAATTTATTATATTATTTCCGGCGGATATTACTAATTACCGGCGGTTTTTTAGAAAAAATAGTAATATATTTACCGGCGGTTTTTTTTTATTACCGGCGGTTTTTGAATCCCAAAAAAATTTCCGGCGGTTTTGTCTTTTACCGCCGGTTTTTTTAATAAAAAAATAATATCTTTACCGGCGGTTTTTCGTAATTACCGGCGGTTCTTTTTAATAAACGAAAAACGTTTCCGGCGGTTTTTCTGTGTAACCGGCGATTTTCGAATAAAACATAATAAATTAATCAAATCTTTACCGGCGGATTTGTCGTAGTTTCCGGCGGAATTTCCGGCGGTTTGTTTCGTCGGTAATTTCCGCCGGAAATTCCGCCGGAAAATATTACCTATGGAAGTTTTTCTGGCGGATTTTGTCCGTCGGTACGGTGACATTACCTACGAATTTGGTACGTTACCGGTGGAAAAAATCCGTCGGTAAATCCTTGTTTTCTTGTAGTGGCAACTTCTGGGTCATACGCAGATGCATACTATCATCAGAAGCAACCGAAACATATGGCTCGGCTTGCATAACATTTTCTCTAATCTCATTCGAAGAAGAATCCCCATGCTGCTGGTGCATTTTGATAGGTTTTTGAGCAACATTCTGCTTAGTATCCCGCGGCTTAGGGACATAAACCTGCTTTGCCTGATTTTCCCAACCAGATTGCTTCCTACCTTTGGAAGCATTAGTGGTATGACCAAATGCATTTCATCAGAAGCAACCGAGACATATGGTTCAGCTTGCATAACATTTTCTCTAATCTCATTCGAAGAAGAATCCCCATGCTGCTGGTGCATTTGGATAGGTTTTTGAGCAACATTCTGATTAGTATCCTACAGCTTAGGGACATAAACTTGCTTTGCCTGATTTTCCCCACCATATTGCTTCCTACCTTTGCAAGCATTAGTGGTATGACCAACACTCTTGCAATTCATACAAAAGGAGGGTAAATTTTCATATTGAATGCCAACTAAGAAAGCATAACCCGGCCTTTCAACTAGGATTTGATTCCTAAGCTCTGATTTCAGATCTAAATCAACCAGGATGCGTGCAAAATGCCCAAAAGATCTATCAAAAGAGCTCTTACTTGATGTATTATCTAGTCTAATTGGTGTTCCAACACAGCTAGCAATAGCAAAAAGGATTTTGGGTCTCCAATATTCTTGAGCAAGACCTCTAAGCCTAATCCAACATTGTACATTTGAATGTTTTATATTTGAAGGATTAAAATCTGGCTGCCAGGGAAACAACCGAAGCAGCCTTGACTTGCAATTCCAAGAAGGCTCCGACTGAATTCTCAGTAAGTCATCAACACAGGAAAAAGAAAATTCATAATATCATTTCCCTAAAGAAATCAGACCCCACTTACCTGTTGGTTGCCAAAGAACTTGGAGTTTGGATTTCAAGGCATCTAACTTGATAGGAGTGTTTCCCTTTGAAAGTAAAATTCTTCTATGAAGGTGTGTCTTGCAGCCTTCCAAACCTGCCTTATACTCCTCTTTTGCTATTGCTTAAACCTTGAATAATTAATTTTTCGATTTTTTTTCACATATCTTCACTGTATTACCAGGGCGACCCAAGTGTGTAGGTGGGCCAAGTCCTTGCTTTAGGCCTCCAAGTTTTTTTGTCTAAAAAAGGACTCATTTGCAAAAATAGAAAAGAAATAAGGCCTAAAAAATAAAATACTTATTAGTTGAAATTGCATCAAGATAATCATTGTTTCATTAGCTCGTATGGCATGTAAGGCGCCCTTTAACGTTTACATCTCAAGTTCAATTCTTCGATGCCACATAATTAAAGTGTTTGTTTCAAAAAAAATTATCTATTTTTTTGAATAAATCGGGCACCTATACTATCACATCCAAGTGCTCTTAGGTCAATTCTTTTTTTTTCTTTTTTATATATTTGAAAGATATTGGTTTTTTTTAATGTAAAGCACTCGTGCAATTCATTGATAATCAAATCGGTAAGACATGCATGAATATCATATATAGGTTTGCTCTCTCCCATTTGTTTTCCTTTTTTTAAAATAATCCATGTTTGACAATCCTCATGCTGTTTCTGTTGGGGATAAACACGTGAAAGGAAGAAGAAAAGGAAGTGGCGGCGCTAAGGGACAAGAGGAATGAATAGGGCAATATCAATAGAGTAGTAAAAGCTGCACTGAATTTCATAAAAAGTAGGGTACTAATTACATGCTACTGACGTCTGAATATATATACAATGAAACAGGCCCAGGCCCATAATTTCGACTGGCCCATTCGACTGGCCCATTTCGACTAGGTTACTAACTACACCTACTATTATTACAAGCAATAGAATTACAAGACATATCTCAATATTCCCTCCTAATTCACATTGCAGAGTGACATCATCCCAAGCATTGTTCTCAGTTCTTCGAATCTTCCCTTTTACAATGGCTTGGTCATTGCATCAGCTACTTGAAGTTCCGAACAGCAATATTCCAGATTCAGCTTCTCGTTGTTTACTTGATCACACAGGAAGTGATATCTAGTCTCTATGTGCTTCGACCTACCATGTGCGACAGGATTCTTGGCGAGATCTATCGCAGACTTGTTGTCGACCAACAACTTCATTGCTTCGACCCTGTGCACTCCAATTTCGACCAATAGCATGCTCAGCCATGAAGCTTGACATGCTGCAAATGAAGCAGCCACATACTCTGCTTCACAAGAGGATAACGTAACTATACTTTGCTTCTTCGAGCACCAAGAGATGGGTGTCGATCCATGCATGAAGACATACCCACTTGTGCTCTTTCGATCACTCTTGTCTCCACTCCAGTCGGAGTCTGTGTAACCAAACACTTCAGCGCTATTCTTCGACTCAGACTTGCTAGGGAATAGAATACCATAACTTTGTGTTCCCTTTATATACCTTAGTACTCTTTTGGCAGCTACTAGATGGGAGCTTTTCGGCTTCTCCATGAATCTGCTGATCATTCCGACACTAAACATAATGTCAGGTCGAGTGTTGCACAGGTACCTCAGGGATCCCACAATCTGTTTGTAGAGGGTGGCATCTACTTCGATCCCTTCATCATCTTTCGACAGCTTGTTGCTTGTGTCAGTTGGTGTCGAAACCTCCTTACAGTTGATCATGTCGAATCTCTTTAGGATATCAGCTGCATACTTCGACTGATGCAAAAATATTCCCTTCTTCGACTCTGTAAATTCCATTCCTAAGAAATATGATAGATGTCCTAGATCACTCATTTCGAACTCAGACATCATCACTTTCTTAAAGGCTTCGACTTCGACTTCATTGCTGCCAGTTACTAGTAGATTATCTACATACAGGCACAACAACAACTGAGTCGAAGTTCCATTCTTCTTCACATATACTCCATGTTCATTGGTGCATCTCACGAACTTCTGAGCCAAGAGAAATCCATCAATTCTCTTGTTCCACGCTCTTGGGGCTTGCTTGAGTCCATATAGGGCTTTCTCAAGCTTAAAAACCATGTCTTCTTGACCCTTCGACTCAAAACCAGGTGGTTGACAAACATAGACTTCCTCCTCCAGAGGTCCATTAAGAAATGCTGACTTTACATCTAGTTGATGTAGGGGCCAGCCTCTATGACTTGCCAATGCTACTACCAATCTTATGGTTTCGATCCTGGCTACTGGGGCAAAGACCTCATTGAAATCCAAACCAGGTTTCTGCAGGAAACCTTTGGCTACTAGCCTGGCCTTGTACTTGGCCACTTCTCCATTGGGCTTGACTTTGGTCTTGTAGACCCATTTCACGCCTATAGCTTTCTTTTGCCTTGGAAGTTCGACTAGCTTCCAAGTGCCATTCTTTTCGATTGACTTCAGCTCATCAATCATTGCTTCCTTCCACTGCTTGTGACTAAGAGCTTCTTCCAGGCTCACTGGTTCTACTTCAGCCATTAATGCAAAGTGTGTCAGGTCTCCCTCTGCTGTAATAGCAGAATCTGGGTAAGTGTCGAATCCTTCTAGTCTTACTGATCTCTGCCTTTCCCTTTGCGACCTTCTTAAAGGTTCGACTGCAATGGGTTCTTCTGGCTCTTCAGTTTCGACCTCTTCATTCTGATCATCTCGATCAGAGACTTCGTCGAAGTCCATCATTGTAGGTTTCTCACTGCCTTCTTCCCAGTTCCAATGTTTCGACTCATCTACTACGACATCTCTGCTTTTCACCATTTTCTTCTGCACAGGATCATATAGTTTGTATGCTCCTGTCGAATGACAGCCAACAAGAATCATTTGTTGTGCTCTATCATCCAGCTTGCTTCTTAGTTGCTCTGGGACATGTCTATAGCATAATGAGCCAATTATTCTGAGATGCTTGACACTTGGCTTTCTTCCTAGCCAAGCTTCTTCAGGTGTCTTCCCAATCAATCTCTTTCTGGGGCATTTGTTCAGAATGTATACTGCTGTGGCTACAAGTTCTCCCCATAAACTATGAGGTAGTTTCTTCTCCTTCAACATGCTTCTTACCATGTTGAGGATGGTCCTGTTTTTCCTCTCAGCAGTACCATTATGCTGAGGCGTGTAAGGTGCAGTGACTTCATGCACAATTCCTTCTTTCTCACAGAATTCGACAAATCCATGAGAATTGTACTCACCACCTCCATCGCTTCTAAGGGTTTTGATTGCACATTCACTCTGCTTTTCAATCATTACCTTAAACTTCTTGAATATTTCTAGTACTTCACTCTTCCTTTTGATCAAATACACCCAGGACATTCTAGTGTATTCGTCAATGAAGGTGACAAAGTACTTATTCCCTCCTAAGGAACATACTTCGAAAGGACCACAGACATCAGAAAATATCACATCTAGCTTCTTCTCTGCTCTGCTAGGTACTTCTGATTTAAACGAGTTTCTTGGTTGCTTCGACTTGCAACAACTCTCGCAAACTTCGACAGGGACTTTTACTGCAGGCAACCCATGAACCATCTTCTTTTCATGTAGTTGACTCAAGCTCTTGAAGTTGAGGTGGCCTAATCTCCTGTGCCATCTCCAGTGCTCTTCTTCGACAGTGTTCTGGAGACAATGTTCTTCGACTACTTGCAGCTTAATCTTGAAGGTTCTGTTACTCTGCATCGACACCTTCAAAATCATCTTCTTGGTCGAATCGAACAAGCTGAGACTGTTATCACCCATTTCGACGGTGAAGTTTTTCTCAATCATCTGCCCAATACTTAGCAGATTGTTCCTCATATCTGGTACATAAAATACCCCTTGGATGTAGCACCACTTACCATCTTTCGACAGGAACTTTATGGTACCTACTCCTTCAGCAGTAACTCTACTGTTATCTACAAACCTTATCCTTTTGCTTATCTGCTCCAGTTCGACAAACCACTCCTTGTGACAACACATGTGATTTGAACATCCTGTGTCAAGATACCATTCGACAGACTTCTCTTCAGTCGAATTTGTATCAGCCTTCAACAACAGTAATTCTAGGTCAGTAGCTGTCATGAATGACAATTCTTCATCATCATTGCTGGCAATGTTGGAGGCATCACCAGTGTTTCCACTGCCCTGCCACACACACATTGCACAAGCATTTTGAGCATCGCAAGTGAATCCACTTATACAAGTGTTCCCACTATTTTGCTCGCTACTTTCAGCAATTCTTTCATCGAGTCGAATCTCATCTTCGACAGCCATCAGCATTAACTCCTCTGAGTTAGAGTCTGAGTCACCATCATTAGCAAACTTGGCTTCTGCATCTTTATCCCTAGAAACTTTCTTGTTTTGACACTTGTTCCTATAATGCCCAAATTGCAAACAGTTATAACACTGAACTTTCGACAGGTCTCCCTTCTTCTTGTCGAAAGATCCTTGTTCTTTCTTCTTACTGCTTGATCCCTTTTCTCTACCCTTCTCCTTGTTGCCTGCCTTCCAAATTCTCTTAGAGGAGTATGAAAGCAAGGCTTGTTCAGTTTCTTTCTCTGAACTTCTCTGCCTTATTCTCAATTCATGCGCCTCTAAGGAACCCTGAAGTTCATCTAACTTCAACGTATCTAGGTCCTTGGATTCTTCGATAGCAGTGACAACATAGTCGAATTCCAGGGTTAAGGATCTGAGCACCTTTTCGACTTTATTTACTTCAGTCACAGTTTCACCATTACCTTTCATTTGATTAGTTAATGCTACTAACCTCGTAATGAATTCTCCAATCGATTCTCCATCTGTCATCTTCAAGGCCTCGTACTGTTTCCTAAGCGACTGAAGGCATATCTTCTTCAGTCTATCTGCTCCTCCATACGAGTTCTTGAGGATGTCCCAAGCTGCCTTTGCTGACTCACTGTCGATGATCAGGTTCAAGACATTGGAATCAACGCATTGGTGAATCAAAAACAGCCCTTTTCCATCTTTCTTCCTCAGCGAATGGTGGTTGTTCCCCACCGCTTCAGTGGCGTTTGCTGCCAAGGGTGGAACACCATCATTCACGACATCAAGGACATCTTGATATCGAAACAGCACCTTCATCTGCGCACACCATCGTTCATAATCCTTTCCGTCGAAGATTGGGAGGTTCCCCAGAATACCTCCACCAGAGTTGTCTCGCGCTGCCATGAATCTTGATAGATTTTGTAAGGATCTAACAAGCTCTTGATACTAGTTTGTTGGGGATAAACACGTGAAAGGAAGAAGAAAAGGAAGTGGCGGCGCTAAGGGACAGAAGGAATGAATAGGGCAATATCAATAGAGTAGTAAAAGCTGCACTGAATTTCATAAAAAGTAGGGTACTAATTACATGCTACTGACGTCTGAATATATATATACAATGAAACAGGCCCAGACCCATAATTTCGACTGGCCCATTTCAACTAGGTTACTAACTACACCTACTATTATTACAAGCAATAGAATTACAAGGCATATCTCAATAGTTTCAAATTTATTTTTGCAAAAGAAAAGATGAATATATTATATGCATAAAGAATCCCACTAGCTTTAATTTAGTTTTATCTACTTCTTTAGTTAATAGTTTTATTTTCGTAATCGTTTTTCAGTTTAAATGATTATGCTTTTTATTTCTAATTTTTTAAGATCCTAACAGGGAGTTTGGAAGAAAAGAAAAGTTTAGTTGAACTTTTAATATAAAATATCAATAAATTTTCAATTACGTTGTAGCAAATAAAATACATTATTAATTTTAGCCTATAACTTTTATTATACTACATAAAAATGTCTCATTATGTTTATTAGTTTTTTTTGGGTGAACTACGAGCATGTTTATTAGTTGCGTAAGACGAAAAAGGTCCAAAAGAAAATGATGGCCAACAAGATAAGTGAAACATTTATATCAAAAAGAGCCACATATTTTAGACCACTTGATTTTAACGGCAGATGTTTCTATCATTGAAAAGACAGCAAGAGATTGATTGTTAATTCTCAACAAAGTCATACTTTTCTGTACTAGTTTTGTCACACCTCACTCACCGTGATTAGCGTTAACCAGTGACCAGTGATATCAATATGTTTTTTCATAAATTTATATTCACCCTTTTTTGACTGATATAATCACTTTTCTTTTTTTTTTGACAAGGATATTGTTCAGTACCGAGCAGCTTTTTGGTCGGCTGCTGTTGGTAGGTCTCTTGCTGTCCTGGCAGGAGGTCAGGTCTCTTGGTGTCCTGACGGGAGGTCAGGTCTCTTGGTGTCCTGACGGGAGGTCAATGAGCGCCCGGGGGTACCTGCAAGCCACTCCGACGCTCAAGTCAGTATATAGAATATAAGAGTGAAGGTACTAAGGATTAGAGATTGAACCTTTCTTAGGGCAAAGTTTGCCTGTATTTATAGGAAATCGTGCCCTCTCGTGGATCGTTGGATGGGTAGAGTCGATCTTGACCGTCCAAGCATATTGGGCTTGCATGAGGTGGATATGGGCTGAATCGGTTGGGCTGATCCATATCACTTGCTAGATGCACCTCCTGGTTTTGCTAATAGGACCCCCTGGTTGACTCCAGAACAGTTGCCCCCCAAGCCGAGATTATTCCGAAGGATGGTCTTGGCTTGAAGGATTTTCGTCGGTTTGCCGGTTCTGTGAGGTTACGCGAGACACTGCCTTTGTAACAACCGGATTCTGTCATTTTTACTCTCTAGAGTAAAAAAGGAGGGTGGCGCCCTCGAGGGCGCCTTGTGATGGGCGAGTTGCAAATGGGGGGGTGGCGCCCTCATGGGCGCCTTGTGCTCGATGGTTTGCATGAGAGGGATTGGCGCCCTCATGGACGCCTTGCACTTGGTGATTTGCACATCGGGGAGAGGTGCCCTCATGGGCGCTTTGTGCTCAATGTTTTGTATGAGAGGGATTGGCGCCCTCATAGGCACCTTACACTTGGTGTTTCGCAAAAGTAGGGGAGTGGCGCCCTCATGGGCGCCTTGTGCTCGATGATTCGCACAAGAGAGGTTGGCGCCCTCATGGGCACCTTACACTTGGTGTTTTGCACATCGGGGAGTGGTGCCCTCATGGGCGCCTTGTGCTCGATACTTTGCATGAGGGAGGTTGGTGCCCTCATGGGCACCTTGCACTTGGGATTCGCAAACATGGGAGTGGCGCCCTCATGGGAGCCTTGTTGTTTTGGCAATGTGCAAGGATGGTGGAGTGGCGCCCTCGTGGGCGCCTCGTGCTCGATCATTTGCATGAGTGAGGTTGGCGCCCTCATGGGTGCCTTGCACTTGGTGATTCGCCCAAGTAAGAGAGTGGTGCCCTCGTGGGTGCCACGTGCTTGATGATTTGCACCAGAGAGGTTGACACCCTCGTGGGTGCCTTGCACTTGGTGAATCGCACACCTAGGGGAGTGGCGCCCTCAGGGGATCTTGCGCTTGATGATCGGCGAGAAGGGAACTAGTACCCTCATGGGCGCCTTGAGTTGGGCGCGAAGCATTTTTTGACTTGGCGCCCTGTCGGGTGCCCTATTGGGCATCGGTTTCGAGCTTAGGTTTCGCTTTGTACTTCCTTCTTTGTTGCTTGTTTCGTTGCTTGTTTTGACTTGCTCTTTGATTTGATATTTTCAGGCTTCTTGCCATCAAGGGGACTTGTCTTTTTCCCGATTGTTCGCCCGACCTTGCTGCTTCCCTATCACTTGGTAATTGTGGTGACACTTAGTTTCTTTTCTTAGCCTCTTGGCTTTCGAGTTCGTCTCGTTTCTTTGAAGCCTCCCACCTCGGGATAGGGTGTTGTTTGACTGGTACTTAACTGCTTGTGTTGCCCCCTGTCCATTAGGTTGGGAGATGGGGAGGATGATGGAAACATCCTTGATCCATGGGGTGTCGACCTCATTCCGGTAATCCTTTTTGGGTGATTTCTTGGAACTTTTAACTTATTCTTTTTGGTGGTCTTTTAACCTTGTTGTACTATGTAGGGGTGAATGAAGAGGGGGATCGGTTTATCTTGGATAAGAACCGGCTTCAGGTGGACCTACATGGAGCTCAACAGTGCTGACTTCGACGTCCTTGCCCCCTGATCATTTCTCTTTGGTTGATTTGCTTTTCATCTGTACTTTTTCTTTTATCTGCTGGATGGCTGGATTTTGCCTTACAGGATTTTGCTGTTTCGATGATGACTTCTATGCCATACATGATTTTATCTTTATTCACACTTTCTTTTGGCTCGTTGAATTGTGCAATATCTCTTTATCGTGATCGTGACTCATCTCCTGGTGTTGGCGCCTTCCTGGGTGCCTTGAGCCACAGTGCTAAGTTCTGCTGCTGGCGCCCTCCTGGGCGCCTAGCTGGACGCTTGTTGGCTCCTAAGAGTTGGTACCCTCCTGGGTGCCCCTGGTGTTGTTCCCTGCGTGCGTGCACTGGGTGTCTTTTCGCAGAGCAGATTTTGCTTTCAGACTGCCCCCTTGCCAGGCGCCCCTCTGCTGGGCGCTGGTTGCTCCTGACAGGCACCCTCATGGGCGCCGGTTGCTTCTGCAAGGCGCCCTCATGGGCGCTGGTGGCTTCCTTGCAGGCGCCCTCATGGCGCCCTCCTTGCCAGGCGCCCTCTTGGGTGCCGACTTGTGTAGACGGGTGCTTGGCACTTTGCTTTATTTCTTCGCGTGCTCGTGCACTATTTTATTTCCTTCCATGCTCATGCACTCAGATGCTCATGCATCCTTTAACTTTCTTACGTGCTCATGCACTCTTTTATTTTCTCACGTGTTCATGCACTCAGATGCTCATGCCTCCTTTAATTTTGCGAGACAACGCTCGGTGCTCTCGTGGGTGCCTTACTGCATAGTGCTGACCACCTTGTTGCGAAGGATTTGCTTTTAGACTGCCCCCTGCCAGGCGCCCCTCTGCTGGGCGCTGCTTGCTCCTGCCAGGCGCCCTCCTGGGCGCTGGCTGCTCCTGACTGGCGCCCTGCCAGGTGCCCTCATGGGTGCTGGCTGCCTTGACTGGCGCCCTGCCAGGCGCCCTCATGGGAGCTGGCTGCCTTGACTGGCGCCCTGCCAGGCGCCCTCTTGGGCGCTGGCTGCCTCATTGGCGCCCTGCCAGGCGCCCCTATGGGCGCTGGCTGCTTCTGCCAGGCGCCCCCATGGGCGCCCTCCTGGTCCTGCCAGGCGCCCTCATGGGTGCTGGTTTGTGTTGACGTGTGCTTGACACTTTGTTTTATTTTTGCCATTCCTCCTGACTCTTAGCCTGCTTTTCTTGCTTGGTGCCGAGGGGAATTGCTTCTCTTGTCCTTTTGAGCATGTCTTGTCTTGCGAAGTCTCCAACCTCAGGGGAGGGGGGGTTGTCTCTAAGTTTTCCTGTTTGTCTCGTAGCTGCTTGTTTGCCCCCTGTCCCGTAGGTTGAGAGATGGCAAGGACTAAGAAGATGGCTCGGATGCTCCCTACCGCTCACCTTGCTAAGAGTGGAACTGACGACTTCGAAGAGGGGGCTGGTGATACCGTGCCTTCGGAGGGGGCTGGCGCCCTTGGCTTTGTGGAGACTTCTTCTGATGATGATCTGCCGCTTGAGCATGAAGTGGTGGAGATTGGTGGTTGTAGTTATGACTGGGTTGCTCGTGACTTGTAATTTCTTTTTATCCTGTCGGAATTCGTTGTATGTTTGTTTTATGGAGCTTGACTGATGATTTTACGTTAGATCCATGTTTCCTTTATCTTGCCTATTTTTCACGCTTCTGAACGTATCGCCTCCTATAAATATTATAAATATATTTTTTGTATTTTTCCTATACATTTGTGGCGGAAACGGGTACCCGCAGGGAACCTGTCCCCGTTTGGGATGAGGTTGGGGGATGCAAATCCCGACCCCGATAGAGGTAGGGGTGGGGACAGGGACTGCCAAACCCGCCCCCGACCCGCCCCGTTGCCATGCCTATGTTTTAACCATTCATTTTATCTACTCGGACAACATTTACCAAGTTGGGACAGAGCAATCATGGACACACAATACTAAGCACAAATGATCAGCACCTTATCATAAATAAATTCACATTCAACATTAGTACAAGTGCTGAATCAGTAAAACAATTCCAAAATGTCACATTTCTTGAAATGGCAGCACTCAAGGGAATTCATACTTTCTGTGGGGTTTAAAATTTCCATTCCTTTCTGCATTCAACTGATATGGGGACTAGGGAGTGATATAGCTACATTTGATGACATAAAGAATCTCTCTCTCTCTCTCTCTTTATATATATATATATATATATATATATATATATATGAAAATTTTCTCTAAACATTAACAAAATTATTGAGTTACCAGCTGTTCTTTTGAAGAATTTGTAGTTGACTGATTCTTGGCTAAATATATTACATAATGTGAAACAATCTAACTCCTGGCATTAATATTCTAACAGCCACCACAGCTTAGCCCGCATAGTTTGTCATCTTGAACCCTTGTTGGCTGAATACCAAAGCTTTTTCTGGCATATTAATATCTTCTCCATGTCACCGCCGTTCGCGGTATCTTTTTTCCGACACTCCCATCGCATACCTTTGCCAATTGTTGTAATGGCATCCACGAAGTAACTGGACTCACGAATGAGAGCATACCCACCTGGTCGTAAAATTCGATCCATTTCCAGCAACACATACTTCATTTCACATCTGCCAAGTAACAATCATTGTCGGAGTGAATATCAGCCACGAATACAACTAAACAAGCGGCATCACTTAGCAAATCAGTTGAGTTATGAAAGCAAATCAAAATATTAATAAAGTTATCCATCTATTAGTCTAAGGATGACATATCTTATCTGCATTGAACTTCAGAAGGATGACATGTCTTATCTGCATTGAACTATTGATATTGAAGTTTCAAAAATAAGTGAAAAATTATTGTAAAATGCTCCAAAGAATATCTGATGATTCCTTGAAGCGTCCTACATGGATATGTGCACAACACAGTGTCCAAGTACACCGATTAACATGAATTGCGGATGCTTCCGTGCCCAGAATTGTCAGACTCAAACCAAAAATAAGTAAATGTTCAAGAGACAGATTTTGACTGAAAAACATTTTTTGACCAAACATTTGTTATCAAATCAGGTAAGGACTTATTCTCCAAGTGCTCATGAGAAAAAACTTGTGTGTGAATACCAACTAGCAGCTCATTACCAACTAGCAGCTCATTCTAAATTTACCTGTGGCTTTCTTCAGTGAAAAGTCCAACAAGATGAAGGAGGTCATATGTCCGAGGATATGTTGAAAATGCTTCACACCTATCACAACAAAAATCAAATCAACAAAATATCATACAATACTGGACAAAATTATCTTCATAAATAAAGTAAAATTACCAGTCATGGAAGGTTCCAATGAGGCCTCGATCATAAACCACAGGGAGTGTGTTGGCAGCATAAGATGAGACCACATTCATGACCCATACGGGATCATCAATCAAGGCTGCAGCAAAACCCCCATATAATGTATTCATGTCCATCACATTTCTTATCTTGTCCGTCCCGAGCTCAGGGATCAACTTCTTGTAGTGCTTAACATGCTTTTTCCACTTACTGTCATCATTTTTAAAAGTACTAGCACTCCCCCGATGAACCATTGAAATCCGTTCGGGTGTAACATGCAACCGCTCAGGCCACTTAGAAATTGAAGCCAGGCCTAGTTTCTTAAATTTTTGATTTGGAACCACAATACAAGGGCGGAGTGGAGTATACCATGCTGCATCTGGTTCAAGGCTGTCATCACATTTAGGTGGATAGGTATCTCTAGACAGCTTATTATAACAATCATTATCTGGAGACTTCTGCCAGACCGCAATGTCACCCTTTTTGTGATACATTTTAAAGCACAATGAAGTCAGCAATTCCTGCAACTTCTCATAATTAGATCTCTGCTCGTTGATAGTTGTGTTCCATCCACGCCACCTTCGCTCGTAGTTGATTGGTGGACCAGACAAGACCCAAAATCCTCCAGGACGAAGAATCCGGTGTATTTCAAGGAGATAAACTCCGCCTAAAATCAGATACGCCAACACAAAGGAGAGTTTAGACTGAATTTCTCAGCTCTAAGCAGAAACAGATATCAAAGCATTGGTAATAATTGCATAAATTGGAATAAGTTCTGCTTAATTGCTAAAAATTCAAAACCAGTAGAAGAAGTACCAAATTCTGTCCAGGGAATGAGGCATCTGGAGCAATGAGCCATATCAAAGGAGTTTGATGGGAATGGAAGTCTGTTTGTAGCAAGGACACCGAGAATTGCAGGGATACCACGCTCCAAAGCAAATTGAACCTGAGCTTCATGGTTATCTCTTGGAGCAAGCGAAACAGTTAGAATCCCACGATCCAACAAGTCACCACCCCAGCTAGCAACCTAAAATGAATAAGAGTTATGTGGATTAATTGATGCAGCTCGATTGTCCACCGCATAATTGAGAATTGCAACTAAGATTAATTGTTTTTCGTTTTTTTAGGTACAAAATTAGTTGGTTTTAAAATATATTTGCATTGCACTTGTCAAAAAAATATATTTGCATTGCTGTTAAGAAAGCGCAACTAAAAGTGTAAAACTCACCCCACAACCAGTATCAATGGCAGTTCGAATAGTCCCATCTTTCATTTCCGGGATCAGTTCTTCCATTAAATCAACATATTTACCAACGCCGTTCGGGAACATGGTACCTCCACCGGGAAAGAGGAATTTCTCCCCATCCTTTTTCAACCAATGCTGATTAGACTTCTGCTTGTTAATCCAGTCATATGGAACATTCCTGAAATTAGACATAACAGAAAAGTTGACGGAGTACAGTTACAGGAAACTCGAACTACGCCAGCCTTTTATCGTTAACTTAACTCATACGACATATATTATACCTGTACCAACATTCATCTCTGCTCTTTGGCCACCTGACTGGAGGTTTGTACCCATCTGGGGGAGGAACTAAGCATTCTTTCCTCTCAAAAATTGGAGGACAATGTCGTTCCAACAAAGCAAGCCGATAGGATCCATACTTCCTCCATCTCTATAAAATTAAGCATACTTAGTAATCAAGAAAACTTTCTTCTACGAATTCTACGGTATCAGAAAATAGAATACCATATTAATATTACCCTTGGATCAGTGCACGGAGTGTAATCTTGATAGTCAATACTACATTCAGGAAAACTGATGGATTTAATTTGCAAAGAACTTATTGATGATGCCTTGGGGGATTCAAGGGATTTCTGGCTGATAGTTGATATAGTTGATACTAATCTATCCTTCTCAGAACCGAAGATTAAACCCATATAGAAAGAAAGTCCACATAGCACCACAAATATGATTGCCACAGGGACAATCCTGCTCCTATCTATCAGTTTTCCTTCGTTATTCTTCATGCTCCGTGAAATAATCAATTATCTGCAGAAGTGCAATTTACTCGACATCACTAAAACGAGACCATGCATACATTTAAAAAGAATGGTAAACCAAAATTTTTAAAAAAATGTACATATCTCATTCAAAATTGGTAGTTATCATTATTTATCAATCATGGAAAAAAGGACACTAGTAAGTAACTCAAAAGTTTCAAGAGCCCCAAGGCCCACAACAACAACTATAGTGATGATAATAATCAAGATTTTAAATTGTGGTCAGTCATGGTCATGGTCATGGTCATGGTGGTGGTGGTGGTGGTGGTGGTGGTGGTCGAGATCCTTGCTATTATGGAGGATCATGACGGATGCAGCCCAAGTCGCGTGGACATCAAAATCCTTGTTGTCGCTGCTCAGATTGAGGTTGAAGTCCTTTTCTTAAAACCTTAATAATTATCAACAAGACGGATCTAGATCCCTAGAAGACGCTAGAATCACTGAGAGAAGTTAAGATAGCATTTACTTCAAATATATTGCAGGAAGCATGAATCAAACAAGGATATCAGTCATGAAAAATGAGCCATAAAATCCAGAAAGCACTCTATCTACATTACCAAACCATGCTAGTTTAACCAACCAGCTACTAAAGTCAAAGAGAGAGAAAAAAAGCAAGAAAAAAATCACACCAATAAAGTATAACAAACAAAACAATGTTGACCACTATCAGAATACACAAAACATGACTCAAAGACCATCACTACAACAAGAACAATGTGATACAATTGTTGAAGTGGAATGAAAGGAAAACATGAAATGATTATCAAATTCTAGCTCAGTAATTTCCATTGAAAAAAGAAAAATACAAAAAAAAAATTCTTGATATATTTTTTTAACATTAAGTGTGAGCATGACATTGCAGAAATATCAATAAAATCCTCCCAGCAAGCCATGTTTTGAAGTTCAAAGCACGAAACTAAAGCATTAAACAACAAATCTTCTCCAATAAACAAAAGAAAAAAGAACTTCCAATAATCTCTAAACCCGATTTGGAGTTTTGATTGTGAAATTGGAAAAAGGAGAAAGCATACGAACAAGTAGCACTGTACGCAGTCAATAAAATATCTAATTGCACGAAAAAGAAAAAAGAAAAGCATACGAACACGAATCAGATCTGTGAGAAAAAAGAATCTGATAAAGAGAAGAGGGAAGTGAAGACACTTACTTTTGTGATTCTATGTTCTGTCACTGGTTGTGATTGAAAAGAATTGAAAGTTGTAAATGTTGCGTCTGAAACAGAAAGAGAAAGAGTGTTGGCAGAATGAGAGAGAAGAGGAAGAGTGAGTGAAGTATGAAGTATGAAGAAGAAGAATAAGAAAAAGAGTCCATGCAATAGAATGGTTGGGATAGGTCAGAATCAGATACCTGTGGAGTGGAGGCTAAAGACTTCACAATTAAGTTCAACTCAACCTTCGTATCTATGTAACGAACGTGCGTGCGTACCTGTCCCCTGTTTTTGCGTTCAACATTTCCTCTTTAGCGCTCACCTTTTTTTTTCTCACTAATCTACCCTCGGGAACTGGCCACGAGATTCCGGTTTTGTCGGCCCGCGTGGTTCTCTCGTCCCAACAGAGTTTTTTGTCACACCCAAGATTTGGACCCGACAACTTGAGGTGCGATCCAAATTCAGTTACCACTTGAACCAACTCTTGTTAGTACTTTTTTTTTCTTTTCTTATATACTGAGAATCTACTATCTATCTATACCATTTACCCACTACCAAAATTACAATTTTATCCTTTTCACTTTTTCACTTTTTCAAACATTTTCACTTTTTCACTCTCTCACACACTTTTTCACTCTACCTCACTTTTTACTCCCTTCTTCTATTTCTTTTTCCAATTCTCTCATTTCTCTATTTTTCATATTTTTTCACTCTCTTCTCCTCTTTCTTCCTCTAATTCTCCCATTTCTCTATTTTTCACAATATACCTACTTTAATTTAATCTACATGTCACCTTTATTTTTCCTCTTTACTATTTTAAAATTTTCAAATTTTCAAATTTTGACAAAATTTTAATATTTGTTTTAGGCTAATTAAATCTGCTAACTTTAAAATTGTCTTGATTTTCACGGGATGGATAAAGTTCTGACTAATTAAATTTTGTTTGAGTCCATACATTACCCACTACCAAAATATCAATATTATCATTTTTCCAACTAAGCAATTGGAGTATATTTAGGTAATTTTATTTTTTCACTTTTTCAAACTTTTTTACTCTCACACTTTTTTAAACTTACCATTTACCTACTACCAAAATATCAATCTTATGCTTTTCCCAACTAAATAATTGGAGTATAATCAATTATTTAAAAAAATTATTCATTTTTATAATTTACTCAAACCTACTTTTTTTAAACTTTTTCCCACACAACTATTTAAAAAAAAATTATTCATTTTTATAATTTACTCAAACTACTAAAATTACTAAAATCAATTAAAATGAGTAAAATCAATTAATTTTTTCATAGCAAATAAAATCAATCAATTTAATCACTACAAAAAATTACCAAATAACTATTTTATAATTACTAAAAAGGAGTAAAATGCCAACGGGAGTGCCAACGAAAACGACAACGGGAGTGCCAACGAGAGTGAGAGTGCCAACAGGAGGACCAACGAGGATGCAAACGGGAGGGGCAACGGGGATGCATATTTTACCTCTAATGTCCAAATACAATATTATGGATCAATGTAATTCTGATTGTCAACGGGGATGCATATTCCACTTTGAATTTCAAATCATACATTTTGGACATTGTTCACAACTTATCAATATCTTCCAAATTACTATTATGACTTCATGGTAATACACCGACCATACAGTATCACCCGTGCGTATGCACGGGTAAAAAACTAGTTGTAATAATAACTAGTGCATAAAAACTCTAGTTAATATAGAATTATTGTTTGGTAAAATTTGTTTCTTAAATTGCAACATGAAAAAGTCTTGTTTAAATTGAAGATAAGTATAAATTAAGAAAAATGTGTAATAAAAAAAGGTAATCGCGAACTTAAAAACTAAAATAGAGTGTGTATAGATATAATCCAAAAAATATTGTTTCATACACATAATCTATAGTAACAGTATTGGTTTATAAAATATAATGTCTAATATCTTTCAATAAAAATTAAATTATAACCATAAATTAAATAAGAAGACCATAAAATTGAAATTGACTATCCATAAATACTAAGAATAAAGAAATTCGGTAAATGAATTGGTAGTGATCCAACTAAATGAATTTAATAAATATTTCGGGTTCAGAAAGATAAGGAAAAGAAGTATAAAAATAAACTATTTGTTTAAAGATTCAAAAAAATATGGTTCTAAAAAATATAAAGAGAATAAGTATAAAAAGAAATTTATTTTTAAAGTGGTGGAATCACTAAAATGGTGAGTTGCATGGTCTGTGTCATGAAATTAATTTTTTTCACCAAACCGGTTATTGATGAATGAATTTTGAGTATTTGAACCGTTCAAATTTTTCTGAACGCCAAAGTACCTCCAAAACACACTGCTTAGCATCACACTTTACGTATTTGTAACGAAATTATTATTTGTTTCAACAAATCGGTTATTGAGAAATGAACTTTGAGTATTTGAACGAAATTATTATTTGTTTCAACAAATCGGTTATTGAGAAATGAACTAAAGTATTTGAACGTGATTTTGGTGACACTCCGATTGAGTTTTTTTTTGTATGATTCTCAATATCCAATTATTCAATGACATGTAATTTTTTTATATTTAAGTATTTTAAATTAAATTTAAATATTATGCTAATTTTAACAACATCTCATACTCAACAAAACTCAATAGCTCTCTTAGAATTCTCAGGTGATTTTATGTATGAATACCAAACTAGAAGTTGATGTTTTTAATTCAAATATGAATATACTTACGGACCTTGATAGTATTGTTAAAAAGTGTAATTCCCTATTTAGTTTCTTTAGTAACAACTTATATGTGAGTGACCAATGCACTCAATTTAAATTGATAGATTTGCTTAAAATCAAGTTCGATTTTTTGATAATGGAACAACTTGAAATGAGACCTTTAGAGCGGGATTGAGATCCTCTTATTTACCGGATAGTTTCGGTAGGAAAGAGATAAACTCATAGAATAAAACCGCTCACGGCGGGTATAAGAACTCTAAAAAAGTACTACTACCATTATTCGAATCTTTTAATCTTCTATCATACTTGTGTCATGGAACGTGACGAGTCATGAGAGCCATTTACGTTTCTCAATAAATGCATATAAATCATCTTAAAAGAAAAAATACAAGGAGAGATAATTACTCTATCTTTATTTCATTTGTTTCTTCCGTGTATATGTATATGCTTTGCTGACTTTTTCTCTTTTGTTTTGTTTTCAAAAGAAAAAGACGCCCGCCTTTTTATGCTTTTTGTTCCTTTGCGTCTTTAGGTCGGTGGCATTAGCTTATTGCTCAATCAGTGTTCTCCACAAATGTTTGCTTCTATATTATAATATTAATTATTATTATTGGTATACTATAATCACAAATGTTTGCTTCTATATTATAATATTAATTATTATTATTGGTATACTATAATCCAAGTAGAATGACTTTTCCAAACTAACGCGCTGAAAAAAAATAGCACTTGTCCATGGTGTAGTGGGCTACCATATTAAGTTCTCTAGTTCACATTCTATCATGTAGTGTGAGTTGAGAAATAGAATATGATTAGGAAAAAATGACTATTTTTGTTTGTGTTAGGTGAAATATATTGTTTGAGTTAGTTATGTAGTTAATTATTTTTAACTAAAAACTAGAGTTAGAAGTTAATTAGCTCAACATTCCATTTATCTAATCTAATATCTGTAATATCTATTTAATCAAACAAACAAATTACAAAAATAAAATTTTAGACATCTTAATTTTTTGACACATCACCACTTTTGTGGATAATAATGTATTTTACTTTTATTTCTCATTTTTTTAATTCTATTTTCTCTTCCTTTCTCTCTCTCTCTCTCTCTCTCTCTCTCTCTTTCAATCTCACATTTCCCAATATTTCTCACTTTTTTACACATCTACTATTTGTGGCCCCCACACCCTTTATTTAAAAATATTTTATTTCCCAATTTTTTAATCTACTATATCTATTTAATCAAACAAACAACTTACAAAAAGACAATTTTAGACATCTTATAATTTATCTATTTAATCAAACAAACAACTTACAAAAAGACAATTTTAGACATCTTAATTTTTTGACACATCACCACTTTTGTGGACAATAATGTATTTTACTTTTATTTCTCATTTTTTTAATTCTATTTTCTCTTCCTCTCTCTCTCTCTCTCTCTCTCTCTCTCTCTCTCTCTCTCTCTCTCTCTCTCTCTCTCTCTCTCTCTCTCTCTCTCTCTCTCTCTCTCTCTCTCTCTTTCAATCTCACATTTCCCAATATTTCTCACTTTTTCTCTTACTATCCTTTTTTCAAGTAAACCTTTTTTCAAGTAAATATGGAGGCTTGTTTACTATCACACTTTTTTCAAGTAAACAACCCACACTTAAATTGTCCAAACAAACCACACTTAAAAAAGACAACATTGTAATTTACTATCACACTTTTTTCAAATTTCTTCTCACAATACACTTTCTTCTCAGTCCTACTTTTTTTCCTACTTTCTCATACTATTTTTTTCAAATTTCAAAATTCTAATCAAACCCACTCACTTTCTTTTCCCACTATCTATTATAATCTACTAATCAACTAAAATAATCAATTTGAAACTACGAGATAACTGTACTGTTATATAAAAAACACGGGATAATTGTACTGATATATAAAAAAACACGAGATTAATATATAAAAAAACAAGAAGACCTAATGACTATTTGAACAAATGATTAATATTTAAAAAACATGTGACAAATATTTGTCACTAATACCTATAAAAGGACAAATAATTGTCACATCTTTTATTTAATCAAACAAACAACTTACAAAAAGCCAATTTTAGATATCTTAATTTTTTGACACATCACCACTTTTGTGGACAATAATGTATTTTACTTTTATTTCTCATTTTTTTAATTCTATTTTATCTTCCTTTCTCACTCTCTCTCTCTCTCTTTCAATCTCACATTTCCCAATATTTCTCACTATTTCTCTTACTATCCTTTTTTCAAGTAAACCTTTTTTCAAGTAAATATGGAGGCTTGTTTACTCTCACACTTTTTTCAAGTAAACAACCCACACTTAAATTGCCCAAACAAACCACACTTAAAAAAGACAACATTGTAATTTACTATCACACTTTTTTCAAATTTCTTCTCACAATACACTTTCTTCTCAGTCCTACTTTTTTTCCTACTTTCTCATACTATTTTTTTCAAATTTCAAAATTCTAATCAAACCCACTCAGTTTCTTTTTCCACTATCTATTATAATCTACTAATCAACTAAAATAATCAATTGAAACTACGAGATAACTGCACTGATATATAAAAAACACGGGATAACTGTACTGATATATAAAAAACACGAGATTAATATATAAAAGAACAATAAGACCTAATGACTATTTGAACAAATTATTAATATTTAAAAAACATGTGACAAATATTTGTCACTAATACCTATAAAAGGACAAATAATTGTCACATCTATTTAATCAAACAAACAACTTACAAAAAGACAATTTTAGACATCTTAATTTTTTGACACATCACCACTTTTGTGGACAATAACGTATTTTACTTTTATTTCTCATTTTTTTAATTCTATTTTATCTTCCTTTCTCACTCTCTCTCTCTCTCTTTCAATCTCACATTTCCCAATATTTCTCACTTTTTCTCTTACTATCCTTTTTTCAAGTAAACCTTTTTTTCAAGTAAATATGGAGGCTTGTTTACTCTCACACTTTTTTCAAGTAAACAACCCACACTTAAATTGGCCAAACAAACCACACTTAAAAAAGACAACATTGTAATTTACTATCACACTTTTTTCAATTTCTTCTCACAATACACTTTCTTCTCAGTCCTACTTTTTTTCCTACTTTCTCATACTATTTTTTTCAAATTTCTAATCAAACCCACTCAGTTTCTTTTTCCACTATCTATTATAATCTACTAATCAACTAAAATAATCAATTGAAACTACGAGATAACTGCACTGATATATAAAAAACACGGGATAACTGTACTGATATATAAAAAAACACAAGATTAATATATAAAAGAACAATAAGACCTACTGACTACTTGAACAAATGATTAATATTTAAAAAACATGTGACAAATATTTGTCACTAATACCTATAAAAGGACAAATAATTGTCACAAATATTTAATAAAATACGGGATAAATATTTCTTATTAATAATCTACTATCTATCTAATATCTATTTATCTAATCTAATATCTATTTATACAAACAAAACACACTTAAATTACCCAAACAAGCCTCCCTATTTATTTACTTGACAAGTCATCTAACTAAGGGTAACATTGTAATTTACTATCACATTGTTTTTTCAAATTCCTACTCTCAATGCCCTTTTTCTCACTCCCACTTTTTTTTTCAACTTTCTCCTACTTTTTTTTTTCAAATTTCGAAATTCAAATCGAACCCACCCACTTTCTTTTCCCACAATCTACTAATCAACTAAAATAATCAATTGAAACTACAAGATAACTGCACTAATATATAAAAAAACACGGGATAACTTCACTGATATATAAAAAAACACGAGATTAATATCTAAAAAAAGGAAAACTTAAAGACTATTTAAACTGAGATAACTGCACTGATATATAAAAAAACACCGGATAATTGTACAGATATATAAAAAAACAAGTGATAACTGCAATGATATATATATAAAAATACGGGATAGGTACACTTATATTTTAAAAACCACTGCACTTATATATTTAATAATCTACTATCTATCTTTTACTATCAACTATATATAGTCTACAAATCAACTAAAATAATCAATTGAAACTATGAGATAATTGCACTAATATATAAAAAAACACTGCACTTATATATTTAATAATCTACTATCTATCTTTTACTATCAACTATATAATCTACTAATCAACTAAAATAATTAATTCAAACTATGAGATAACTGCACTGATATATAAAAAATAAGTAGACTTAATGACTATTTAAATTACTAATTAATATTTAAAACAATTATTTTTTATTGACAATCTAATATCTTACAAATTTACTATCTACTATAATCTATTATCAACTAAAATAATCAATTTAAACTACCAAATAATTGCACTGATATATAAAAAATACAGGGATAACTGCAGTGATATATAAAAAAACACGGGATTAATATTTGCCATTAATAATTATAATTTTTGAAAACTACTATCTAAAAAACAAAAAGGCTTAATGACTATGTAAACTGATTAATATTTAAAACACACGCGACAAATATTTGTCACTAATACCTAAAAAGGACAAATAATTGTTACTGACATATAAAAAAACACGGGATAAATATTTGTTATTGATAATCTACTATCTATCTTTTACTATCTACAATAATATACTAATCAACTCAAATAATCAATTAAAACTATGAGATAACTGTACTGTACATAAAAAAACACTGGACAACTGCACTGCTATATAAAAAAATACAGGGATAACTGCAATGATATATATAAAAACACGGGATAGTTGCACTGATATATAAAAAAAACATGGGATAACAACACTGATATATAAAAAAACACTGCACTGATATATAAAAACATACGGGATAAATACACATATTGTTTTTAAATGGTACTTTTACATTTTTAGTTTTAATATTTATCAATTTTTTTATTTGAAACTCATTTTTTATATACTTTAAATTTTTCTTTATTTTCACGGGGTAATGTTCAGATTATTTAAATACTGTCTAAATTCATTCATAAAAAGAACACGACAACACCTGTCCGTATGCAAGTCATCTTCTATATTTTACAATTGATTTTAGATTAATGAGATTTCAAATTAACGTTTCTATTTGAGGTAATCGTATCACGTAACGCGATCGGCCAGTGCGGATGCACGGGTACAGTACTAGTGTTAATTAGTTGTCTAGTTGTGAATGCACAAGCCCTTTCAAATTTGATTTTAAGCAAATTAAAAACATTAAACAATCTAGCAACTCTAAGTATGCATTATACTAGTGTTATTAATAATGTCTCCAATAATCTATCTGCATATCATTGTCATAGAAAAATAAAACTACTTAGTGTTACAAAGCTCGATGGATCAAAAATCAACTCTGGTGATATTTTGTCTCTATGAAGGATATAAGATAAAAAAAAATGTAACATTAGGGAAACAAAACATTAGACATTTCGAGTTCTTGATATAATTTTATCAATCTCTTCAAGAAGGCGCTCTTTTTCATCTGCTAAGCCTTCGTTTTCCTTCTGAAGATCCTCTATCTGCTTTGTTTGTTCAGAATCCTTCCTGAAAATTTATAGGATATGATCTTAATACATGACTGTTTTCACATTTTAACTACAAAGTCTAATTAGACCAACACTTGCTGGTCTAATTGACAAGACACTTAAATTTGTTGCCTCCTTATATCAACGGTTTAGACTCAAAAGAAAAAAAGAATCTTAGTTGTAACTTAAATTTGATTACCTATTCATGAAGGATAAATTAAGTTTTAATGATCGAATTTCCTTTTCAAGGTTTTCACATCTCTTCAAAACAGCTTGCATATCCATTGGAATGGATGGTGTCAAATTCCTTTCCTATGCCTCAGCCATTCTGCATCACAAAAAAGTTCTATAAAAAACAAGGCTTTCATGTTTCATGATCATTGGATAGCTTCCAAAGCTGCTAAATTTGACCCATTAATTAATAATAAAATAACTAACTTGTGAACTGTAATTACTAATTAGTTAATAATTAAATAACTAACTTGTGAAATGTAATTACTCCTCAATGAGTTGAACAAACAGTTTACATAAATGTTTAATATAGAATGTTTGGAGGAGAATATTGTTTCTCTGTTACATACTTTCGTGAACGCTCCACGCGACGCTTTTTTGTGGCATTCTCCTTGTCCTCTGCATAATGTATTCATTCCATTGGTTAGTGATGGAAATAGTATCAAACTGTGAAAAGAATAAATAAAATTTCTGCATAATCATACAATACAACTACTCTGGCTACCTGAAATAGCTGATGTTACAGATGCATGTCTTTCAAGACTTCTCTTCTGCACAATTTAGCCAGATAAACCAAATATATAAAAAAAAAAATTAGCCAAAATATCTTAATCAAGTCTCAAACCATAATTCCAGAGAAAATAGGTAAATATCTGTTTAGGATTGGTCCTATACCTTTCGACCATCTTTCAGATCATCCATTATTTGATCTCTGAAACCTGTAGTTTCACAAAAACACAGTTTTAGTCTAATAAAAGTAAATGGAACTTGTTCTGAATCAACTTCAAATGACACTTGACTGCCAAATATGATTATATCAAACATCATTATGGTGAGACTCCAAGCAATGGGACTAGATTGTCCTAATTTAATTTCTCTAAGGTATTTAGAGTGTCATCCATATTACATTTTTTATATAGATATTTTTAAGAAAATGATAAGAAACAAAACCAAGTTAAAGAATGACAAAAAATGGAGTAATTCTAATTTCTTATATGCAAGTCCATAACCATATTATACCTCTGACACTATTTTCCAAACTTGTCCTCCCTCCTACTTGTTTCCATGATCCTTCACAAAAAGTTTGGCTTGAAATGCTCGGACCCTCGCATCCATCTAAACCAGAAGAGATTAACGGCGCAGCATCAGAAGATTCGCCAGGAGAAGGTTCTCGCGAAGTTGATCTCAAATATATTGGATTTCTTTGATTTCCTAAACCATCCAAATCAAGGTTTATGGAGGCTTCAAGTGTATCCTCAACATGACCAATAGAGTTTCCTTGAACATGTATTGCATTTTCCTGACTCCATTCAGTAAAACTAGTTTGGAAAAAAGAATCTTGAGGACTAAAAAGTCCATTTGAGTCATCATCTACATTTTGTTTTTCAACCTGGCTACTAAGTCTCTTATGTTCTAATGTATCTTTTAGCATATTTACATAAGATGAAACTTTATCTGTATTATTATCATCCAATTGATGTGTGTTGAAGATCGATGAAGATGAATTGGACGGCGACACGAATTCACCCTTTTGATTTGGAAGCTCACACATAGAAAGGTCATCAAAACCACTTAAATTTGAAACTTCTTGTTCTGTAGTGTTTGCTACTTTAGCATTCTGAATTTCAGTATACCTTTGCCTGCAAAGAAAGCCTATCAACTAAGTGCTTCAAAATTTCTTTTGAATTTACAATAAAGGCTATCAATGAAAAAAAAATCAACATATGCAATAATGAAGTGCAAGGTAACAAGGTGTGGTAATGATACCGCAATTCAGAAGATCGACTTCGCGTCATTCGCTGATCACTAAGAAACCAAGCCTGCATTAATATTAGTGATATCAAATGACCATAAAAGCTTTATTGAACCAAGGATTCAGCTAAGAGTTTGATGTAACCAAACCTTGGCTAGAAACAAGTTACTAGATTGCATTTCTTTATCAACTGGTTCTCTGGCAAAAGTTGAAAGAAAACCAAATTATGAACTATTTTCTTAATCAAATAACTGTATAACTATATTAGTTACAAGTCTAATCACAACAAAGATATAGCAGGTTCTGTGAACCCTTTATTGGAAGGCTAATACAATTACCCTATAGAAAATTGATCGAAATCAGCTGAAAAATTGTTGGTCGTAGGATCATCTTGCATATTTCTTCCTTCAGAAACTCCACATGCATTTTGCTGATTGGACAAATTAGATAGTTCAGTGGACATCCTGCAGTTACAACAGAATCAAAATGGCAAAGTAAGATTAACACTGGTAAATAACAGTTAGTAGTAAGCCGCATTAATTTGCAACTGAATATCTTGATTAACACAGATAATTGAAATATTCAGATTACTTTTAGCACACATCTTCAAAAAGCATATATTTCACTAACATCTATACTCACCTATGTGATAGTCGACTATTAAGCCCTTTGCTTGATGAATTGTAACCCTAATTTAGGTAACCAAACCAAAATGTGTCAACTGAGTTGAAGTTTAATTAGAGATGAAGCAAACAAGATAATCAATATAGAATCATAAACATGGTTTACCATAGCAATGAGAGCAGCGACTAACTAACTAACTAACTAACTAACCTTCTAACTAATGCAGCTAATTTGTATCTCTAATAATAGTGAAAGAAATGGCATTACTTACTGAATCAATATCATTTCTTAGCCAGCTTTTGAAGAGTTCCTCACTGTCTGTGCGAAAGTAGCTTTGAGAAATAGTCTTGAAATTCAGCATGTCCATGGTTGGAATTGGCACTCCAATAGGATTATCCATCAAGGATTTTAGGAAAAGATCCTCACTTGAATTCCTGTACAAGCCAGAATACTCCCTCCCTTCCATCTCCTTGATGAAATGAACTTTAAACATTTAAGTTACAATTGATATTTATATATGAATTTCAACCCTCAAAAAGCTAACTTTTTGAACTCAGTCAACTAAGTAAATTATTATCATAAAACTAAAAATGTTGATCAGTTCGCTCTTTAACTTGATACTGACAGCAATTGTTTTACCACATCAAGAAGGCTCCAACTCATACCATAAAATAAGTTGACTACTTTGCACTCGAGTTGCCAGGTTGGCACTCGGGGAAGTATTTTTATGTGTGTGAAAGCTTTGCGAATATTTTAGATATTTTCGTATAGTGTTACTGAAGTGGTTCCAATTCCAAACATACGCTAAACAAACTTACTGATATTCTTTGCTGGTATGAAATATGAATGTATTGAGACATGATTTAGGCTTGTGTAAAAATAATTAACATATAAAGTCAACTACTTATTTATGTCAAAAGTCACAGTCATGTTAGTTTTCCTATTGACGTTTATAGTAGTTGATTGAAGCAAGGAGAGAAGGATGTAAACATAAAATATGCAATATATTGTCTATCATGCAGGCGTAGTTCCAGCCAAGACATCAGTATTTGACTTTGAGTATTATCAACATCAATATATTGGTTTAAATATTAGAATCAAACCATGAAGCGGCATAATTTGATGGAATATTATGTTTGTTAAGCTAAAAAGACAAACATACACTTTTAAGAGATAAGACTTATGATATTGATTATTTCAAATTCATTCACTCTTTTAAAGGCTCTTTGTTGGCTTTGTTAGTAGTCGGCAGCATTTTATGTTTGATTGGGAACAAAGATTGACGTAGTACATAGTGTTTCTCAACGTTGACATTGCTGCTGGATTTGACCACAACAAACAAAATTGAGCTAAATCCCACCTACAAAACATAAAAGTGTTAAAGCTTGAGGCGTCAACGAGACTACCCTTAGAAGTTAAAAGCACTATGAAAATCCAAAAAAAGAAAGCCGTATTAAAAATTACGAGGAACTAAAACTACTAACGGAAAAAATTTGGAGACTAAAAGTAGGTGAAAAATTTTCAAAGGACTAAAATTAAAAAACTCAATTTTACAGAGGCCAAAAACATATCTAACCCTAATACTTGACATAATTACATGTAAATGCTCTTACAGAAGAAATAACAAGGCACAAAGGCAAGAACCCACTTTTGCAGACATTACATAGATTCGCTCTTATGTAGATTTATCACCTATACATCAACATATTCACTCTAGTCTAGGATCGGGTTCGAATTAACATCTTAGTTCAGTCAAAAATTTACGATTGGGTGTTGAACAGATATAACTTGTCCCATCCATGAGCTTGGTTTGACTAAGGGAGTTGAGCACCAATAAATAATAGGCTTAAATACAGTTTTGGTCCCCTTATTTTGACCAATCCACGATTTTGGTCTTAAACTTTTAATTTGACGATTTTGGTCCCCCTATTTTCCCAATTTGAAAAATCATAGTCCCCCTCTTAAATAAGTCAAAATTGAAACTCAATTTTGACTTATTGTCCTATGTGGCAGCCTACGTGGCACCCCCACCCCCACCCCCCCCCACCCCACCCCCCCACCCCCACCCCCACCCCCACCCCCACTGTTCATCTTCCCCACCCCCCTCCCCCACCGTGAGCCCTCCCCCCACCCCACCGTGACCCCTCCCCAACCACTGTTCATCTTCCCCTCCCCCCTCCCCCACCGTGACCCCCACCCCACCCCCCATCGATCTCCACCGTGACCCCTCACCCCACCCCAACCCCACCCCCCATCGCATCTCCACCTCCCTCTCTCTCTCGCTCACCGTCTCTCCCCTCCCCCCTCGATTTCCCTCTCTCTCTCTCGCTCACCGTCGCTCTCTCTCTCCTTCGCATCGCTCTCGCTCTCTCCCTCCATCGCTCTCGCTCGCCGTTCTCTCTGCGTCTCTCTCTCTCTCTCTCTCTATGCGAACTCTGGGGGTGGGGTGGGAAGAGGAACAGTGGAGGGTGGGGGTGGGGGGTGGGAGGGGGAACAGTGAAGGGGGGAGGAGCGACGGGGAGGGGGAGGAAGAAGAAGGGGGGGTGGGGGGGGGGGGGGAACAGTGAAGGGGGGAGGAGCGACGGGGAAGGGGAGGAAGAAGAAGGGGGGGTGGGGGGTGGGGGGGAACAGTGAAGGGGGGAGGAGCGACGGGGAGGGGGAGGAAGAAGAAGGGGGGGTGGGGGTGGGGGTTGCCTACGTGAACAGTGAAGGGGGGAGCAGCGACGGGGAGGGGGAGGAAGAAGAAGGGGGGGTGGGAAGTCCCACATTGGTTGGGTTTGTGGGAACCAAAGCCTTTATATATTAAAACCTTTTGATGGTTTATAAACAAGCTAGTAAGTGGGACTCCTCGCGCGCACAAGCTGAGACCATCCCTGTGGGGCTCAGTGTAAATCTTCCGATTCCCCCCCCCCCCCCCCGGCGCGCGACTAGCCTTGCGTTTATTTTTAATCACTGATATATTATTTTATTATTATATTTTTGGACTTATTGAGCCTATCCTAAAAGCCTCTATTTTCGCTAAACTGTTGAACCAAAATATTTTTATTCCGGTTTTTCGCAAACGGCTTTACTTGGCCGCCAAGACTTGTCCACATTCATCGTATCAAAATGGTCCAGGTTCATTGCTTGGTGGACAAGCTAGGCGGTTACTGACTTCGCTTACTTTGTGCGCAAGCTGAGGGCTGTTATGCGCTCTGCTTCCACTCTTTTCTCTGAAGTTAGTTATCAGTGGAGCCAATATAAATTCTTTAGTCGAGTAGCTCTTGACACATCCACGAAATCAGCTCTTTTCTTAAAACGAAATACGCTCCTCTCTTCTTCCTGGGTTATCTTTCCTGACACACTTAAACAGTTATTTCTTGCCAGTTCGGCTTCCTGATTCGCTATTGTGTAATCAGACGAGATCGGTTGTACCCTCGGGGGATTTGCGCTGTAGAGGCGGATAAATCCTTAAGGGCGCGTCGTCAAGACCCCTCCGGTTGTTTTCCTAACGTTTGTTTTTGCAGGTACCGTTCGTTGATTCAGCCACAGCGCTAACAGTTACTGCCTGTACCGCTGTTCCGCTGCCGCTCCCTACGTTCTTCGCCGTAATCCACTTTCCGTTCAATTTCTGAAATCTGAAATTCCAAAATCCTTCACCAGTTCCTATTTATCACCCAGTTTCTAGTTCTTTGTTTGATTTGGGATTTGGGGTTAGGGTTCAAAGGTGGTTCATTGGTGTCTTAAATGGTGGGACAATCTTCATTTATCTCAAGGCCAAACAACAACGGCGATACCTCCTCTCCTGCCAACGACGCCACCACCGTCCTTTCTGTTCCTGTCTCTGTGCCTGTCAATTATGCAAAACCCTTTCCTGACATCTCCAAAATTGAGGTCTTCTCAGGCCAAAATTTTCGTAGATGGCAGGAGCGCATAAGCTCTCTCCTGGACATGCACGGAGTCGTTGCCGCACTCTCTGAATCCATACCGGGCTCATCTGCGACTCCCAAACAGGTCGAATTGTGGACACATGCCAATAAAGTGTGTCGTCACACAATTCTCAGCACTCTCTCTAACGACCTGTTTGACATCTACTGCACCTACAAGGAGGCTAATCAAATTTGGGAATCTCTTATTCTCAAATACACTGCTGAAGATGCTAGCAAGCAAAAGTTCGTCATCAGCAATTACTATCGCTGGATGATGAATGAGCATGATGAAATCAAAGCCCAGATCAATGAGTACTACAGGTTGGTCGAGGAAATGAAGGCTGAAAGTATTGTTCTCCCTGATGAGTTTATTGCTGGGATCCTGATTGAGAAGCTGCCTGAATCATGGAAGGACTACAAGCAACAACTGAAGCACAAGCACAAGCAACTGACGCTGAACGAGCTGTTGACCCATGTCATCATTGAAGATACCAACCGAAAGGAAAGCAACAAATCAAAGGCTAGATCAGTGGCTGCTCGAGCAAACATGGTAGTGAACAAATCTTCAAGGTATGACAAAAACAAACCTGAGTCTTCAAACAAAAGGTACGACTCTAAAAATTCTGCTGGTCATAAGAACAACAAAAAGGACAATAATCATAACCCTGTTCATAGCTCTGATTTCAAGAAAAAAGGTTTCTGTTTTGTTTGTGGAAAGCCAGGACACTATGGTCCCAAATGCAGGCATAGGGTGAGAAACGAGGTTCCTCCTAAGGCAAACGCCAACTTGGCTGATGCCGGCGGAGATGATGATGAGGATGACGATGTCATCGCTGCTGTCGTTTCTCTGGTCAATATGGCGACTGATGTGAACAAGTGGGTGGTAGATTCTGGAGCCACCAAGCATATCTGTGCTAACAGAGAAGCTTTTACCTCCTACACTCCTGTAGGGGAAGGAGAAGAACAAATCTATCTTGGTGACTCACATCCTGCCCCAGTCTCGGGAAAAGGAAAAGTCCTTCTAAAGCTCACATCGGGAAAGACATTGGCTCTCACAAACGTGCTCCATGTGCCTAACATAAGGGCAAACTTGATCTCTGTTGGAGTACTGCTGAAGCATGGAATCAAAGTGACTTTTGAATCTAATAAGATTGTTCTAACTAAAAACAATGTATTTGTAGGAAAAGGTTATTTTGATCATGGACTTTTTGTACTTAATATTTCAGATTTGAATAACAATGCTTCTACTTCTGCGTATTTGATTGACTCTTGTAATCTGTGGCATGCTAGATTAGGTCATATCAACTTTAGGTATGTTATTAAATTGCAACGTCTTGGTATGATAACAATTAGCGATAATCAACAAAGCAAGTGTGGCGTGTGTGTTGAATCCAAGCTAACTAAGAAAACCTGTCCCCCCGTACAACGTGAAACTGAGTTGCTTAATTTAATTCATACGGACTTAGGAGATTTAAAACAAACTCCAACTAGAGGTGGTAAATATTATTATGTGACATTTATAGACGATTTCTCGAGATATACTAAGGTATATTTATTAAGACAAAAGGATGAAGCATTTGAAGCTTTCTTATCATATAAGGCAGAAGTAGAAAACCAATTAGATAGGAAAATTAAACGAGTTAGATCCGATCGCGGAGGAGAGTACATATCTTTTAATGATTTTTGTGAAAAAGAAGGCATCATACATGAAACAACTCCCCCCTATTCACCTGAATCTAACGGCATAGCCGAAAGGAAAAATAGGACCCTGAAAGAGATGATGAATGCCATGTTAGTTAGTTCTAGTGCACCAAATAACTTGTGGGGTGAGGCTATACTAACTGCTTGCTTTATACAAAATAGAACTCCTCATAAGAAAACCGGGAAAACCCCCTATGAACTGTGGAAAGGATATCAACCTAACTTGAAATATTTAAAAGTGTGGGGGGTGCTTGGCCAAAGTTATGTTGCCTGACCCTAAGAAAAGAAAAATAGGTTGCAAGACATCTGATTGTGCATTTATAGGGTATGCCGAAAATAGCGCTGCTTATAGGTTTCTAGTTGTGAGAAGTGATGTTCTAGATAACAACACTATCATCGAAACTAAAAATGCTGACTTTTTTGAAAACATGTTTCCTCTGAAACGTGATAGTACGACTAGACAACCACTAGTGACTACTAGTGACGATGCACATGAAGAACCATGTGAAGAACTAAGGAGAAGTAAACGACCAAGAAAAGAAACATCCTTCGGAAATGATTTTTACACTTATCTTGTTGAAAAAGATCCTCAAACCTTTATTGAAGCAATTTCTTCTTCTGAGTCAAAATTTTGGAAAGAAGCCATTAAAATTGAAATAGATTCAATTTCAAAATGTAAAACTTGGACCTTGGTGGATTTACCTCCTGGAGCAAAACCAATAGGATGTAGGTGGATTTTTAAAAGAAAATATAACCCTGATGGGTCTATTGATAAATACAAAGCTAGATTAGTAGCAAAAGGATTTTCTCAAAAACAAAACATTGACTATTTTGATACATTTGCTCCAGTAACAAGAATTTCTTCTATTAGAGTTTTAATAGCTTTGGCTTCCATCCATAAACTAGTTATTCATCAAATGGATGTTAAAACCGCTTTTTTGAACGGTGACTTAGAAGAAGAAATTTACATGAACCAACCCGAAGGATGTATAGTTTCAGGTCAAGAGAATAAAGTATGCAAACTTCTTAAGTCGTTGTATGGTTTAAAACAAGCACCAAAACAATGGCATGAAAAATTTGACAAAACTTTGATTAGTGATGGTTTCTCCACAACTGATGTTGATAAATGTGTTTACACTAAAACTGTGTGTGGAGAACATGTGATTATATGCCTGTATGTAGATGACATGCTCATTTTTGGTACTTGTCTTGACATTGTTGTTAAAACAAAATCTTTTCTTTCATCTACTTTTGACATGAAAGATATGGGTGAGGCAAATGTAATATTAGGAATTAGAGTCATCAGGGAAGGTGATAGTATTATACTATCACAGGAACATTATGTTGAAAAACTTCTTAGGAAGTTTGGTCACTATGAATCTACCCCCTTGAGTACTCCTTATGAAGCTAACTCACACTTGAAGAAAAATAGAGGTGATCCTGTTGACCAACCTCAGTATGCCCAAATAATTGGGAGCCTACTGCATTTAATGAACTTTTCTCGACCTGACATTATATTCGCAGTCGGTCGTCTGAGTAGGTATACTCATAACCCTGGTCAGGATCATTGGAAGGCAATTGCTCACCTTATGCGATATTTGAGAGGTACCACAAATTATGGTATTACTTACAGTGGATTTCCCGCAGTATTAGAAGGATACTGCGATGCTAACTGGATATCTGATTCAGATGAGACCAAATCCACTAGTGGTTACATTTTTACACTTGGTGGTGGTGCGGTAACTTGGAGGTCAGCCAAACAATCCATTATTGCTAGATCGACTATGGAGTCGGAATTTGTAGATCGACTATGGAGTCGGAATTTGTAACTTGGAGGTCAGCCAAACAATCCATTATGGCTGGTACTGAGGCTGAATGGTTAAACAACCTTTTAGCTGGAATTCCGTTGGGAATGAAACCGACACCATCAGTGTCAATACACTGTGATAGTCAGTCGGCAATAGCCGTTGCAAAGAATAAGACCTATAATGGCAAAAATAGACATGTGCAATTGAGACACAACGTTGTCAAACAATTGCAAAAACTTGGATTAATATCGATCGATTATGTGAAGTCAGAAGTGAATTTGGCCGATCCTCTGACAAAACCCCTAGGGAAGAAACTGATATTTGAAACATCGAGGGGAATGGGACTTAAGCCAATTGAAATCAAGAAGTGATGGTAACCCAACCTTTGTGATTGGAGATCCCATGAAGAAGGTTCAATGTGGTAAAAACAAGTCGCTTCTTGACATTGCTAGCACTGAAAAATTAATTCACGTAATTAATTTTATTCTTGTCCCTTCCTATGGTGTTATGATGTATTGTGATAGTGCTAGACTGCAGGGTTAAAGAGGTTAAGCTTAAAGCTTTTAATGATTATCATAGCCCTTATGGGTGGTGTATGACTTGCAGCATACACTTGATGAAATCACCTATATGAGTGTCAAGTGGGGCCGCTTGCATGAGATCCTGGCGAGATCTCTAGAGCACTCATGAATACCGAGCACGCGCACGGCCTAGTAGCGCAAAACGGCGGAAACAGCAAGAAATGTGGGGGTGTAATGTGATGGTGAAATCTCTAACATATAACATGTGTCTTGGGTTCCATAGCTTGCTAAACCAATTCACTGTATGTTATGTTTCATCTGTCTAGGACTGGTTCCATAGCTTGCTATACAGCTCCGATGCATTACATCTACGATGATAACCCAGGAAACTTCCTTTTCGTTTTTCTTTTTCCAACTTTTGAAATATGTGGGGGATTGTTGTAAAATTAATTAATTCTATGATATTACAAAAGTGGGAAGTCCCACATTGGTTGGGTTTGTGGGAACCAAAGCCTTTATATATTAAAACCTTTTGATGGTTTATAAACAAGCTAGTAAGTGGGACTCCTCGCGCGCACAAGCTGAGACCATCCCTGTGGGGCTCAGTGTAAATCTTCCGATTCCCCCCACCCCCCCGGCGCGCGACTAGCCTTGCGTTTATTTTTAATCACTGATATATTATTTTATTATTATATTTTTGGACTTATTGAGCCTATCCTAAAAGCCTCTATTTTCGCTAAACTGTTGAACCAAAATATTTTTATTCCGGTTTTTCGCAAACGGCTTTACTTGGCCGCCAAGACTTGTCCACATTCATCGTATCAAAATGGTCCAGGTTCATTGCTTGGTGGACAAGCTAGGCGGTTACTGACTTCGCTTACTTTGTGCGCAAGCTGAGGGCTGTTATGCGCTCTGCTTCCACTCTTTTCTCTGAAGTTAGTTATCAGTGGAGCCAATATAAATTCGTTAGTCGAGTAGCTCTTGACACATCCACGAAATCAGCTCTTTTCTTAAAACGAAATACGCTCCTCTCTTCTTCCTGGGTTATCTTTCCTGACACACTTAAACAGTTATTTCTTGCCAGTTCGGCTTCCTGATTCGCTATTGTGTAATCAGACGAGATCGGTTGTACCCTCGGGGGATTTGCGCTGTAGAGGCGGATAAATCCTTAAGGGCGCGTCGTCAAGACCCCTCCGGTTGTTTTCCTAACGTTTGTTTTTGCAGGTACCGTTCGTTGATTCAGCCACAGCGCTAACAGTTACTACCTGTACCGCTGTTCCGCTGCCGCTCCCTACGTTCTTCGCCGTAATCCACTTTCCGTTCAATTTCTGAAATCTGAAATTCCAAAATCCTTCACCAGTTCCTATTTATCACCCAGTTTCTAGTTCTTTGTTTGATATGGGATTTGGGGTTAGGGTTCAAAGGTGGTTCATTGGTGTCTTAAATGGTGGGACAATCTTCATTTATCTCAAGCTCCACATATACTTCTATTTGGAACCACAAATTTCATGCCTCTTTTTGGTGCTTTCTTTGCTGATTATCATTTGGGTCGATTCCTTACTGTTGGTTTAGGTTCCATCATCACTTTCTCGGCTTGCGTTGAAATTGATCTTCTTCTGATTTTTTTTCTTTTCTTTTGATGGATGATGAATGAATTGATGAATTGATGATGCTGAAATTAATCTTTTTTTGTTGTTATGAATTCATCTTAACATAAATTAACTTATCAAAGCTTGTAAGGGAGGGTAGTGTTGCGTTCTTCCTGTGTGTATGTTCGGAACACATTTTCAGACATTGGTTGTGGTTATTGAAGGTTGAAGGGATTTGGGATTGAAGGTTGAAGAAGATGGAGATTTGGGGATTTAGGGTTTCAATGTTGAAGAAGTTTGAAGGCTTCCTGTGTTTTTGGGTTGTGGTTGAGTTGTTGTTGAAGGTGGAGAAGATGGGGAAGATGAAGAGTATGAAAGAGAATAATGCGGATTAATGAAAAAAAAATGACTGGATCGCCAAATAAGCGTTTAAAATAAATTCAAATGAAAATTAAATGATACATCAGAATTTCGTTCGACACATCAGTATTTTTGTAACATCTCACTAACGGAAGGACTTTATTAAAAAAAATTAGTTTGCAGGGACTTATTTAAAAAAATATTTGTAGAGACTTATTTAAAAAACAGCTATATTTACAGGGACGAAAAACATATTTAAACCTTTTCTTTTTTATGAAAAGTATTTGGCAAATGTTAAAACTTTCTTTGAACAAAATATTTGGCACACTTTCAAATTTCATCAAAATTAATTTTATAATAACTACATTCTCACAACAATGAGAATTTTGTCGAGAACACTACCAAATTGTAAATCATAAGTATTGTATGAAATATTTGAAGTGTGTACAAAGGACAAAATTAATAACCAAGTGGGTGTGACACTAATGGTAAGTTGTTTGGGCTCTTTAAGCATTTTGTCAGGGGTTCGATCTCTGACTAGTGTGTATGGAGAGACATCGATTGGGAGAGGTCAGCCCTTAAATGAACTCTAGTACCTTGAGGATTAGTCTCCACAGTCGCCGTGGAGGATACCCGGGTTTAAAAAAAAATAATACTTATGGAATCTCTGTTTCCAACCATTTTCATGGAAATGTTTTCATTTTTTTGAAGGAAAGTCAAATCATATCATTTCATTGTAAATTATAGAGTCAATACAGCGAGAATACTAGTGAAAATACAGGGGCTAGTATAAAATAAAAACGCTCGTGCAAGAGCATGAGCATCCCTATCTACTTGCCTCTTAACAGAAGTTAACTTATAGTTAGAGAATGAGGATAAAATTGTCCTAATTTGGCAGATAAGAAGACCCATTTTAGTGACATCATTTGTTTCGGAAGATAAAATAGCTTTGACAATTATTTAGCAATCTATCTCACATTGGACCCGTGTGTAATCGCAAAAAACATGGCTTGGTGAAGAGCTACCATTTCCCCTTCCGCTAGTGTTACACACGCAATTGATGATTGAGTTCAGGCCAAGACAAATTTACCTTGGTCATTTCTATAACAACAACCAAAGCCCACATAGTAATCATCAAAAGTGGCAAAATTTGTGTTACATTTCACAAAGCCTTGTGATGGTTTCTCCCAAGAGCACATCGAGCTTGAGGCTGCAGGAGCAGGGTCATTAGTTTGCTAAGCAAATTTCCAGGTTCCGATGGTGTCACATGCAAGAATGCTGATGGACTTTAGAGTCATAGTGGCGCCAATCCAAACCTTCTCATTTCTACTCCATAAAGCCCATAAACCTTCTCATTTCTACTCTGTAGGAGCATGTGTCATGATTTATAAAATAGAAGGTATGGAAATGTTTTCATTAGAATTATGAAAGTTATTTTTTGCATTAAAAATTTTTATAAGTAGATTAACAAACACATAAATACTCATTTTTCATCCATAGATTCTCATGTTTGTGGATAAAATCCTTGAAACAAACACCCCATAAAGTTGAACACAATAACATCCAAAACGGAAATTGTAAACTCTCGTTAGGTTATTATTTTTCAAAGTTGTAAAACTTCGTGAACAAATTGATCACAACAAAATAAAATATACAATTATGGGTTGACCCATATAACCTCTTCTGGAGTGGACCAATGGGCCCCATTAGCAAAACTAGAAGGTGCGCTTAGCAAGTAATATGGATCAGCCCAACCGATTCAGCCCATATCCACCTCATGCGAGCCCAACATGCTCGGACGGTCAAGATCGACTCTACTCATCCAACGATCCACGAGAGGGAACGATTTCCTATAAATACAGACAAACTTTGCCCTAAAAAAGGTTCAATCTCTAATCCTTAGTACCTTCACTCATATATTCGATATACTGACTTGAGCGTCGGAGTGGCTTGCAGGTACCCCCCGGGCGCTCACTGACCTCCTGCCAGGGCAGCAAGATACCTACCAATAGCAGCCGACCAAAACACTGCTAGGAACAGAACATTGGCGACCACAGTGGGAGGTTTCTATCTTTCACATCATCACTACTCGAACTTTTCTCTTGCTGCTCCATGGCTCCCGGAGGCAGACCCCGAGTTTAGAGTATTGCCATACCCGCACCCCGACCAGAGGGTATTCCTGAGGGAAACGTTGTAACCCTACCTGACGAGGGTACCAGTCAGCGTGCCCAGCCTTCGAATGTGAGTCAGCTTTTGGATCTCCTGGTCAATAGCACTCAAGCTATGCTGCATCAGGAAGACCAGCAGAGTGCTAAGAGATGCCCATCCCAACGCCCATGAGGGCGCCTGGCAGGGAGCCAATGAAGAAAAGCCAGCACCAATGAAGAGCAGCCAGCACCAATGAAGAACAGCCAGCGCCCATGAGGGCGCCTGGCAGGGCGCCAATGAAGAGCAACCAGCCCCCATAAGGGCGCCTGGCAAGGAAGCAGCCAGCGCCCATGAGGGCACCTGGCAGGGCGCCATGACAACATCAGGCAGCGCCCATGAGGGCGCCAGGTAGGGCACCAGGGCAGCATCAGACAGCGCCCATGAGAGCGCCTGGCACCCAGGTGGGCGCCTGGCAAGGCGCCGTGACAACATCAGGCAGCGCCCATGAGGGCGCCAGGGCAGCATCAGATAGCGCCCAGGAGGGCGCCTGGTAGGGGAACCCTTCCTCCAACAACGGTGACACCGAAGACACTACCGGGGATGGCCATCGAGGAGATCCCCCGACCGACGTAGGCATCAAGAGTTTGACTAAGAAGACACCTCCCCCCGAAACTCAAGAAAGTTTTAGGAAGAATGACCTTTCACTCGAAGGGTGGATGGATGCCGAATCCCAAGGGCCTTGGAGAAGCTGTCAACTCTCAAGATGCATGACGGAACCGGAGACCCAGACCGCCATCTGGCACACTTCTCCCTGATGATGTGCTATCGAGGCGCCAGGGAGCCTGTTCACTGTAAAATCTTCCCCCTCACTCTCGAAAATGCCGCACTAGAGTGGTTTCAAGAGCTAAGGCCGAACTCCATATCCTCATGGGGTCAGCTGGCGAGAATGTTCATAGCTCGTTTCACTGCCTCTCAAGCCGAAAAGACAACATGGGCTACCAAGAGGAGGCCAAGGTTGGCAACATGATGGCTGATCTGACTTGTTATGGGCACAATACCGGATAATGCAACGCCCTCAGGGATGACATTGAGGAGCTGATCCACGAGGGGAAGCTCGCCCAATACGTGAATGAAGAAGAGGATGAAACTCGCGACTCCGAATAAGGAGCAGAGCATTAGGACTCGAACCTAAGGCTAGGCCTAGTTATGAATTTTGTCGTTGAGCACAAAAGCAGAATATCAAGAAAGAAAAAAAAGGTCCAACTCCATTGTCAGGAGTGGTGCGAGACAAGTCTGACACCCTCGACTCCCGTACTTGGAGAGATGGTCTTGGCTTTAGGTTAATGTTGAGGTTTTCCCCTACGATCCAGGCAGTCCCTCCCGGCATGGTATGTTGGGTCTCATCTTTCTAAAGCAAAGCAGCCAAGTTCACGGCACCCACCCGGTAGGGATCCAAGGTATGAGACCACGATGTCTTGGGTAGCAAGCGCTAAGAAAGGCGCGGAAGTCAAGCAAATGACGAGACCCTGAGGTCACAGACACCAGAGATACTCACCTACGAGGGTGATCTCTAGTCTGCAGTCCATAACTTCATCCATACTTATCCGATGGAGGCGTGTGAGCATGCGTTGGAAAGCTAAGAGGAAGAGCTACAATTCTCATGTTGATCTCAAAATCCAATTCGGACGTCTCCGCACCAAGGAAGGGGGCCGCAGCATACTTATCAGATGGAGGCGTGTGAGCATGCGTTGGAAAGCTAAGAGGAAGAGCTACAATTCTCATGTTGAGCTCAAAATCCAATTCGGACGTCTCCGCACCCAGGAAGGGCGCCCATGAGGGCGCCAACAGCATCCGAAAGTGGCGTTTTGGCACAAGGCGCCCACGAGGGTGCCAGCATCAGGGCACACCATCTTGGCCCAAGGCGCCCAGGAGGAGGGCGCCAACTTCAGGATGTTGCGTTTTTACTCAGTCCATAACTTCATCCATGCTTATCCAATGGAGGCGTGTGAACATGCGTTGGAAAGCTAAGAAGCAAAGCTACAATTCTCATGTTGAGCTCAAAATCCAATTCGGACGTGTCCACACCCTGGAAGGGCGCCCATGAGGGTGCCAACATCAGAACGCAGCACCATGGCGCAAGGCGCCCAGGAGGGCGCCAACATTCCCCCGCAATGTGGACTATGAAGACACATTCCCCCGCAACTCAAAAAGGTTCACAGATGACTTCACTGCCTCCCGTTTGAAACCCAAGTCTGAAGAATTGCAGAGGGCAGTCAGACAACGTGACAATGAAACACTACGAGAATACATGGAGCGCTTCAATAAGGAGGCCTCATGTGTGCGAAACTTGGAGGACCAAGCAACCAAACCCCCCGGAGACCAATAAGCAAAGATTTCGAGAGGAGCTGGACTTCGTCGAGGAAGCCAGAAACCAAGCAGTGTTAAAAGACATGGTGATCAAGCAAAGATTACGTAGGATGAAACTCGTGACCCCGAATAGGGAGCAGGGCCACTACAAAAAAAATTGGACTTTGTGGCGGGAAAAATCCGCCGCAAAAGCAAAATTTGCGGTGGATATTTGGACTTTGCGGCGGAATTTTGCCGCCGGTAGCCAGCTCGAAGCAAACGCTTTGCGGCGGATTATCCGCTGCAAGTTTGCGGCGGATTTAGTGGCGCCGTAAAATCCGCCGAAACTTTGCGGCGGATAATCCCCCGGAAAAGGCACAAATTTTTTCCGCAAAATATCCGCCGGAAAGTGCCCAATATCCGCCGCAAAGTACCCGTTATCCGCCGCAAAGTACCCGTTTTATTTAAAAATAAATATAATTTTTTTAAAAAAAACGTTTTATTTAAAATTCCGCCGCAAAGTACCCTTTTTTTAAAAATTTTTTTTATTATTTTTAAAAAATAAATATTATTTTTTTAAAAAAATCGTTTTAATTAAAAAAATATATTATTTTATTAATTTTTTTAATTATTGATAAAAAAATAAAATCCAATAACTAATTAATTTTTAATTTAAAAAAATAAAAATTGGAAAAAGCAGTAAAATATTATCACCAAAAAAATATTCATACAATTAATAAAGTATCCATACAAAAAAATAAAATAATCTAAAGCTACTGGGGTGCCTGCCGATCAATGTCATCAACATTATTATAATATGTATCTTCTTGAAGTAAAGCACTAAGCGATGACATTTGGACATTAAGATCAATGTCCAGCGGGGGTGACCGCTGCTGGGGGTACTGCTGGTTTGGCTGGATCAGGGGTGACTGATGTTGGGGCTGCTGGTATGGCTGGCGGGGTGACTGATGCTGCTGCTGGTATGGCTGGAATGGCGCATACTGCGGTGCATACTGCGGGGGATATTGGGGTGCATACGGCTGGGGATACTGGGGTGCATACTGCTGTTGGTAGTAATGCTGCTGTGGCGGCGGCGGGTAGGATGCTGATGAGGATGGCCTCGAGTGCTGAGACATCATCTGATCCTGCAATAACTTAAAGCGCTCCTCCATGCGCTCCTCAGCTACCCTAGCCTGCTCCCGAATCACCTGATTTTGATCCCGAAGCGCCTGCATTTCCCGATCACTTTGCTCCTGCCGCTCGACAATCTGACGCTGAACCTCGCTCAGTTGCTGCGTCAATTGCCTAACATCATTCAACTCACCAGCATTGGGAACATAATTGCGACCAGTCGAGGATCCAAAATGTGAATCTGATAGACTCGGAATAATGCTTGTTCGAAAAGGAGCCGGTCCAATACCACCTGATCCTACCAGACGATTAGTCTTTTGGGGACCAACTGCTCTCTCCCAAACATCACGAGCTACCTTAGCCTCCTCCACTGGATCGACAGCTGCCCCACTGCTCTGTTGTGATTGATGGTACTCAGCCATCCCACCCTCGAAGCTCTCCTGAAAAAAATAACCCAACAAATAAATAACTAATTATTAATATAAATAATAAACATTAATTAATATATAATTGTAAAAGTGAAAGCAGCCAGCGCCCATGAGGGCGCCTGGCAGGGCGTCAAGGGAAAGCAGCCAGCACCCATGAGGGAGCCTGGCAGGGCACCAATGAAAAGCAGCCAGTGCCCATGAGGGCGCCTGGCAGGAGGGCACCTGACAAAAGGTGGTCTGGAAGCAAATCCTTCGCAATGGGGTAGACAGCACTGTGCAACAAGGCGCATAAGGCACCCGTGAGGGCACCAAACCCTGTCTCGCAAATTAAAAGATGCCCAGTTGAAGTGAGTGCATGAGCATGAAAGAAAATTAAAAGAGTGCATGAGCACGTAAGAAAACTAAAAGATGCAGGAACACGTGAATGCATGATCACGTAAGAAAGCAAAATAGTGCACAAGCACGTGAACAAAAAGCAGATATGAGATCATACATACAGATGTGCAAGGCAGTAACTTGCGCCTGAGTCCAGAAAGGCACCTAAGAGGGCGCCAACGTCAGGACTTTGCACCCTGAAACATAAAAAATCAGGGGGCAATGACATCGAAGTCAACCCCATTGGGTCGGTATGTGACAAGCCTCCCGGACAGAACCTCTTGATCAAAGAAAAAGATCATGGAGATGTCAAACAGATAATGGTGAGGGCGGACGAAGCAATTCCCCTCGGCACCAAGCAAGCGCTGAAATTTCATCAAGAAGGAAAGCATGCTAAGAGACAGGATGAGCAACAAAAAAGCAAAGTGCCAAGCACACGTCCACACAAGCCGGCACCCAGGCGCCCTAGAGGGCGCCAAAACATGTTTCGCAGGATGGCACTGGTGTGGTTTATTATATGCAAGTATACATAGTCACACAAGTAATAAAGTGATAAGAAAGGTCGAACCCACAGGGATTATGTATTGTAAATTTTTGTAGTTCAAAGTGTACACTTAGTGTGTCTACACTATTCAGTATTTTTGGTTTGGAGTTTTCAAAGTAAGTAAAATAATAATAAGCAATAAAATGTGTGAGAAATCAGTTGGAAAAAGTAGTTGAGATGTTTTCACCAAGTACTTTACTTCTAAATGTTTTAATGGAGTATGTAGTGTGGGAACACTGGATGTAGGTTCATCAGTTTGTGCCTTTCAGCACTTCTCTTCAGAGTTTCATTACAAGCTCTTATGATCTTTGTTTTTTACAGTAAAGAAAGGTTTGTCAATTCCTCCCTTGCCTCCTAACAATGATCCAAGTTGCTAAATAGGTTCACTCTTGTAATTTTATTATCCTAAGGACTATGCTATCCTATGTCTAGGTTTTAGCATGTGTTTAACAAAGTTTCCTTTATTAAATACTTATCCCTATTAACTCTTGAGTTCATAAATGTAGCCCATGTCTGCTGCTACAAGTTTTACCTATTCTAAAGTGATCAATTCCAGAATAAGTTGAAAGAAGTGTTATGCAAGAGTTTAAAGTGTTTACACTACATAAACCATAATAACATATTTAGAAGTTCATTACAAGGTTAGAACATCTCAACTTAAGGGAATTTAGCTCATGTTACTCATGTTATAAATCAAAGAATGTGCAAAGAATCATAAGTAAATGAATAATAAAGCAAAAGAACTTAAAAGAATAGAGATTACTTGAATAGAAGATCTTTTGCATTAAGTTCCCAAGTTGAAGTACAATAAAGATTTCTTACACGAATTTCTTCAAAGTAGAAGTGAAGGGAATGGTTGTCAAGCACTTCCTCACCTTCCTCTCCTTAGAAACTTGAAATGAAAATAAACTAAACCTAAACTAAGCTAAAAGATAAAGGATTTAAAGATGTGAAAGACGATAGAAGATGGGATTCTTTTCTTGTGAAGATATGATATCTATTTATAGGCTTGAAAGCTTTCCTCTTGCAAGGGGTTTCCTTTGGCGTGAAAGATCAGCTGAGGGGACCGAACATGGTTAATTTGTTGACAACCAATCAAGCAAGCTGCACAGGTTTGGTCGCTTGCATGCATAACAAAAGATGAGGTCCATTGGAGAAGTGCCACATGTCTTTTAGATAAGTTTGAGTCTTGCAACTTGATTTTTATGTGTATCGCCGACTTCAGCAAGTGGCTCAGCTCCAGGTGACTAGGCATGATGTCACTAATCAAGTGTGGAAGCATTGAAATGGTCTTTGGATGTTTTGGTATAAACTGCAGAATTTTAGCAGGTGTTGGCAGTGTTTCCACTCCTAGTGTTTCCACTCCTGATGTTGGCAGTGTTCCCACTCCTGCAGTAGCTGCACTGAACAAAAACATCAAACCTAACAAGATGTGTGCATTTTGCCTAGATCATTGCCCTTTATCCATTTGAATATTTAGAATGCTGTTCCTTGATAAATAAGCTATAAATATATATAAATGTTCTTGAAAATAAGCAATAACTCAAGCTTGATTGTATGAATAACTCTATATAACTCTATATAAATGTTCTTCTTTTTCTTGGTTTGTTTTTCTTTTTCTCTTTGAACTTTGTTCATATTTTTCAAACCAAATTGCACTTAAGGGACAGGTTCAGTTTATATGACTCGGGCAAGTGTAGCTCTTTTTTGGGATATTTTTGGTATTTTTGAGTGGTTTTGACACTTGTGGTTTGTACTCTTCAAGCTGTCACACTTTGGCCTTTGTATTCATTGATTTTTCCCCCAAACTTTAAGTCTTTATGCTCTTCTAAATTTTTAATAAAATCTAATTTTGACCTCAAATTTCCAAAATTTCCTTGGCTTTAGATAGCCCTTGATCTAGCATGGTTCTTTTCAAAACTCAATTTTGTTGTGTCAAAGTATTTATAAAACTGATCATTTTTAGAAAACAAGGCTTTTAAAATTTGACTCATTGATACACTTCTTCAATTTTTGAGAAAAAAAATGAATTGATCATGTTTCATAATCATTTTAAGTCTAAAAACAAATTGATGCACTTAATTCACCATGTTAATACAAATTATCATGCATCGTTAAGTACATCTAAAACTTAAAACATACTAACACTACATACTCACATGCTATAAATACTTACTCAAACATATTTTTATATTCATACATATATATTAGTACTAGGTTCAAAACATGCTGCAAATATAGTGCATACACAAAAATATATACTATTCTCCACTCTCCCCCCCCCCCAACTTAAATATGAGCAGTGTCCCCACTGCTCTAAGTTGAGTAAACAAGGGATCCAAAAGTTTGGGAGATACAATAAAAAGTAATTAACACATAGCAGCAAGTTAACACATAGTATTTAGCACATAGAGTATACTACTAAAGCATATTATAAATACTGGAAACAACATTAAAATGTATCTTTTTGCTCTTTCTTCTGGAATCTGGGGCTGACTCTCACAGCAGGGCTATGCTTGACTTTTGTCTTCTTTGGCTTCTTAGCAGTGGCCACATCAGAGGTAGGCACACCAGGATCATCTACAGTAGCCTCAGGCATTTCTGCCTCTTCAGGTGTAGCTTCTGCAGGAACATCTGGTGTAGCCAGTGTTTGGACTTCAGGTGCAGGTACACCACTCTGCACTGGAGTTTGCTCAGATTGCTGCTCATTTCCCTCTGGTTGTTGCTCTGCTACCTTCTCAGCTTCTTTCTCTCTTTCTTTGGGTGTAGCTTCCTCAGGTACCTCCTTCTCACCAGCTTGTATCCCTGTACCCTGTGCACCATAAAGTGAGCTCATTGTCCACATCTTCTTTGTTGGAGCAGGCTTCATTGTTCTCCTTGTGTATCCCAGCATCTGTTTCTTCTCTGCTAAGGCTTTCAGAACTGCAGAGATTGTTGCTGCAGGACTAGTTGCCATGACTGTTGATTTTGAAGCTTCAGCAGTTGGTGTGGGAATACTAACAGACTCTTTGATAGTATTTACCTGCATCTTCAACTCTGAACCTGCTTTGTCTTTCTCTTTCTCAGGCTCTTCAATGAGTACCTGCATTTGAACTTTCTCAGAAACAATGTTAGTTGGCTCAATAGGTGCTGTTGGTAGGGTGGGTGATTTCTGGGATGGGATGGTTATATCTTCTTGTGCATCTTGCTTTGGATTTTCAGATTGGGGAGCATTTTCTGGTGGAGTTGTGGGTGTTTTTGGTGTTGAAGTTTGACTGGGGGAATCGTGGGCGGTGGGGGATGGAATGTTGGTTTGTGATGGTGGTGAGGGGGTGTTTGATTGCTGTTGTGATGGTGGTTGGGCTTCATTTGTAAATTTCTTCCTTAATTCATACTTTCTTCTAGCACTGGCTTCCATATCATCACTGTCATCATCATCACTGTCACTAACTTCTAGTGACTCAGATTCATCCTCCTCTTCATCCTTTTCAATATCCTTCACAGCTTGCCTTGCCTCTTCATCTTCTTCAGTATCTTCATCACTTACTTCTTCAATTTCTTCCTCCACTCTTGGTTTCTTTCCCTTCTTTTCTTTCTCAGTATCTCTCTTTCTCTTTACTCTCCTCTCTTTCTTATCAGTTTCCTTTTTCACTTCTTCTTTTTCATCAATCACCCAATTAGGAAAAATTGGGGATTCTATTTCTGCTTCAGGGTCATCCAACTTTAATTTCAACCACTCATGCTGTTCTCTTTGAAATTTCCAGACAGCTTGGAGTTTCTGCACCAAGTGTTCAGACACTTCCTGCTCTACAGTATTTTTAATTTTTACTGACCTCACTCTTTCTTTAACTTCAGCAGTCAGACCACTAGGAGGGGTTTTTCTGTAGACTTTTTCTAGATCAGAAGTAACAACTCCTTGCTTTTGACATAGTTCAGTGATTAAGCATGGGAAATATAAGAATCCAGATTCCTTGGCTTGACATTCTACAATTTCTTTAGCTATCAATTTCCCTATGTCTACATTATCCTCACATAGGATTGAATCAATAAGAATCAACCTATCTTTAGATAATGTAGAAGTGTGTGAAGTAGGGAGAATTGATGTATCAATGAATAAATGCCAACTGCCAAGCTCAGGGATCAATTCACCAGTTTTAAGTTTGAATTCAGTATTTGTGAATTTCTCCCACTGAGATCCTTCTATTGCTACTCTTTCTTTGATTTTAGTCATTTGCTTCTTTCCATAAGTCTCTAGTTTTACTTCAAATGCATTACCAGTGTATGTGAGATCATAGTGCTTATTGATTCTAGCAGGGTCAAAGAAAACTTTCTTACCTCTAACTTTGGAGAAAAATATAGTACCTCCTCTGTTATTCTGAATTCCTGAGTAGAATTCTCGCACCAATTGCTCCAAGTAGTAGGCTCGGGTTTGAACAAATCTTTCCCAGTGCATGTTGTTGACAGTGGAGAGGAATGAATGATGAGCCTTTGCGAAGTTGAAACCACGCTCAGGCAGGAACTTCATGTTCCAAAAGTGCTCACATCCAGGGATTGCTTCCATTGGTGCTAGTACTCCTGATTTTCCTTTTTTCGCATGAGTTTCCACACCGGATCCTTTCCCCGTGTTCTTAGAGGCAGCTTGTTTCTTAGCCATTTATGATTTAGAGTGTTTGAGATTGAAAAACTGTTTGTGAGTGGAGAGGATTTTTGATCGGTTTTGTGAGAGGGACGAAAGAAATTGAAATTTTAGGGTATGTGAAAGGGTTAGTGGGACTTGGTAGTTGAGGGTTATAGCCGTTAAGTTGTGTGGCCTAACATGCAAGCCAACACGTGGAAGTTTAGACTTAACACGCCACTTTCTAACCCTTGATCAGAGATGATTCCACTAAGTTGATGATTTATCAAGTGACAGTTTTCTTCTAAATTATTCTAACACCAGAGTAGGCAGTGTGGCTGCATCAAGTGTGGGAACACCAAGTGTAGAAACACTGGCTACTCTGTTGTCCTGTTTTTCCTGCAAAATAACAAAACATGAAATTGCACAAAATAATAATATTAACTATATATTGTGATGGGTTGCCTCCCTCAAGCGCTTGTTTTAAGAGTCTTACAGCCTGACTTGTACCTTGGTCTAAGGTTTTGCAAAGTGAGTGGTGATCTTGTCTCTCTCTACATGCTCTCCATAGTACATTTTCACTCTTTGTCCATTTACTTTGAAAGTGGTATCAGTGGTTGCATCATATAGATCAACTGCACCATGGGGGTAGATTTTAACTAATTTGAATGGTCCTGACCATCTTGATCTCAGTTTTCCAGGGAAGAGTTTCAACCTAGAATTGTACAACAGAACCATTCCTCCTTCTTTAAGTTCTCTCCTTTGGATTTTCTTGTCATGCCATACTTTGGTTTTAGCTTTATAAATTTCTGCATTCTCATAGGAGAAATGCCTGAATTCTTCTAATTCATTTAGCTCAAGAAACCTTTTCTCTCCTGCCTTTTTGAGATCAAAATTCAACTTTTTGATAGCCCAATATGACTTGTTCTTTAATTCAACAGGGAGATGACATGGCTTGCCATAAACTAACTTATAGGGGGACATTCCTAATGGAGTTTTAAATGCAGTCCTATATGCCCATAATGCTTCATCTAAGTGTAAGGACCAATCTTTTCTATTTGGTCCAACCATTTTCTCAAGCATTTTTTTTATTTCCCTATTTGAAAGTTCAGCTTGTCCACTTGTTTGTGGGTGATAGGCAGTAGCAATCTTATGTTTCACTCCATATTTTGCAAGAAGATTTTCAATAAGTTTGTTGCAAAAATGTGAGCCTTCATCATTGATGATTGCTCTTGGAGTACCAAATCTTAAAAAAAATATTTCTTTGGAGAAATTTGCTAACAGATTTAGCATCATTATTTGGCAGTGCTATAGCCTCAATCCATTTAGACACATAGTCTACAGCCACTAAAATGTATTCATTGCCAAAAGAAGGTGGAAAAGGACCCATGAAATCCATGCCCCAAACATCAAAAAGTTCTATTTCTAGAATATTAGTCCTAGGCATTTCATGTCTATTAGATATATTACCACTTCTTTGACATTTATCACAGGTTTTGACCATATAATAAGCATCTTTAAATAGAGTAGGCCAGAAATAACCTGATTGAAGTACCTTAGCTGCTGTTCTTTGGCTTCCAAAGTGACCTCCATATGGTGCAGCATGACAATGCAGGAGCACTGCTTGCTGTTCTTCTTCAGGAATGCATTTTCTCATGATTTGATCAGGACATATCTTGAATAGGTAAGGGTCATCCCAATAGTATTGTTTTACTATGTGGAAGAACCTTCTTTTCTGTTGATAGTTCATGTCACTTGGTACAATTTTGCTTACAAGGAAGTTTACTATGTCTGCATACCATGGTGTTGAAACATGATGTGTGGCCACACTGAGTGCAGAAACACTGGCTGTATTCAAGGTAATTGCTAGTAATTTTTCATCAGGGAAACTTTCCTTGATTTCTTCAATTGTATCTGCATTATTACTTTCAAGTCTAGAGAGGTGATCAACCACTTGGTTCTCTACTCCTTTCTTATCTTTTATTTCAAGATCAAATTCTTGAAGTAGTAGAACCCATCTTATTAGCCTAGGTTTTGCATCTTTTTTAGAAATCAGATACTTGATGGCAGAATGGTCAGTGTACACAATTACTTTGGTGCCAACCAAGTATGATCTAAATTTTTCAAAAGCAAAAACCACTGCTAATAGTTCCTTTTCTGTTACAGTGTAGTTCATTTGAGCTTCAATGAGTGTTTTGCTAGCATAGTGTTCGCGCTCGTGTGTTATCTAATCGCAATATCAGTGCAAGTATACACGTCGTACAAGTAATAAAGTGGATAAAAGTAAGAGATCGTTCCCACGAGGATTGATTAACTTTCAGAGTTCAAGTCTTTAAAACACAAGTGAAGCAAGTACAAATTGACACTAAAGGTTGGTATTAAGACTAAGAACATAAATAAAGCAAATAAATGAGAAATGGTTGTGGGTATGGAATAGTATGAGTTGGATTGCTGCATGCAAGTAAATCTCCTCTAGTCAGACGTTATAACGTTTACACGTTATTACGTACAAATGCCATGTTGTATAGACGTTATAACGTTTGAACGCTGTTGCAAAAGAGCTGTGCTTTTCAGTCACAAAACGTCAGAGCTTCAAGTACTAGAATTCCTATGTCTAGGTTCTAAGTAGGCCTACTCCTGTATTTTAAGTACCCACAGCAAAGTCCTATGAACTATTATCCATTCTATGTCTAGACTTAGATAAAAATGCCTAAATGTCTTTAGTGCACCTTGTCATTCATATAAATCTTTGAGTTCTTTTCATAGACCATGTCTGTACCTATGAATCTACTTGTTTTAAGTGGCCAAGTTCAAAACAAGTTTGGAAATATTAACATGCAAAGATTTAAAACGCATAAACATCAATACGTCATAACATTAAACCAGAGGTTCATTACATGCATAACAACAACCCAACTACCAATGTTTAGCTCATGCTGAGCATCCTTACAGAAATAAGAGGAGTGAAAATCCAAATACCGTACATAGAGAAATGGAGACTAAACGCAAAAGATACGCCTAAGTAGCCTTCCTTCATGTACGCTGTAAAGACGTTACAACGTCTGAGCTTTACAGTAATGGTTGCGAATGAAGATGGAAATTGGGGCCTTGAGAGAATTTAAAATGAAGAAGTCTGTGTCCAGAACTTCTTTTAGAAAACTATCTCTGAAAAATGGAGGAAGGTGGGTGATGAATGGAGTCGCGTGTGTTTCGCATGGTGCACCCTTGCCTTTTTATAGAGAGAGAATAGCCATGGTCAAAGGAGGGTCACATGTTGCTGATGTCATTCCCCACCTTCTAAGTTTGCTTGCGAGTTGACTCTGCCCTGAAGTGACACCGCACTGCTACAGTGCGTCAGCCGCGTCAGTGCTGAGGAGAGAGAAGATTTTCTTCATTTCCAGATCTCTGGCCATCATTACATGCGCGCCAAAATGATATATTATTTTCTTGCTCTGCTGCCCTTCTACAGACGTGATGAGAGACGTTGCCACGTTTGGATTACTGCACAAACACAAGAAGCATCAAAACGCTCACAAAGGCGCCAATTGGCACCAAAATGCCTAGAACTTGTAATTTAGCCCCTTTCTAACTAAAAGCAATAAACTAACAGAAACTTTACTAGAAACAACCTACTATTGCCAGAGAACTTGCATGATTTAACTTTGAATAAGTATAAATAACTCATATAAATATGAGTTATCACACCCCCAAACTTAAACCATTGCTTGTCCTCAAGCAATTGAAATACAACATATGAAAAGATGCAAGAAACTAAATACACCAACAGTTTACACCCTGCTCAACTATTTTTGATCAAAATTTTCTCAAGGGGCTAATTTCTTCAGACTTTCACTACACACTCACGCACCAATGCACAATTACATTCTAGATTCATTACTGCCCAAAGTGAGTGTGTGATCTCTGTATCAATTCTTTTCCTAGCTAGGTTCAGAAGCTACCCTAGCCTATGAAAGAGTGGTTTCCAAATGGTGAGAGTATAACACCTTTCAAAACAAAGAGTAGGCTAACATTTTCACATAAGACATGAGGGTTATTTGAAGCACAACAAAGGGCCTTATCTTGGGTGCTAGGACTAGATTAGCGCAAACTACTTTTCTGACTCACACAACGCAAAACACACACAGCTGCAACCCCTCATTACTGAGCAACTTTTCTTTTGATTTTCTTCACTTTTGGTTTGGAGTTTTTGTGATTTTCTCCTTCTTGATCCTTTGGATTTGACAATTTTGGATTGAGATATTTGGGGTACCCAGTATTTGTTTTGGGAAATTGCAGCAAACACAGAGGACATGTGGATTTTTCCACTTATTTGAAACAACACACACTTTTTTTGGTCTTTTTGGAGTAGACGTTATAACGTTTGATAACACAGAACACAACACACAAACACACACGGCATACGTTATAACGTTATGGGTAGACGTTACAACGTTGCACACACACTACACAAGCACTAATCATCCTACAGTCTTTGCACCCAGCCTTAGTACAACCTGATATACCCCCAAACTTAGTTTCTACTGCTACTCTAAGTTTTTAATCAAGTTTTACACTCACCAAAGTCAACCAAAACTAGCTTTAGCATCAAATAGTCCCTAGCTAACTAGGTTTTCCTCAAAACAGAGTTTGTGTGGAAGCAGTAATCAATTCTATTCATCTAAGCATGCATCAGTTACTCACACAAATTCACACACAGTCATTACTAGATTTAGCCCAAAGAGAAACATTTTTGATGATTACTCGCGTAGGGCAGTAAACTGATTTTGCATTTGATTTCACGCATACACGAAACATAAAAATGATCCTCCCCCCCAAACAAAAAGATGAGCAGTGTCCCCACTGCTCACTGAATTTGAAAAATGAGAGAGGACATTTACACAAAACAAAACAACTACTGACTACTAACTCTCTAGACGTTGTAACGTCTGGACAGCTATTTATTTGTACTGAAATTGTAAACTATAACTATTCTACTGCTAAAAAGAGGGCTAACTTACTTGTTCAGAGCACCGGACCTGAGCCTTCCACTTTGTCTGGCTGGGATGCTTGCTTGCACAGTCTTCTTTTTCTTTTCCTTCTTCTTCTTTTCTCCTTCACCGTCACCAGCATCAACTGAGACTTCAGGTTCTTGGGGCCTCTTTACACTGCTCTCAGCAACTCTTTTGTTTGCTTCCTCCCATGCTTTCTGCTTTTCCAGCTCTGCAGGATGAATCTGCTGCTGCTCTTTGGGTTCCCCCTGGGCTTTTTCAACCTCTGGCTCTTGAGACGTTGTAACGTCTGCAGCTTTTTCTTCAGCAACAACAGCAGGAGCATTCTCTGAACCACTAGCAGCGACAAATGCTGCACTGGTGGCTGTTGCTGGCTTGTTTTTAGCAGCTTCAGATTTCTTTTTTACCTGCAAATTTTGCCTTTTGGTTGCAGGAGCATCAACTAGTTGTTCTTCTTCTTCACCATGTCTTGCTTCTTCACTTGCGGCGGCTACTTCACGCCTTTTCTTCTTTCCAAATGGACTCTGGATGGGTACAGTCTTGAATCTTTGCCTTTTGGGTGGGGGAATGAGTTGTGGGTCTGGGTTGGTTTCAACAGCAGTTGGTTCAGACGTAGTCACATCTGCACTGGTTACTTCTGGAATGGATGGTTGTGATGGCTCTTTAGTTGGTTCAGGTTGAGTGGGGTTTGGCTTTGAAATGGGTTGATCTTGAGGTTTAGATTGTGGTGTTTTGGGGATGTTTTGGTCATGGGTGGGTTGGGTTTTAGCTGAGGGTTGGGGTTGTTTGTCTTTTGGTGATGGAGGTGTGGGTTGGGCTGGTTCTTTGAGTGTTTGGGTTGGTGGAGAGTCAGCCTCAATATCAGTCTTATCACTGGAACTTCCTTTCTCTTCTGAATGTGTTTCTTCCTCATCATCACTTAGGATTTCCCTACTCACCTTCTTTGATTCCTCTGCATCACTCTCACTGATGCTATCCATATCAGCTGATTTAAGTTCTTCTTCCTCACTACTTACCTTCTTTTGCTCTTTCTTTGCTGGGCTCTTTCTTTTTGTGGCTGGTTTTCTTGTTTTCTTGACTTTTTCCTTCTTCACTTTCTTGGGGTTCATTGTTGATAGGAGTATGTTGTCTTCATCTTCCTCTTGCATCCAGTCTGGAAGTACTGGTTCTTCAATCACCATCTTGCCTTTTGTTGTTTGTGCATTCACCTTCTTTTGCCACTCAAATTGCTCCTTGACAAACTTGGCTAGGCTGTTTTGCTGGTCTACCAGACGTTGTAACGTCTGCGCATCAACTGACATGGTAGCATCTGCAGCTCTCTGCCTAGCTTTGAACTTTGTAGAGAATGCCCCTTGGGGTTCCTCTCTTAGTTCAGATGCTTCGATCTCCACTCCAGCTTCCATGCAGAGATCAGTGATTAAACAAGGGAAGTATAGGTATCCATCCTTCCTGTTCTGCCATTTGTTTATCTCTCTGTTGATGAGCTTACCCACCTCAATCTTATCTCTTGACATAATGGCATCAATAGCAATCAGCCTCTCTTTATCAACCCAGAGAGTGTGAGAAGTGGGTATCAAGCAATGCCTAATGAAATGGAACCAAGCACTGGCCTCATCACAAATGTATCTCTTCAAAATTTTGAATTCATTCCCATGGTCGCCTCTTCGCTCCCAAACAGCTCCTTCAACACATATCCTTTCCTTGATTTCAGTCATCTCTGCCACTCCGTAAGTCTTTTGCTTCACCTCAACTGCCTTGCCATAGTAACCTAGCCCAAAGTAGTCATTTATGATTCTTACACCAAATTTGACTTCTTCTCCTCGAACGATGGAGGTGCTTGAAAGTTCTCCATCGGTTCTTTCAACGATTCCTTTGTAAAAGTCATGCACCAGAGTTGCAATGTATTCCTTTCTGTGAACTACAAATTTCTGCCATCCCAATGCTGTCACTGTTGCGAGAAAGTCAGGATTTGGGTTTTCCAAGCTGAAGCCCCTTTCTGGCAGCAGGGCTTTCTTCTTTGAAGGAATGGGGATTTCTGGATTTGGAACAGAGGAAGAACTTGGGTTGACATTCTTTCCTTTACCAGATGATTTTACTGCAGCTTGCTTGGTTTTAGTCATGGTGATTGTATGAGTTTTCTGGAGAGTGGGGGATTTGAGATTTGAGATTTGGGATTTGGGATTTGGGAGAAGGGATAAGATTGCGGTTTCTGAAAGTGTATGAAGGTGGTTTTGATGATTGTAACTGGTGTGTTTTTATTGGGGAGGTTTTATGGGAAGTTGCGAAGTAGGTGGTGGCGTGGGTTTGGGAAAGAGGGGTAACCGTTGGAAGTGACGTCATGGTCACTTTGGCAGTCACGTCTCAAAAAAAATCATTAAAAATTGTTTGATTTGAAAACTACTTGACTCATTTTCTTTTCTTTTTCATTTAAAACTTTACCCAGGCAGCGAACGTGACAACATCCTAGACACGCAGAGACGTTATAACGTTTATACTACTTCAGCTCCCATTCCTGCACAAAACAAAAATTTAAAGACACAAAATTGCTGGTTAGTTAAAACCATTGGGTTGCCTCCCAAGAGCGCTTGCTTTAAGAGTCTTCAGCCAGACTATCCCCCTTTTTTGAATTCAGGGGTTGTTGAGAGCCACTGTGGTCTTGTCCCTAACCACATGTTCTCCATAGTAATGCTTTACTCTTTGGCCATTGACTTTGAAAATGGAATTAGTTTTCTCATCAAACAGGTCCACAGCACCATGAGGATAGACTTTTACCAGCTTGAAAGGTCCTGACCATCTTGATTTTAACTTCCCAGGGAACAACTTTAACCTTGAATTAAACAACAAAACTGATTGTCCTTCTACTAGCTCCCTTCTTTGAATTTTCTGATCGTGCCACTTCTTGGTTTTCTCTTTATACATTTTTGAATTCTCATAGGCAGTGTGCCTGAATTCATCTAGCTCATTTAGTTGAAGGAGCCTTGCTTCTCCAGCCTTTGAATGATCTAAGTTCAGTTGCTTCAGTGCCCAGTGAGCTTTGTGTTGGAGTTCAATGGGCAGGTGACAAGCTTTTCCGAAGACTAACTTGTATGGTGACATGCCCAGTGGTGTCTTAAATGCTGTCCTGTACGCCCACAATGCATCATCAAGGTGCAAGGACCAATCCTTCCTGTTTGGACCAACCATCTTCTCAAGTATCCTTTTAATTTCTCTGTTGGAAATTTCTACTTGACCACTTGTCTGTGGGTGATAAGCTGTAGCAGTCTTGTGCTTCACTCCGTACTTAGCCAATAGGTTCTCAATCAGCTTGTTACAGAAGTGAGAGCCTTCATCACTGATTATAGCTCTTGGAGTACCAAATCTTGTGAAGATGTTTTGCTTCAGGAATTTGCTGACTGATTTGGCCTCATTATTGGGCAATGCAATGGCTTCCACCCATTTTGACACATAATCCACAGCTACCAAAATGTATAAATTTCCATGAGACATAGGAAATGGCCCCATGAAGTCCATTCCCCAAACATCAAACAGTTCCACTTCAAGGATATTTGTCAATGGCATTTCTTGCTTGTTGGAGATGTTTCCAGTTCTTTGGCATTTATCACAGCTTTTCACTAATTCATGAGCATCTTTGAAGAGTGTTGGCCAATAGTATCCTGACTGTAACACCTTTGCTGCAGTTCTGGTTCCTCCAAAATGTCCTCCATAAGGTGATGCATGACATTGTTGTAATACATGGAGTTGTTCCTCTTCAGCCAGGCATCTCCTAAGCAACTGATCTTGACACATCTTATACAAATAGGGTTCATCCCAAAAATAGTGCTTCACGGTGTGGAAGAATTTTTTTCTTTGCTGATGGTTGAAATCCACAGGCATAATCTTGCTGACTAGGAAGTTAACTATATCAGCATACCAGGGAGCAGTAGCGTCAGACGTTATAACGTTTGAAGAAATTGTCATAGACGTGGTAACGTCTTCAGCTACTGTGGCTACTGTCAGCAGTTTTTCATCAGGGAAATTTTCTTTTATCTCTTCTGCACCTGTACCTGCATCAACATTCTCAAGCCTAGAAAGATGATCAGCAACTTGGTTCTCCACCCCCTTTTTATCATGAATTTCCAAGTCAAATTCTTGGAGGAGGAGAACCCATCTAATGAGTCGTGGCTTTGCATCTTTTTTAGAAATCAAATACTTGATGGCTGAGTGATCAGTAAAAACAATAACTTTTGCACCCACCAAGTATGATCGAAATTTGTCAAAAGCAAATACAACAGCCAGTAACTCTTTCTCAGTTATAGTATAATTTAATTGGGCATCATCTAAAGTTTTACTAGCATAATAGATAGAGTGAAAAACTTTGCCATACCTTTGACCCAATACGGCCCCCACAGCGTAGTCACTCGCATCACACATTAATTCAAATGGTTTGGACCAGTCAGGAGTGACTATCACAGGGGCTGTTACAAGGGCAGTCTTCAATTTCTGGAAGGCTTCATGACAATGCTCATCAAAGTTGAAGACGTTATCACGTTGCAGCAGCAGACATAAAGGTTTGGAAATTTTTGAGAAATCCTTGATAAACCTTCTGTAAAAACCAGCATGTCCTAAGAAACTTCTAATACCTTTGACAGTGGTGGGTGGAGGTAATTTGTCAATAACATCAATTTTTGCTTTATCAACCTCCAACCCTTTCTTTGAAATCTTGTGCCCTAAAACAATTCCCTCTTGAACCATGAAGTGGCATTTTTCCCAGTTGAGTACTAAGTTGGTTTCTTCACACCTTATTAAGACTCCTTCTAAGTTAGCCAAGCATGCCTTGTATGAGTCTCCATAGACTGAAAAGTCATCCATGAAAACTTCCATGGATTTTTCAATAAAATCTGAGAATAAAGCCATCATACACCTCTGGAATGTTGCAGGAGCATTACACAATCCGAATGGCATCCTTCTGAAGGCAAAGGTACCATAAGGACAAGTGAATGTGGTCTTCTCTTGGTCCTCAGGCACAATAGCTATCTGGTTATATCCTGAGTAACCATCAAGGAAACAATAGAATTCTTTGCCTGCAAGTCTATCCAACATCTGGTCAATAAATGGCAGAGGAAAATGGTCCTTCTTGGTTGCTTTGTTCAGCTTCCTGTAGTCCATACATATCCTCCATCCAGTCACTGTTCTTGTTGGAATCAACTCATTTTTGTCATTGGTCACCACAGTAACTCCACCCTTTTTTGGTACACATTGAACTGGGCTCACCCATGAGCTATCACTAATTGGATAAATGATTCCTGCATCTAACCATTTGATGATTTCCTTCTTGACCACCTCTTTCATTATCGGGTTCAATCGCCTTTGTCCTTCAATGCTGTTCTTAGCATTCTCTTCTAAGACAATTCTGTGCATACAGATTGTGGGACTGATACCCTTGATATCTGCCATTTGCCAACCAATGGCTTTCTTGTGCCTTTTCAAGGTGCTAATGAGATCACTTTCCTACTCTTGTGAGAGGTTAGAAGAAATGATCACTGGTAAAGAATATTTTCCCCTAAAAAGGCATACTTCAGGTGATCAGGCAACACTTTCAATTCCAGAGTGGGTGGTTCTTCAATGGATGGTACTATCTTCTTGAGATTGGAGTCTTCTTGCCCCAAAGATTCATACTTCTTTGTCCACGCCCTGGGTACATGGGAGTCAGACGTGACAACGTCTGTGGTTGACGTTGTAACGTTTAACGGATCAGCTTCTTCTGATAACAACTCTTGAATCTCATCATTGCCCAGAATCTTCTCCAAGTGGTCATTATCTTTATTGAATTGCTTTTGAACCACATGGTCAAGGGCAACCACAAAGGAACATTCCTCTGTGTTAGGTTCTGGATACTTGAGTGCGTTGAGGACGTTGAACTTGACTTCTTGGTCATTGACCCTCATGATTAATTCTCCCTTCTGCACATCAATGAGTGTCCTTCCAGTGGCTAGAAATGGTCGCCCCAAGATGATAGGAACTTCCTTATCTGCATCAAAATCCAAAATAACAAAGTCCACTGGAAAAACGAATTTGTCAACTTTAATCAAAACATCTTCTAATATGCCCTCAGGATAAACTCTACTTTTATCAGCTAATGTAAGACTTAAAGAAGTAGGTCTGGCAGTTCCTATACCAAGTTTTTCATAAATGGACTTGGGCATCAAGTTAATACTTGCACCCAAGTCGCATAAAGCTTTGCCAAGGTAAAAATCTCCAATGGAGCATGGTATAGTAAAACTGCCAGGATCTTTCAGTTTTCTAGGGAGTTTATTCTGCATGATTAAGCTACATTCTTCAGTTAAAGCAATAGTTTCAAACTCCCCTAGCCTTCTTCTTTTGGTGATGATATCCTTTAGGAACTTGGCATAGTTTGGCATCTGCTGTAGAGCTTCAACTAAGGGAAGGTTTATGTGTAGCTGTTTTAGCATCTCCATGAACTTGCTGAATTGCTTGTCTTCATGAGCTTTCTTTAGTCTTTGAGGGTAGGGTGGAGGAGGATATTCAGGTACAAGCTTTGGAACAGTCTTGATTCCTGGTTCAGAACTAGACGTTGTAACGTCTGGCTTAGACATCACAATATCTGGAATATTCTTCTCTTTTTCTCCACCTTTGTTTTTCTCTTTTTCCTTGTCTGGCACCTCAGATTCCTTAGGCATAGATGGTTCTGGATACTCAGTGCCACTTCTTAATGAGATAGCATTTACCTGTGCATTCACCACATCTTTACCATTTGACTTTGATGAAGATGGTGTTTCAGTTGTGGATGGAAGAGATCCATTCTGTCTTTGAGTAAGAGCTGAGGCTATCTGTCCAATTTGGTTCTCCAAAGTTTTGATTGAAGACTCATGGGTCTGTAAGGTTGCCCTACAATCACTTATGAAAGTTTTCATCAAGGCTTCCAAATTGCTGTTGTTGTTATTCTGCGTATACTGCTTTTGTTGTTGAGGGGGAAATCCTGGGGGTATTGCAGGAGCAGCATTGCTAGCATTCAAAGAATTGTTGTTCTTCCAACTAAAATTTGGGTGATTTCTCCAATTTGAATTGTACAAGTTGGAGAAGGGACTGTTACCTTTGTTATGTGATACAAAGTTTACAGACTGGGGGTTATGGGGACATTCTTCGTAGACATGCCCTCCTTCACAATATACACACACTACTCCCCCAGATGGTGTTGGTTCAATATATAGCTGCAGCAGTCTGTGTTTCAGACGTTGCCACGTTTGGAGTACTCAAGTTTTTAATCATGTTGGTCAGAGAGGCAACCTGAGCAGAAAGGGCAGTTACTTCACTTATCTCATGGACACCAGCCTTCTTTCCAGGAGTGAATCTATCAGAAGGCCAATGGGCATTGTGAGTGGCTATGTCTTCAATAAGTCTGCATGCCTCAGAGAAAGACATGTTTAATATTACACCGCCTGATGAAGCATCAAGTATAAGCCTGGTAGGTTGATCTAGACCATTATAAAAAGTCTCCATTTGAATAACTACGGGAATGCCATGGTGTGGGCACATTCTTAGTAATTCCTTCCATCTTTCCCAAGCCTCAAATAATGATTCCCCTTCTCTTTGTTTGAAGGAAGTGATGTCATTTCTTAACTTGGCATTTTTGTTGGGAGGGAAGTATTTTCCAAGAAATTTCTCAGCTAGCTCATCCCAAGTATGAATTGAACACTTGAGGTGCTAGCTCAGTGGTAAGAGCTAGTCTTGTAGCCTCAAGGTGCTGAGTTCAAATCCCCACGGGGACAGTTGTAAAATGGTCATTAGTACCACTTTGATTAATAAAAATTTCCCCCTTCCCCAATTTTTAAAAAAAAAAAGTATGAATTGAATTTGGCTCTAAGGAGTTCAACCAATTCTTGGCCTTATCCTTAAGAGAATATGGAAATAGCTTCAGTCGGAAGGCATCTTCTGAGACTCCAGGGATGACAAAGTTGCTACACACATCCAAAAATTGCCTTAGATGTGCATAAAGATCTTCTTGAGGAAAACCCCCAAATTGCCCTGCAGTCTGCAGCATTTGGAACATCATTGGCTTGAATTCAAAGTGACCAGTATGAATAGGTGGTCTTGCAATGCCAGTTTGTAAATGTGCAGGATTGAGCACGGCATAATCACGCATAGGCCTGTCCCTGTCATTGACCATGTCTTGTGGCCCTGCATTGATGAGTTGCTGTCTCTGCCAGTGTTCATCATCAACATAGGTTTCTGTATGAGTTTGTGGTCCACGACCACGTCCTCCAGCATCTGAGTGCCTTCCTCCTCTTGGAGTGCGTCCACCTCTAGAGCTTCTACCACCAGTACCATGTTCAGACATGATTGGTGGCTGAAATTGCTGTTGTTGTTGCTGCCTTCTTAACCTTTGTTGTCTCCTTAGTCGCCTGAAGGTTCTTTCAGGTTCTGGATAGAATTCAGGCTCAGATCCACTCCCTGGTTCTATTGAACTAGAGCTTGAACTGGAACTAAGCATACGCTGTAACGTTTACCTGTTCACTCACAAAAACAACAAACAACACAGCAGAATTCTTTCACCTAGTGTTTTAATTCTTGTTGACCAATAAAAGTTAAATACAATCCCCGGCAACGGCGCCAAAAACTTGTTCGCGCTCGTGTGTTATCTAATCGCAATATCAGTGCAAGTATACACGTCGTACAAGTAATAAAGTGGATAAAAGTAAGAGATCGTTCCCACGAGGATTGATTAACTTTCAGAGTTCAAGTCTTTAAAACACAAGTGAAGCAAGTACAAATTGACACTAAAGGTTGGTATTAAGACTAAGAACATAAATAAAGCAAATAAATGAGAAATGGTTGTGGGTATGGAATAGTATGAGTTGGATTGCTGCATGCAAGTAAATCTCCTCTAGTCAGACGTTATAACGTTTACACGTTATTACGTACAAATGCCATGTTGTATAGACGTTATAACGTTTGAACGCTGTTGCAAAAGAGCTGTGCTTTTCAGTCACAAAACGTCAGAGCTTCAAGTACTAGAATTCCTATGTCTAGGTTCTAAGTAGGCCTACTCCTGTATTTTAAGTACCCACAGCAAAGTCCTATGAACTATTATCCATTCTATGTCTAGACTTAGATAAAAATGCCTAAATGTCTTTAGTGCACCTTGTCATTCATATAAATCTTTGAGTTCTTTTCATAGACCATGTCTGTACCTATGAATCTACTTGTTTTAAGTGGCCAAGTTCAAAACAAGTTTGGAAATATTAACATGCAAAGATTTAAAACGCATAAACATCAATACGTCATAACATTAAACCAGAGGTTCATTACATGCATAACAACAACCCAACTACCAATGTTTAGCTCATGCTGAGCATCCTTACAGAAATAAGAGGAGTGAAAATCCAAATACCGTACATAGAGAAATGGAGACTAAACGCAAAAGATACGCCTAAGTAGCCTTCCTTCATGTACGCTGTAAAGACGTTACAACGTCTGAGCTTTACAGTAATGGTTGCGAATGAAGATGGAAATTGGGGCCTTGAGAGAATTTAAAATGAAGAAGTCTGTGTCCAGAACTTCTTTTAGAAAACTATCTCTGAAAAATGGAGGAAGGTGGGTGATGAATGGAGTCGCGTGTGTTTCACATGGTGCACCCTTGCCTTTTTATAGAGAGAGAATAGCCATGGTCAAAGGAGGGTCACATGTTGCTGATGTCATTCCCCACCTTCTAAGTTTGCTTGCGAGTTGACTCTGCCCTGAAGTGACACCGCACTGCTACAGTGCGTCAGCCGCGTCAGTGCTGAGGAGAGAGAAGATTTTCTTCATTTCCAGATCTCTGGCCATCATTACATGCGCGTCAAAATGATATATTATTTTCTTGCTCTGCTGCCCTTCTACAGACGTGATGAGAGACGTTGCCATGTTTGGATTACTGCACAAACACAAGAAGCATCAAAACGCTCACAAAGGCGCCAATTGGCACCAAAATGCCTAGAACTTGTAATTTAGCCCCTTTCTAACTAAAAGCAATAAACTAACAGAAACTTTACTAGAAACAACCTACTATTGCCAGAGAACTTGCATGATTTAACTTTGAATAAGTATAAATAACTCATATAAATATGAGTTATCACATAGTATATGGTATGAAACACTTTGTTATATCTTTGCCCTAGGACTGCTCCTACTGCAAAGTCACTAGCATCACACATGAGTTCAAAAGGCTTACTCCAATCTGGAGTGACTACAACTGGTGCTGTAACTAAGGCCTTTTTTAGTTTTTGAAAAGCTTCTACACAAGATTCATCAAAATTAAAAGGCACATCATGTTGCAAAAGCATACACAATGGTTTTGAAATTTTTGAAAAGTCTTTGATAAATCTCCTATAGAATCCTGCATGACCTAAAAAACTTCTAATCCCTTTGATTGTTGATGGAGGTGGTAGTTTCTCAATTACCTCTATCTTTGCCCTATCCACTTCAAGACCTTTTTTAGATATTTTATGACCAAGCACAATGCCTTCTTTTACCATGAAATGACATTTTTCCCAATTAAGCACTAAGTTAGTGTCTTCACACCTTTGAAGAATTTCTTCTAAGTTTGAAAGACACAATGAGAATGTTTCTCCAAAAACAGAAAAGTCATCCATGAAGACTTCCATTGATTGCTCAATGAAGTCAGAAAAGATTGACATCATGCATCTTTGAAAGGTAGCAGGAGCATTACAAAGTCCAAAAGGCATCCTTCTAAAGGCAAAAGTGCCATAAGGACAAGTAAAGGTGGTTTTCTGTTGATCCTTAGGTTCAATTGCTATTTGATTGTATCCTGAATAACCATCTAAGAAACAATAGAATTCCTTTCCTGCTAACCTATCTAACATTTGATCTATAAAGGGTAAAGGGAAATGATCTTTCTTAGTGGCCTTATTGAGTTTTCTGTAATCCATACAGATTCTCCACCCTGTTACAGTTCTGGTTGGGATTAATTCATTATTTTTATTGGCTACAACTGTGACTCTACCCTTTTTAGGAACACATTGCACAGGACTAACCCATGCACTATCTGAAATAGGGTAGATAATACCAGCATCTAGCCATTTAATTATTTCCTTCTTAACAACCTCTTTCATTATTGGATTTAATCTTCTTTGCCCTTCTATGCTATTTTTAGAATTTTCTTCTAAAATTATCGTATGCATGCATGTTGAGGGGCTAATCCCTTTAATGTCCGACATTTGCCAACCTATAGCTTTTCTATGTTTTCTCAAGGTGTTAATTAAATCAAGCTCTTGTTCTAAAGATAGATCAGAAGCTATGATTACAGGAAGGGTATTATCCTCACCTAGAAAAACATATTTTAAATGCTTAGGTAGTTCTTTTAATTTTAGCTTAGGAGGTTGTTCAATAGAAGGTACATTTTCTTTAAGGTTGGGATCTTCTAAATTAAGAGATTCATAAGTTCTAACCCATACCTTAGGTGTAGCTTGTTCCTTGGGCAATATGCTTTCTTCAATAAATTTCTCAGCAGGCAATGCAGAAACATCAGGTGCTAGTGCATTGGCAAGGTGATCATACTGCTTGTGGAACTGCTTCTCTACCAAATGATCAAGTGAGATTGATGAACACTCTTCACTCTCCTCTGCAGGATATTTCAAAGCATTCAAGACATTAAATTTTACTTCTTGATCATTCACTCTCATGGTTAGCTCTCCTTTTTGCACATCTATCAGTGTTTTCCCTGTTGCCAAGAATGGTCTTCCAAGTATGACTGGTACTTCTTCATCTGCAATGAAATCAAGTATAACAAAATCTGCAGGAAACACAAATTTGTCAACTTGCACCAATATATCTGCCAAAGATAGTGTCAATGTGGTAGGTTTTTCATTTCCAATCCCTAGCTTTGTGAAGATAGATTTGGGCATCAAATTGATGCTTGCACCTAAATCACATAATGCTCTTCCTGTATAGTACTTACCTATTGAAAAAGGGATTGTAAAGCTACCTGGATCCTTTTGCTTCCTTGGAATTTTGTTTTGTAAAATCAGACTACATTCTTTTGACATAACAACAGTTTCAAATTCCCCTAATCTTCTTCTTTTAGAAAGCACATCTTTCATGAATTTGGCATAGTTTGGCATTTGTTGAAGTGCCTCTATCAAGGGAACATTGATATGCAATTGTTTTAAAACATCTAAAAATTTACTGAATTGCTTCTCCTCATGTATTTTTTTCAATCTTTGAGGAAAAGGAGGAGGAGGGTATTCTGGTACTAACCTTGGAGTAGGAGATGTAGGAACACCAGGTGTTTCTGCATCTTGAGAATTTTTTTCATTTTTATTTTTTTCTCCCTTTTCTGTACGTTCAAGCTCATATGGTTCTGTTAGATCCTTGCCACTTCTCAAAGATATGGCTTTGACCTGCTCCTTACCTTGCCTTTGTGAGGGTGAAGCTTCTGTGTTTGATGGCAAAGTACCTACTGGTCTTTGCTGCAAAGCATTTGCTAATTGCCCTACTTGGTTCTCTAGGTTCTTAATTGATATATCATGAGCTTGCCTAGCAGTTCTAGTTTCACTAATGAATGATCTAAGCAATTCTTCTAGAGAATTAGCACTGGCAGGTGGGTTTGATCTTTGTTGGCTTTGAGGTAGGAATCCAGGAGGAGTACTTGGTGCAGGTGCACTTTGTGCAGGTGCATTAGAATTGTTCCACCTAAAATTTGGGTGGTTCTTCCATCCTGGATTGTAGGTATGAGAGTAAGGGTTGTTATTTTTATTGTAACCTACATAATTGACAGAGACAGGGTTGCTAGGACATTCTTCATATAGATGGCCTCCTCCACAATACACACAACTTGTAGTTCCTGGAGGGGCTTGTTCTATAGCTGCTGCAGTGTTTTCTTTAGGTGTTGCTACACTAGATGTAGGTGCACTAGTGCACTGTTTGATCAGATTGGTTAAAGTGGCTACTTGAGCAGATAGGGCTGATATATCATTAATCTCATGTACTCCAGAGGTTCTCTTTTGAGCACTTACCCTCTCAGTAGGCCAACTTGAACCATTTGTAGCAATTTTGTCAATAAGATCACATGCTTTATTATAAGACATATTCAAAAGAACACCACCAGCTGATGCATCTAGCATCACTCTGGTTTGTGGTTCTAGACCATTGTAAAAAGTTTCCATTTGTATAATGACAGGTAAACCATGATGTGGACATTTTCTTAAAAGTTCTTTCCATCTTTCCCATGCTTCAAACAATGATTCAAATTCTTTTTGCTTAAAAGATGTAATATCATGTCTCATCCTAGCATTTTTAATAGGAGGAAAATATTTGCTTAAGAATTTTTCAGCTAATTCATTCCATGTATGAATAGAATTGGGCTCCATAGAATTTAGCCATGATTTTGCCCTATCTTTCAAAGAGTATGGAAGTAACTTAAGCCTAAATGCATCCTCACTAATGTCGGGAATGATAAAGTTACTACAAACTTCTATGAATTGCTTTAAATGTTCATGGGGATCTTCATGTAGAGATCCACCAAATTGACCAATTGTTTGCAACATTTGAAACATCATAGGTTTAAATTCAAAATGAACATCATCAATTTGAGGTCTAGCAATACTAGTTTGTATGTGCTGCTGGTCATATTGAGCATAGTCTCTCATAGGTCTATCTCTATCATTAATCATACCTATTGGTCCCATTTGAATGAATTGTTGTCTGTGATCTGGTCCACCTTCAGTTTGTTGATGTGAATTAGGTCCTCCTCTTACTGAGGCATCTTCACTGTGGTGAGACATTGTTCTGCAGTCTTGTTGTCTTTGTCTTTGTTGTCTTAGCAATCTCCTAAATCTTCTCTCAATTTCTGGATCACAATCAAATTCTGGTGGTCTATCTCTGGGCATAAACTAGTGTTTCCACACTGAGTGTTTCTGCACTAAGTGTTTCTGCACAGAAAACAGAATACCAGTAGTACTAATAAAACACTAAATTAACAATCTAAACAACAAAATTTTACTATAATCCCCGGCAACGGCACCAAAAACTTGGTGTGGTTTATTATATGCAAGTATACATAGTCACACAAGTAATAAAGTGATAAGAAAGGTCGAACCCACAGAGATTATGTATTGTAAATTTTTGTAGTTCAAAGTGTACACTTAGTGTGTCTACACTATTCAGTATTTTTGGTTTGGAGTTTTCAAAATAAGTAAAATAATAATAAGCAATAAAATGTGTGAGAAATCAGTTGGAAAAAGTAGTTGAGATGTTTTCACCAAGTACTTTACTTCTAAATGTTTTAATGGAGTATGTAGTGTGGGAACATTGGATGTAGGTGCATCAGTTTGTGCCTTTTAGTACTTCTCTTCAGAGTTTCATTACAAGCTCTTATGATCTTTGTTTTTTACAGTAAAGAAAGGTTTGTCAATTCCTCCCTTGCCTCCTAACAATGATCCAAGTTGCTAAATAGGTTCACTCTTGTAATTTTATTATCCTAAGGACTATGCTATCCTATGTCTAGGTTTTAGCATGTGTTTAACAAAGTTTCCTTTATTAAATACTTGTCCCTATTAACTCTTGAGTTCATAAATGTAGCCCATGTCTGCTGCTACAAGTTTTACCTATTCTAAAGTGATCAATTCCAGAATAAGTTGAAAGAAGTGTTATGCAAGAGTTTAAAGTGTTTACACTACATAAACCATAATAACATATTTAGAAGTTCATTACAAGGTTAGAACATCTCAACTTAAGGGAATTTAGCTCATGTTACTCATGTTATAAAGCAAAGAATGTGCAAAGAATCATAAGTAAATGAATAATAAAGCAAAAGAACTTAAAAGAATAGAGATTACTTGAATAGAAGATCTTTTGCATTAAGTTCCCAAGTTGAAGTACAATAAAGATTTCTTACACGAATTTCTTCAAAGTAGAAGTGAAGGGAATGGTTGTTGATCGTACCTGATCAATACGATGGATTGCTGTTGTTTGATGATGTTGCTCGGTCGCTGGGATGAAGGACCGAGTGGCAAGCCGCACGCGGGTGGTACCTGCAAAGGCACTCCAACGCTCAAGTCAGAGGTGCTTCAACGGGCAGGGTCACAAGGTGAGTAAAACATACCTGATTATGGAGCTCTGCCATGTATTTATAGTGATAGGGGCGCCCTGGCCGTTGGCGTGTCTTGCGGAGCACGCCTTGCGTGGGCCGAATTGGGCCGGCCTTGGTCGAATGGGCCGCTGGCCCAAGTTGCACCTGGTTGCTGCGCGCAGCACCTCCTTGCCGCAGGTTACGCTGGACTGTCTCGTTGGGCCTATTGGGCCACTCCAGAACAGTTGCCCCCCAAGCCTAGGTCGCTTAAGAGCGAGCTGAGGCTTGAATCGTTGCCCCCCTGCATTCGAGTTGTGGAAGTGTGACTGACGGTCGCTGCCGCCTATTGATCGTTGAGTTTGGCGTCGGTCGCTGCCGACCTCCGTTTGAGAAGACGTGACGTTTGGCCGATGGGAAGGCGGTCGCTGCCACCGGTGTGGTCACACGGGACCGGCCGATGTTCTGGGGTCGATGCCCCTCGTTAGGTCGCGCGGGACCGGTGTGGCAGAGGTCGCTCTGGATTCTACTTTAGCGGGTATGAAGTCGGTCATGCAAGAGAAGGATAGGCTCGCTGGCAGGAAAAGCTTCTTGTCCAGGTCGGCTCGCTTAAGACCGACCTGGGGCTTGAATCGTTTTAACCGGTCGGGTCTCGGCCCTATCCCTTGGGCAGTTTACCAAGTATCGACTCAGATCGAACTCGCCCTCGGGGGTGCGACTATTCTTAGGTCGCTTCGATTGTGCTTAAGTTCGCTTAAGCGTTTTGACTGGTCGCCTGGGGCTCTCGTCCTGCAGGGAGCAACCAATCGCAGCCTATTCGAGGCTTGACTCGTTGCCCCCGTGTAGCCTCGCTCGGCCGACCTACAGGGAGCGACTTAGCGTAAACCGTTGGGGGTGTGGTCGCTGCCACTCGTATGGGAACGTGATCGCGGCCACTCACTTTGCTTGGGCCATTAGATGGCGCTCGCTTTGGGCCATTCGATGGCACTGTTAGTAGGCCGCTCCGGACCTTGGGGCCATTCGATGACACTCGTTGTAGGTCGCTCGGGATCCTACGTTCGATTTGATCAACACGGTGATCTATTTTGGGCCAACTCGGTGGCACTCGCTTGTGTCAATGCGGTGACACCCGATGTAGGTCGCTCGGCGGCCTACGTTTGATTGTGGGTCATTCTGACCCTTGGGCCACTTCGATGGCGCTCGATGTAGGTCGCTCGGCGACCTACGCTTTGTGGGTTATTCAAACCCTTGGTCGCCGGAGAGCCTCGCGGGATCGACCTGTAGGAAGCGACTAATCGCGGCCTATTCGAGGCTTGATTCGTTGCTCCCTGTGTAGCCTCGCGCGGCCGACCTACAGGGGTGAAGTAGCGTAGCCTATTCGAGGCTTGATGCATCTTGCCGGCTTGCGAACGGTCGGTGGATTGGGCGCCCGGTTTCGACCGTGGTGAACCCGTTGTGTACTTTTGATTCGAAATTTTAATTTTAGTTCCTGTTCGATCGCTCGCTACTTTACTGAGTGTTCGGGCATGCACTCGTACATGTTAACTAAAACACACTTTCAAAAGGTCGAGCCTTAGTAAAAAGAGTGCTCGCCTGTCCTTTATTGATCGATCGAGTATCAGTACCAGTTTGTAGGGTCGTTTGAATTCATTCTTCAGCTCGCGGGCTGAACTCATCATCTCCCTCTAGAACATACTCCCTCAGCTCTCCCCTTTGAATCAGGTCTTCGATATCATCTTTGAGGGCCATACAATCGTTCGTATCGTGCCCCTTACTACAATGGTATTGGCAGTACTTCTTGGTCGGTCGATGCCTTTCTTTGAGGATGAGGGGGTCGGGTCGCTTCATGTTCAGGAATTCTCTGTTCTGTCGCTCAGAATAGATTTGCGCAACGGGAGTATTCAACTTCGTGCGCTGTTCATATTTCTTAGGTCGATATTCACGGTGGCTTTCTTGCTCGCTACCTGGCCTGTTGTGCTCCTCTTTGGGTCGCGCTCGGGCGCCCTTCCTAGAGGCCAATTTTTCTTCGTAAGCCATATGATCGTTGGCCCTTCGAAGAAACATGCCGAGGTCGCTATAGTGGTTCAACGTGAACTCTACTGCAAACCTGTGGTCCTCTCTTATACCACGTTTTAGATATTTCAACTTGTCTCTATCTGACAGGTCGCGGACCGCGTCGGCTTCAGTGTTGAATCGGTCGATGTACTCCCTCGGGGATACATTCTCTCTTTGGACGATCGTGTCCAAGTGCTCTTCATATCTGTACTGGCAGCGGTTGGCTGTATAATTGGCTAGGAACATTGTCACGAGACCTTCCCAAGAAGAGATGGTGTTGGGACGTAGGGTTTCCCACCATTCTAACGCCCGACCTTCGAGCGACTGAGGAAAAAGTCTGCACTTCATTGTCCGACCTAGCTCTCTATAGCTGCAGTAGTTGTTGAAGTACATGAGATGTTTATCGGGATCCCCGCGGCCGTTAAACTTGTTCAGGTTCGGGGGCTTCCTGAGATCCCTTGGAATGCGATAGCGTCTGATTTCTCTGGTGAAGGGTCCTTGTCCGGTCGGAATGTAATTCTGCCCGTAGGGCTGCATGGCGGCAGTTTGGTCGATGGGCAGACCGTAAAGGCCGACCGGTTGGCCAAGGAATCCGTCGGCAATTGGAGGGGGTCCATGGGGGCCATGGTATTGTGGAGCATGCGACGACGACCGTCCTCTAGGCCGCTCTGAACCGTTTCTTCTTGATTGGCTGATGGCACGGGAGACATCTCTTATCTCCCCGTTGCGGTAGTCATTAAATTCCTCATACGAGTCCCACGACCTGCTTCTTGATCGGCGGGATCCTGAGGACTCGTCGGACGAGTATCTTGTTGGCGACCTGCTCGACTCTAGTCGGTAGCTCGAGTCAGCATAGTCGTAATCATAATCATAGTCGTTGGAAGGGGACCGACGACGTCGTCCGCCCCTATCCGGGGGCGACCTGTGCACCCTGTTCCTACGCGGAGGAGTTCGGCGCGACACACTTCTTCTACGTGAAATGCCTCCTCTAGGCATCGTCCTATATCTAGGAGGCGGCCTAGGTTCTTGTATTTGATCGTTCCTGCGAGCCGCACGCGGGCGGGTCGAGGCTTCAGCCCGCTCATACTGGGAGATGAGCGCTTCTCGGTCGGCTATGAGCTGATTCTTGTTCTGTAGTATTTGGAGGAATGCCTGGGTCACATGCTCTGGGAGAGGCTCTGTGACCCCGGCATCGGCCAGCTCGGCCGGGATTTCTTGTTGCTGGACCGGCCGTTGAATTCGTCCCAACACCGGTCCTCGACCGCCCTGCACCGCAGGAGATTGGTGAGGGTCGCCTTGTGATTCGTGAATGGTCACGGGCACGCCCTCCGGGGTATGCTCGGGTTGGGCGTTCGACCCAGGTTGATTGAGCCTGGATGAAGTACGTTTCTGACGCGGCGGCATGATTTGATGTGGAATAGCGCTCGGGCCTCCCACTGTGGTCGCCAATTGATCGTACCTGATCAATACGATGGATTGCTGTTGTTTGATGATGTTGCTCGGTCGCTGGGATGAAGGACCGAGTGGCAAGCCGCACGCGGGTGGTACCTGCAAAGGCACTCCAATGCTCAAGTCAGAGGTGCTTCAACGGGCAGGGTCACAAGGTGAGTAAAACATACCTGATTATGGAGCTCTGCCATGTATTTATAGTGATAGGGGCGCCCTGGCCGTTGGCGCGTCTTGCGGAGCACGCCTTGCGTGGGCCGAATTGGGCCGGCCTTGGTCGAATGGGCCGCTGGCCCAAGTTGCACCTGGTTGCTGCGCGCAGCACCTCCTTGCCGCAGGTTGCGCTGGACTGTCTCGTTGGGCCTATTGGGCCACTCCAGAACAGTTGTCAAGCACTTCCTCACCTTCCACTCCTTAGAAACTTGAAATGAAAATAAACTAAACCTAAACTAAGCTAAAAGATAAAGGATTTAAAGATGTGAAAGACGATAGAAGATGAGATTCTTTTCTTGTGAAGATATGATATCTATTTATAGGCTTGAAAGCTTTCCTCTTGCAAGGGGTTTCCTTTGGCGTGAAAGATCAGCTGAGGGGACCGAACATGGTTAATTTGTTGACAACCAATCAAGCAAGCTGCACAGGTTTGGTCGCTTGCATGCATAACAAAAGATGAGGTCCATTGGAGAAGTGCCACATGTCTTTTAGATAAGTTTGAGTCTTGCAACTTGATTTTTATGTGTATCGCCGACTTCAGCAAGTGGCTCAGCTCCAGGTGACTAGGCATGATGTCACTAATCAAGTGTGGAAGCATTGAAATGGTCTTTGGATGTTTTGGTATAAACTGCAGAATTTTAGCAGGTGTTGGCAGTGTTTCCACTCCTGATGTTGGCAGTGTTCCCACTCCTGCAGTAGCTGCACTGAACAAAAACATCAAACCTAACAAGATGTGTGCATTTTGCCTAGATCATTGCCCTTTATCCATTTGAATATTTAGAATGTTGTTCCTTGATAAATAAGCTATAAATATATATAAATGTTCTTGAAAATAAGCAATAACTCAAGCTTGATTGTATGAATAACTCTATATAAAATAGAGTTATCAGGCACCAAGCACATCCAGGCTGGCCCCAAGGCGCCCTAGAGGGCGCCAAAACATGTTTCGCAGGATGGCACCAAGCACATCCAGGCTAGCTGATTGATGTCCCATTCATGGTTGTTGTTAATAAGGTCCCCTACCGAGGTGGCTGTAACTGTAGGGATGAGAGTTGCTTTAGACCCCGATGCCAACAAGTTGTCTTCAGTTATGCTGATCTGTTGCCCCCACCAATGCCCCAATACCCCAAATAGTTTCGGATTATTATGAAATTCGATATATATAATCTCGAAGATATGTTATTTATCGTCGGATTGATTAATTTTTTTTTATATGCAAATATATGTTATTTATCGTGAGATGGAGGTGGTGTGGTGTTCATTCCTCCTAAGAAAAAATAGGAAGAAGGGAAGAGAGATTCATTGCCCAACAAAAATGGTAGTTACAGATTATGAGGGAAATGATACAAACGAAATCTTATATTTATATATTTTTATAGTTGGAACATTGTGAGCCCATATGGGTATTTTATGGGCTCACTTCAGAATCCTATCGACACACCAGCTGGGTATATAGGCACACCAGCAGTGTATATGGGCCCACCTCAGCATCCTATGGGCACATTAGCTGGGTATATGGGTACGCCAGCTAGGTATATGGGTACACCAGTTGGGTATATGGGTACATCAGCTGGGTTATCTATGCCTACTCAGCCCCTGCAGGATGATCATATTGAGCCACATGATGATCATCCCCATGGTCATACTGATTCATCATCTTCGACCGAGGAAGAGAAAGTGAAGGTGGTTGTCGACGTCGATGGTCGACGTCGCAAAGTCATCATACCCTATGGTAACGCGTAAGTGCTGTTTGACTTTTTTTAATTTAAGTTAGTTATGCAACGACTTATATATGTTTGACTGTTTGATATATCTTTCATTATGTAAGTTTCTTCCTTCGAAGATCGCTTCATCAGCGATCACTTTTGTCGTTCAGAAACTCAATTTTCAAGAGTTTCATTCAAAGTGGTCAAAAGTCAATGCGAAGAAAGTTTTTTGGACTTGTTTAAGGTAAGTATCAATTTTGCCATTACCTATATTGTTAATTTTAATGTATTGTTTAATGTTTAATATAATTACTAATACATATTTTGATTTTGTTTAATACAGACCGAAGTGACTTGGCTGCCTGAAAATGATGCAATGGTGCAAAAATTTTCTTTCCATAGAATGAACGAGCAATTGTCCAACTTGCTCTATAAATTGCGGTGTAAAGATGAACAACCGAAGTATATTGGTGATCTTATTTTGAATCAATTCAAGTAACAAAGGTAAGTAAACAATACAAAAGCAACGCTGAAAAAGCGAAGAAGAATAGAAATTCAGAAAAGGGTGGCTCGCTTCAATGTTGCGGCTACATTAACCAGGCTCAACCTGCTGTCAGATTCGTAAATTATTTTAAAAATATGTGTGTTATTTTAGTTTAATTAGGGCGACTAGTTAGCAATCTTTGAAAATGTGTTGTTCATTTTTACAGAGTAAGAAGGCCGGACGCAATCTCACTTTTTCTGAGCTGCACAGGGCCACACATGTGAGGAAGGATATCAAAGCTTATGTTGATGAGCGCTCAAGGAAGACTTGGGTAAATATACAACTTGACTTGTGTTATATAATTTTGTTTTCTTAAAATGAAGTGCTAATTATGCTATGTTTTGTGGTTATGCAAAACAGGAGGAACATACTGAAACGATGACTGAGGCGACTCAGGGGAGCTGGAACCCTGACCCACTTGGTCCACTTCCCCCTTGAGATAATAGATTTGGCGAACCGCAACTGGGAGAAGGTGGTAGACAGGAAGAATAAGGTTCACCTGTATGGTTCGGGGCCCTTAGCTCCATTTAGGGAGTTTGGGGTCGAGTACTTCGACACCAACGAAGTTTTTAGAAGTCGACCTACTCCTCCTTCAGCTGAGGTGACCGAGAAGCTCAGGCAGTAGATAGAGGCTCAGGCGCAGCAGCTGCAGGCTCACCAGTAGAAAATGCAGACTCAGCAGCAACAGATGCAGCAGATACAGACTCAGCAACAGATCTAGACTCAGCAGCAGCAGATTGTAGACTCAGACTATCAGAAGTATGCATGAAGACTTCTTGAGGGTGAACCGTCAGCAGGAGAAGATGTTAAGGTACAATAGGAGCTTGAAGCGAGATAGGTCTAGGTCATCTGAGTTTGAGCAGTCTGATGATCCAGATGACCCCTATTAGTATTATGTTGATTTGGATTATGTTTATTCTGATTTGGAGTTTGATTATGTTGATTTGGATTTGGATTAGGTTATAACATTTGAAACTAGTTTATGTTGATTTCGATTTTATTTGAATATTCTCAGAATATGTATTTTGAATTATTTTATTTATTTTAAATTTTAGTATTTATTAATATATTATAAATATAAAAAAAGCAGGTTTATTTTTAAAAATTAAATCAGTGGCCAATAGCGAGGGAATTAGCAACGGAATGTCCCCTCACTAATTATGACGTGTCATTCAAAGTTAGGAGATGTGTGTCACTCAAAGTTAGAGAAGGAATATTCCCTGGCTAATTTCTGTCGCTACGCGCTAGTGAGAAGCCCTTTAGCGACGGAATTAGATCATCACTAATTCCATCGCAAATATGCATTAGCGAGGAATTTTCGGCCTTTAGCAAGGAAAAATTCCTTCACTAATGAGCCTTTTTTGGTAGTGATATACCTCAAAAAAATACTACTAATAATTTGGATTATATATATTATATATATATATATATTAAGTATGTTTTTATTTCGTTAAATACTATCATTTGTAATACACTAAAATTGCTACTTTGTGTGCGTGCGTGCGTGCTCAAATATATGTAACATAATACTCTACCTAGCTAGAGGGTGTCTATTACCATCCCAACTCATAATGCATTCTTAAAGTGAGGTCCACATTACCACGTAACTTTTTGGCATTCAACCCAAATTTATTCCAACTATGAAATTTTAAGAACTCCCCCACACCTTATTTTCTATTAAAAGAAATTAAAAATTCATTTATTTTAATTTATTAATTATTAAGTTAGAATTCTCGATTTGGGTGAATTATTAATTTATATAAAATTAAATTATATTGTTCATCATCGGTGCATCGGTAGTAGGAACTGAAAATGTGAGGTTATGACTCGGTTTCCTTTGCTATATTTCATGTATAATTTTTTTTATTTTTATTTACATAAAAAGGATTAGTTTTTCTGTGATGATTCTTCTCTGATCTACCTCTTCTCTCTCCATTTGTCTGTCATCGAATTTCTGGTTGTGAATCAGTCTTGTGTTTTTTTGTTGCCATTATTAGGTTCAGTTTGATTTAAATGTGTAGAAGCAAACCCGTATGAACCGGGTCAAAAACACATCCTATAATTTAATGAATAACTTATGAACCTAACGGGGTGAAAAATGGGTCCTTTGATTTAGCGAAAAGAGTGGTATGCCATTCTTTGAATGCACTCATTTTCGCACCGTATTTTCTTCTAGACCACCTGCAAAAGTTCACAATGTTCACAACTTTGCTTCTCAACGCTTATTTTTAGGTGTACTGAATACAATTTTCCTTATAAAAGGAGAGTGTTTCCACTTCATTATTTGAATAACTTTTGAGTATAAAGACAAAGAGTATAGAATATATCCATATTCATTAGATAGACTGGTAACCTATGATTTAGAGGTACCGATCGAATTCAAGAACACTACACTAAGGGATGAGTATAGGCATGCATGTTCCCCAAGGTAGTATAACCAAAGTGATTATAAATTGCTTACTCAGTGGAACATGCATGTTTATATTCATCACTCAGTGTAGTGTTCTTGAATTTGACTGTGGTACCTCTAGACCATAGGATTCCGATCTATCTAATGCCTATGAATATATTCTATACTCTTTCATGTCTTGCCTTTTATATACCTAAAGCCTGCCTCGCTAATCTGGATACCAATATGGTTCATTATTTACCTTGAACAGCCGTTAGTTTTCTAAGTCGCCTTTTTGCTCCAGTTTCTTGACTTTCTCAGCTATGGAGAAATCATTGGGGATAGTTTTTTTTCTTCTTCAAATGTGACTAAGGATTGGGATGGTTTTTTCTCACTCTCTTTCTTCTTCACATATTTCTCCTTCTCCTCCATTTTGTTACTTTCTTATTATTCATTAATGTTTTATTCTTGCTATTGTTGATTTTTACTATTCCTTTTTTCATTGGGACTATCATATCCTGAAGACATATATGAAGACATCATATGGAGGCATCTTGCATATCCTTTTTTTTAATGATTTTCAGACTTTGTAGTTAATAATTGCCCCCTTTTCTCTGTCTTGGTTTTTCCTTTAGGTTTTAATCATCCATTGCACAGTTTATTTATATGTCTCTGTGCTTTAAACTCGACCCAAGGCAAAGTCTTTAGGATTGTCATATTTGTGATCAATTATTTAGGGGTATAAATTGTTTTTGTTTTACTGATATGTATGTATATGTTTTTTGTTGTTTTATGTTGCTCTTTCTTGGATATTGACTTTCTTCTCTACATTGGGATGATGGGCTTTGTGGAATCTGAGTCAGGAATACAGTTCAACATTTAGGGGCTAGATTATTTTGTGTTAGTTACTGATTATTGATAATAACGTTTTTTGTGTTAATTATTGATACTCTAGTATTGTTCTATCAGTAGTTCTCAAAATCTGTACAACTCCTATTGATGTACTTTTATTTTGTAGCTTTAAGTTATAGAACCATATTCCAACTTTTCATTTCATAGAATTTTTTTGAATTCCTCCTTTATGTATACTTCGCACAGTCTTCTTCTTTGTTAGTTGTTCATATACAGATCGAGGTTCATTGTTGGCTGCAAGGTGCATCATTAACAGGTAATTAATACTCTGAGTTTTGAGATATTTGTATCTTTGAGTTTACTGCATGTCATTACTTACGTTATTGGTGCCATTTTTTATTTGTTTGGCTTTGATATGGCTATTTATTTGACTACCATGTGAATTAGTCCTTTTCCTCTTAAAATAGTTTTGGCTTTCATTATCATATGTTTCATGATATGTTGTGGCTTGCCATATGTAACCTTATTGATGCAATGTGGAGTTTGTACATCTTGTCGTGTTAGATGTGGGTGGTGATGTACGTATCTAACACCCCTTAATTTCCATTATGGATTCAAATTTTGAGTTTTATTTTCTTTATAAAATGTGTGGAATCTAGACTAATTCATGTCATAGGGAAATAAAGAGTTATTAATAACTAAGGAGTTGCTGACATTAACAGGTGCTACCCAACCATTATGAACACACTCAAGCGCTAACCGGAGAATTATATATATATATATATATATATATATATATATATATATATATATATATATATATATGAGAATTATGCCGTAAAATCGCAAGAACATTCATGCTTATATATTTCCTTCTTATGTAGGTCGGCATTACTTCCTTTTGACTTCAGTTATTTATTTCCTTCTTATGCAATTTGGGTACTTGCTCAATTCCTTAGGCGGAATTGTGGGTGATTGCATGGGTTGAATCTACCTTAGCTAAGAGGTTTTCACAAAACCTAGATTGAATCATATTTACATGGTGGCTATAAATTTTATTGGAGGAATCGCGTGAGCCCTAGCTCTTAGAGCATACAAAGGAGACAAGATGTGAGATTGTGAGAAAACCATTTCAGTTACATTTTTTATTAGCAAATGTTATTTCATGTTTTTAATTCCTGTATGTATTTGTTCATTCAACTTGCTCAAAAGAAAACTATTATTTATTTGTAAAAGAAGTGGATAAAAAAAATCACAAGTAAAACTTTTGAGTGTTTATTTTTATTTGAAGTCTATTATATGGTTTTTTTGATGGTTCATATTAATCTGCATCCTTATTTTATTTTTTGTTATGCAACATTGGCGTTAAAGAATTACATAAAATGCATATATAGCAAATATCAATTGAACGATAAATAAATTGAGGAAGCAGGTTAAATTAAAAAAACGTCACACCATAAACTAGTTTATGTAAGTATTTATTAAAGTGCAAAAGAAAACTTTCGTGCCCGTCGACTTTCCGTTAGTGTGTGTCTGTCTTTCCGTTAGTGTGTGTTTGTCTATATAGTCTAATATCTCTTTGTAGACATTAAATTTTACGGATCCAACCATCAAGTTAATAGTTCTAGTTGAATAGGTCAAATATGCAAATTTTCATATATTTTTAAAAGTATTTATCTTTGATCAAATAAGTTCAATTCAACGTATCGTATATTATATTTTTTAAAATAGAAGTAAAATATGGACTATATATAAGATTCAATAGCTATATATATATATATATATATATATATATATATATATATATATATATATTCATTTTCTATAATTGTTTGTATGCATGATCATTAAGATAATATAAAACTTTTCAACTGTTGGATCCGTAAAATTTAGTGTCTACAAAAAGATATTAAGTGGAGTGACTCTACAAGAGTACTTACTCTTGGAGTAAGTACACTACAAGAATTTTGGGGATTTCCGGTGGACAAAATCCGTCGGTGAGGGCAACAATCCGCCAGAAATTGCACATTACCGGCGGTTTTTTTCCGCCGGAAAGCCGCCGGAAAATCGTTCGCAGGTAACAGTTACCGCCGGTAATTTTCGGCGGAAAATCCGCCGGTAACTGTTACCTAATACGCCAGTAATTTACTTTATAATCCGCCGGTAAATGCGAAAAATTCCGCCGGTAATTACGGGCACCAAAGCCGCCGGTAGGTAACATATTAGGATTCTGCCGGTAATTTTATTTTATTTTTTTAAAAAAATAGTTTTTTTTATTAGTTTATTGTAAAAAAATATTTTTTATTATTCTTTCATTAAAATATTTATTTTTTAATTCGTTTATTTAATTAAAAAAGTTATTATTAATTTTATAATATAAATATTTGTTTTTTAAATAAATACTAATTAAACGAGAATTGAATAATGCTTTAAAATGATAAAATTTGCATAAACATCCTTACAAAATATTTAAAAATATTTATTACAAAATATAAATTAAAATATCCAACAATTAAAATTAACAAATCTAATAAACTGCTATTGATAGTAGCGGTCGGACGGGTTGTTGTTGAGATCTGTATTATTTAATCATGTTTAAAATTCAGTATTGTTGAGGTCTAGATCAGTGTTGGGCTGCTGCTGGGGTTGCTGGGACTGCTTCTGGGGCTGCTGCTGAGGCTGAGAGTACAGTACGGCTGACCATACGAGCTGTGGAAGGAAGGCTGGAAGAATGGTGCGTATGGCTGAAAAGCAGAGCCGTAAGGCTGCATCTACTACGGTGGATAAAATGATGATGATGGCATAGATGGCCTCGAGTGAAGTGGATTGAGAGATTTGAGAAGAGAAGAGTGCGAGATTTCGGAGAAGAGAGTGAAAAGTGAGTGAAGAAGGGGGTTCGTATATATAGAGGGACGCTGCAACGGCTATTTTACAATTCCACCGGAAATGACGCTTACCTGCGGATTTTGTGAGTACCGGCGGATTTCAGTAAACGGGATGAACACAACTTCCAATAAAGAAATCCGCCGGAAATAGAAAATACCGGCGGAATTGAATTTTATCGACGGATTGTTAATTACCAACGGATCCAATTACATTACCGACAGATCCAGTTACATTATCGGCGGGCGTTTGAATTTTGAAATTTAAATATTTTCTGCCGAAAAACATGCTTACCGGCGGATTTATTTGCGGGTTGTTACCGCCGGATTTTGGCGTCGGAACACTCTTTTACCGGCGGATTTATTTTAAATATTAATTTAAATTTTTGAAATATATCCATCGGAAACTGAACTTACCGGCGGATTATTTTTAATTTTTTTCACAAAATGGTTCCGCCGGAAAAAATTGAGAAAACCGCCGGTAAATCTTGAAGAATCCGCCGGTAATTTACTGAGGGATTTTTTCCGCCGGTAATGTTACTGGCGGATTTATTCCGCCGGAAATAGACCGCCTAAAATGTGCGAAATTCTTGTAGTGGTAATTCCCAGTCATATATATATATATATATATATATAAATTATATACAGAACACAAGATACAGATTCAACATATTCACAAAATATAGGACAGATGAAAACTAAATAGACTAACATAATCAATATAAATTAAATATCAAAAACACAATACAAATTAATTAAATAGTACTAACACAAATTACCAATTAAATAGAATTAACAGAATCAAAATTAGGATAATAAGAACAAAAACCGATTCAAGGAGAGAGAAAAACTTTTTTTAAAATAAAATATGTGAGAGTGTTGTGTATTAGAGTGGTGCAAAACTAGGAACTTTGGTGCAAAATTAGGAACTTGGGTGCAAAAGATATTTTTTAGGGGATGCAAAAATATTTTTTCCTAAGATATCAGTGCTAATATTATTTTTCCAGGGGGTTCACCTGAACCCCTGAAATACACACGTAGGTCCGCCACCGATGCCATTCTTTGAATGCACCCGAGAATGTATTTTTGTGCTGTATTTTTCTCTAGACCACTCACAAAAGTTCACGAGGTTTGCTTCTCAACGCCTATTTTTAGGTGTACTGAACACAATTTTCCTTATAAAAGGAGAGTATTTCCACTTCATTATTCAAATAAATTTTGAGTATATAGATAGGACATGAAAGAGTATAGGATATATCCATAGCCATTAGATAGACCGGGATCCTGTGGATCAAGGGTACCCTAATCGAATTCAAGAACACTACACTAAATGATGAATGTAAACACTACATGTTCCACCGAGTGAACACTTAATAATTAATCAATTGGTTTGTACTACCACTAAGATAGTTTCTCGAGGATATGCATAAGTAAAATCTATCTTTTTTAGTCTGTAATAGAGAACTTTTCCCTTATCACCTACTTGAATAACTCCATCGGGTAGATTTAACATTAAAGTTAACATTAATGCTAAATCTACCCGGGGGATTTATAGAAGCAGGTGATATAAGAAAAGTTCTCCAATACAGATCTAAAAAGGTAAATTTTAGTGATGCATATCCAAAGGAATCTATCTAAAGTACAACCAAGTGATTATAATGAGCTCACCCAGTGAAACATATGGTGTTCATATTCATTATTCAGTGCAGTGCTCTTGACTTCGATCGGTGTACCTCTGAACCATCGGATACCAACATATCTAATGACCATGGATATATCTTTTAGGCTAAATATATATTTTGGCCCTTTATCTTTGGGGTTGTGGTCACTTTGGCCCTTTATCTTTTTTTTTTCTCATTTTAGACCCTCATGTTTTTTGTTTGTGTCATTTTGGCCCCTGCCGTTATGTTTATGTTTTTTTAGGCAAATTTTTAAGGACGAAAATGAAATCAATTAAAAACATAAGGGCCCAAAATGAAATCAACTAAAAACATAAGGGACTAAAATGAAATCAATTAAAAACATAAGGGACCAAAATGATAACGGCAGGGGCCAAAATGACACACACAAAAAACATGAGGGTCTAAAATGAGAAAAAAAAAAGATAAAGGGCCAAAGTGACCACAACCCCAAAGATAAAGGGCCAAAATATATATTTAGCCTATCTTTTACTATTGCATGTCCTGCCTTCGTAATTTGTTACATTTCTCGAGATCAAACCCGAGTACAAACCGAGTCTGTCTCTTTAGATGGAGACCTCCATCTAAAGGGATACAATAACATTGTAGGAGCACTGTGCTCCAAAGGGATACAATAACATTGCAGGAAGTGGTGGTGTTTTAAGGGATGAAAATGGGAAGTGGCTTTGTGGTTACTCAAGATCTCTTGGTAGCTGCCAGCTTATATAGCTGAACCTTGGAGTGTTCTAGATGGTCTGATTATTGCAAAGAATAGAGGATTTCTCAAGATTGAAGTTCAAGAGGACTCCATGGTGGTTAGATAACAACTCACCTCTCTTCTCTTGTTAGCCCAGCAGGTTCAAATCTCGTTTATCAAATTAGGAGCCTCCTCTCGAAATTTAGTGTTGTGCGAAAAGTAGTTGTGTAAGTGTACACAATCGCAACAACTAATATAGTGAAAAAGTAGGGATCGTACCCACACAGATTGATGTTAATTTTAAAGTTTAATATATTAGTAAATTAGTGAGAGCAACAAATTAACAACTTCAAGTGTGTGACCATATAAATAAATAACAGAATAAAGGTAAGCAAATAAAAATGGTATGAAGATTCAAAGTAAAATATAGTTGGCATGTCTTTCACTAAGTAAATCCTTTAAAATAGAGCAATGCAATATCTAATGCTATTGCATTGGATGCTCTAGCAAATGATATGTGCCTTTCAGTCACTAATGTCATGGTTTCATTACAAGGGCTTATGTCTAAGCTCTAAATAGGTTCACCGCTGTATATTAAGTCCCCACAATATTCACCCTATGGACTATGCTTTCCTATGTCTAGGTTTAAGTATGGATTGGTAAAGTGTCCTTTAACAACCACTCACCCACATTACCCTTGAGTTCGAATTATAAATCATGTCTGCATTTATAAATGTACTTATCCTATTTGTCTAGCCCCAAAATAAGTATGAAAGAAGTTTCACGCAAGCATTAAAATCAAACATCAAAACATTACATTAGAACTACTAAAAAGTCATTACAAAGCTTTAAGCATCAACTACACAAGGCTTAGCTCATGATGAACATCAACAAGGACAGAGCCCATATTCATATTACCGAAAATACAAAGAAAAGAAAATAGCATAGAAGATATACTACCCAAACTCCTTTGCATGAATCAGCCCAATGATGTAGCATCGCTTCGCAGCATTGAGGTGCAGGATTTTTCTACTTTGAAAGTGAAGCTTGCTTGAGTGGTAAAAAATGGAGATAAAATGTGTCAAAAGCTCTCTCTATTTGAACCAGCAAGTATGAAGTGGGTTTTTGAAAAATATCCTTTTTACAATATATCCCACTCTCAGGATGTAGCTTTGTGTCTATTTCATGTTCCTCCGACTTTAGTTAGCTCTAACGTTTTAGCTTACTTGTTGGGAGTTTCTACTCCCAGGGTTCTTCTTTGGGCTTTCGCTCTCGTTCAATACCTAAAAAATACACAATTCAATTGGTATATTGATTCCCGCAATCAATTCTGTTATGGTAATAATGGTACTGATATTCACACCCCCTATTTAAAGCCCATTAACGTATTGGCCCATTAACAGCCCAACCAAATCAACAGATCAGATACCGCCGCAAGAACGGTTGGCTCAGAATTATCAACACACCACTTTCAAAACTCTATAAATACCCCATTAAATGCTCATTAATGATTCATTATCTCCAATCACCACATATTTATTCAAACACTGACTTTAGCATCGGAGTATTATCGCAGGTACAACGCAATCATCTCAAGATCGACCAAGACAATCATCTCAAGATCGACCAAGACAACCATCTCAAAATCGACAAGGCTGTTACTTTAAAGATCGCCACATCATCAAGGATAAAACATCTACTAACTACTTCGAGCTTATCATATAGCTCGGAAGTACAGTACAAAACATTGGCGACCACAGTGGGAGATCCAAAACACTCTAGTTCTTCTCTCATTTCCTTCATACTCAATGGCACCTAAACTCCGTTCAAAACCAACCAGTATTATTGTCGGACCAGTTCTGGAACCAGTCATGCCTGGTCTTCGGCCTCAAAGAACCCCTCAATGGCACGTAATGTTCTGGACCAGGAATCACCAGAGCCGGACTCCCTGTTTAGAAGAAATCCAGTTTTAAAAAGGCATCGATCTCCACCAAGAAGGCTCCATCATCGATCTCCCCTACGCCGTCATCGAAGGAATGGTTCCCGTTCTCCTCAGGCTCAACAAATAGGCGACCTCGAAGATCCACATAATTATCCTCGCCGACACCAAGGGAATGGTTCCCATTCTCCTCAGGCTCGACAGTATAACGATTTGGAAGACCCGGAAAATTATTATCGCCCTCGTTCATTTTTAGCTTCTACGTCACCACGTCGACGGTCTAGAAGCAGGGAAAACGACTATCCTGATTATCATCGCCAGGCTCAACCACGGCCACTGCTAACCAAGCGCAAAGGCCCATTCACAATGAGTATCGACAACTACAGAGTTCCGAGGTATCTCGAAAAACCTCCTGGAGGTCTGAAAATATATGATGGAACTGGCGACCCTGATAGGCACCTCGACCAATTCGACACAAGCATGCAATACAGAAACGTACCAATGGAGATGAAGTGTCGAATCTTTCCATTAACACTCGACAAAGTGGCATCAGAATGGTTCAGGACTATAAGATTAAACACTATTTCCTCTTGGGACCAATTGGCAAAGCTCTTTTCAGTACACTTTACCCATTCCAAAAGTAAACCCAAGAACAAAAATGTATTAATGTCTGTAGTACAGAGGGAGAGCGAGCCCCTCAGGGAATACGTAGAAAGATTCAACTCCGAAGCTCACCAAGTTCGAGAATTGGACGACGCTTTCCGAATTTTCATCATGGCACAGGGCCTGCTTCTTGGAAGTGCTTTCAAAAAACATATCAACACTTGGGAACCAAACACCCTGCAGGAGTTCCTCCAGCTATCCCAGTGTTTTATCAACGAAGAGGAGAACGCCAAGGCCGGGAAAACGCCATCACAACCTGGACCATCAAGACCTCGCCAAGAAAGAGACAACAGAGGAAACGATAACCGAGGAAACAGGGATCCCCGACCTCCTCAGAATCGTCACCAGGTTTACACAGAACTCAACGTCTCCAACACCCAGCTGTTAGGGGAATGTTGGAACGTCGAGTTCAAAGATGTCAGAACTCTCAGACCTCTGCCTCACCGACCTGGGCAAAAGACCAACAAGTACTGCAGATACCACAGAAGCAATGGTCATGACACGAACCACTGCAACGCCTTAAAAGATGACATTGAAGACTTAATTAAACGAGGAAAATTATCCGGTTATGTCAAAAATCCTGGAGCACCTACCGGCGAAGTTAAAGAAGAGCGAGAAGATGAGGCGCAAAGAAAAATGAGTAAGCAGAACGCCAATTCCGATGATGAAAAGCAAGATTATAGAAGATCGAAAACTCACTCAGTCATAATGGTGATCACAGGAGGATTTGAGCATGAAGGATCCGGAAAATCAATCAAACGAAAGTGGAAAGACTTGTTGAACGTGGCTTCAACATCGGCAACCCCATCCTCTTCAAATCGACCTCCATTATCTTTCAGTGACGAAGATCTTATAGACGAGAAACCCAACAAACACGTCCCCCTCATAGTCTCGGCGGTCATAGCCAACAAAGAAGTAATGAGGATCTTGGTAGACCAAGGGAGCTCGTCCGACATGCTCTTTGTCGATCTTATAAACAAAATGGGGATCGACAGGGAAGACCTCACTCCATACAGAGGAACGGCCCTATCCGGATTCAACGGATCCCGGACCAAACCACTCGGCCACTTAGAACGCATGGTCACCTATGGAACCGAGCCAATGGTAAGAACTATCAAGACAAAATTCCTGATCTTACCTTGCGAGTCCATCTACAATGGTATCATTGGAAGACCGACCTTGGGTAGGCTCGGAGCAGCAACGTCTACCACACACTTAAAAATGAAATTCCACTCTCTCTGCAATAAGGTGATCACGTTAAACTCCGATCTGGAATCTGCCTCCAGATGCTTCTTTTTATGGACCAAAACAGAACGAAAAGCGTTAGAACAAGAAGGGGTTCCCCCTCCAGAAAACATTACCCCCAAGCAAGCTAAAATTTGGTCTACAGAGGTTAACGCAACGGACTTGGATGTATGATACGATCCAGAAAGGGCCGACGTTGGCGATGACGACAACGGGCTTGCAAAAGAACTCAAACGAAAAATAATGAGACCTAAACCAGACGGAGAATTCAGCGAAATACAACTCGGTGAATACCCCCGCAGAACAATCAAAATCGGAGTAAATCTTCCAGAAACGGTCAAAATTGACTTAACCCAATGTCTTAAAGACTATGCGGACATCTTCGCATGGTCGGCAGAGGACATGCCCGGAATTCCACCAGAGGTCACCTGCCACCGGCTCTAAATCAACCCGAGAGCCAAGTGGGTTGCCCAAAGAAAGCGAACTCAAAGCGGTGAGAAAGCCATCGCTGCTTCAAGAGCGGTCGACGACCTCGTCAAAGCGAACTTTATTTCCGAGGTCAAATATACGACTTGGCTATCAAACCCGGTACTGGTAAAGAAGAACAATGGGAAATGGCGCATGTGCGTAGCCTACACCGGTCTCAATAAAGCTTGCCCAAAAGATGCTTTTCCTGTTCCTAGCATTGATCGACTCATCGACAACGCTTCAGGTTTTCGTTTGTTATCTTTTATGGACGCATATTCCGGCTATAATCAAATTGCCATGTTCCCCCCCCCCCCCCCCCACGATCAAGAGAAAACTGCTTTCATGACCGATCAAGGTAACTTCGCTTACCGAGTCATGCCTTTTGGTTTAAAGAACGCTGAAGCCACCTACCAGAGGATGATGAACAAAGTATTTCGAAAACAAATTGGTAAGAGTGTCGAAGTATATTGATAACTCATATTTAGATGAGTTATTTATACCTATTCAAAGTTAAATCATGCAAGTCCTCTGGCAATAGTAGGTTGTTTCTATTAAGTTTCCGTTAGTTTATTGCTTTTTAGTTAGAAGGGGCTAAATTACAAGTTCTAGGCATTTTGGTGCCAATTGGCGCCTTTGTGAGCGTTTTGATGCTTCTTGTGTTTGTGCAGTAATCTGAACGTGGCAACGTCTCTCATCACGTCTGAAGAAGGGCAGCAAAGCAAGAAAGTAATATCTCATTTTGGCGCGCATGTAATGATGGTCAAAGATCTGGAAATGAAGAAGATCTTCTCTCTCCTCAGCAGCTGACGCGGCTGACGCACTGTAGCAGTGCGGTGTCACTTCAGGGCAGAGTCAACTCGCAAGCAAGCTTGGAAGGTGGGGAATGACATCAGCAAGCATGTGACCCTCTTTTGACCATGGCTATTCTCTCTCTACAAAAAGGCAAGGGTGCACCATGCGGATTACACACGACTCCATTCATCATCCACCTTCCTCCATTTTTCAGAGATAGTTTTTCTAAAAGAAGTTCTGGACACAGACTTCTTCATTTTAAATTTTCTCAAGCCCCAATTTCCATCTTTATTCGCAACCATTACTGTAAGGCTCAGACGTTGTAACGTCTTTACAGCGTGCATGAAGGAAGGCCACTTAGGCGTATCATTGGCGTTTAGTCTCCTTTTCTCTATGTACGGTATTTGGATTTTAACTCCTCTTATTTCTGTAAGGATGCTCAGCATGAGCTAAACATTGGTAGTTGGGTTGTTGTTCTGCATGTAATGAACCTCTAGTTTAATGTTATGAAGTATTGATGTTTATGCGTTTTAAATCTTTGCATGTTAATATTTCCACACTTGTTTTGAACTTGGCCACTTAAAACAAGTAGATTCATAGGTACAGACATGGTCTATGAAAAGAACTCAAAGATTTATGTGAATGAAAAGGTGCACTAAAGACATTTAGGCATTTTTATCTAAGTCTAGACATAGAATGGATAATAGTTCATAGGACATTGCTGTGGGTACTTAAAATACAGGAGTAGGCCTACTTAGAACCTAGACATAGGAATTCTAGTACTTGAAGCTCTGACGTTTTGTGACTGAAAAGCACAGCTCTTTTGCAACAGCGTTCAAACGTTATAACGTCTATACAACATAGCATTTGTACGTGTTAACGTGTAAACGTTATAACGTCTGACTAGAGGAGATTTACTTGCATGCAGCAATCCAACTCATACTCTTCCATATTCACAACCACTTCTCATTTACTTGTTTTATTTACGTTCTTAGTCTTAACACCTACTTTTAGTGCCGATTTATTACCTGTTTCACTTGTGTTTTAAAGACTTGAACTCTGAAAGTTAATCAATCCTCGTGGGAACGATCTCTTACTTTTTATCCACTTTATTACTTGTACGACGTGTATACTTGCACTGATATTGCGATTATAACACACACGAGCGCAACAAGTTTTTGGCGCCGTTGCCGGGGATTGTATTTAAACTTTTATTGCTCAACAAGAATTAAAACACTAGGTGAAAGAGTTCTGCTGTGTTGTTTGTTGTTTTTGTGAGTGAACAGGTAAACGTTACAGCGTATGCTTAGTTCCAGTTCAAGCTCTAGTTCAACAGAACCAGGAAGTGGATCTGAGCCTGAATTCTATCCAGAACCTGAAAGAACCTTCAGGCGACTAAGGAGACAACAAAGATTAAGAAGGCAACAACAACAACAGCAATTTCAGCCACCCACCATGTCTGAACATGGTACTGGTGGTAGAAGCTCTAGAGGTGGACGCACTCCAAGAGGAGGAAGGCACTCTGATGCTGGAGGACGTGGTCGTGGACCACAAACTCATACAGAAACCTATGTTGATGATGAACACTGGCAGAGACAGCAACTCATCAATGCAGGGCCACAAGACATGGTCAATGACAGAGACAGGCCTATGCGTGACTATGCCGTGCTCAACCCTGCCCATTTACAAACAGGCATTGCAAGACCACCTATTCATACTGGTCACTTTGAATTCAAGCCAATGATGTTCCAAATGCTGCAGACTGCAGGGCAATTTGGAGGTTTTCCTCAAGAAGATCCTTATGCACATCTAAGGCAATTTTTGGATGTGTGTAGCAACTTTGTCATCCCTGGAGTCTCAGAAGATGCTTTCCGATTGAAGCTATTCCCATATTCTCTTAAGGATAAGGCCAAGAATTGGTTGAACTCCTTAGAGCCAAATTCAATTCACACTTGGGATGAGCTAGCTGAGAAATTTCTTGGAAAATACTTCCCTCCCAACAAAAATGCCAAGTTAAGAAATGACATCACTTCCTTCAAACAAAGAGAAGGGGAATCATTATTTGAGGCTTGGGAAAGATGGAAGGAATTACTAAGAATGTGCCCACACCATGGTATACCCGTGGTTATTCAAATGGAGACTTTTTATAATGGTCTAGATCAACCCACCAGACTTATACTTGATGCTTCATCAGGCGGTGTCATATTGAACATGTCTTTCTCTGAGGCATGCAGGCTTATTGAAGACATAGCTACTCATAATGCCCATTGGCCCTCTGAAAGATTCACTCCTGGAAAGAAGGCTGGTGTCCACGAGATAAGTGAAGTAACTGCCCTTTCTGCCCAGGTTGCTTCTCTGACCAACATGATTAAAAATTTGAGTACCCCAAACGTGGCAACGTCTGAAACACAGACTGCTGCAGCTGTTGAACCAACACCATCTGGGGGAGTAGTGTGTGTCTATTGTGAAGGAGGGCATGTCTACGAGGAGTGTCCCCATAACCCCCAGTCTGTAAACTTTGTATCACATAACAAAGGTAACAGTCCCTTCTCCAACTTTTACAATTCAAATTGGAGAAATCACCCAAATTTTAGTTGGAAGAACAACAATTCTTTGAATGCTAGCGATGCTGCTCCTGCAATACCCCCAGGATTTCCCCCTCAACAACAAAAGCAGTATACGCAGAATAACAACAACAGCAATTTGGAAACCTTGATGAAAACTTTCATAAGTGATTGTAGGGCAACCTTACGGACCCATGAGTCTTCAATCAAAACTTTGGAGAACCAAATTGGACAGATAGCCTCAGCTCTTACTCAAAGACAGAATGGATCTCTTCCATCCACAACTGAAACACCATCTTCATCAAAGTCAAATGGTAAAGATGTGGTGAATGCACAGGTAAATGCTATCTCATTAAGAAGTGGCACTGAGTATCCAGAACCATCTATGCCTAAGGAATCTGAGGTGCCAGACAAGGAAAAAGAGAAAAACAAAGGTGGAGAAAAAGAGAAGAATATTCCAGATATTGTGATGTCTAAGCCAGACGTTACAACGTCTAGTTCTGAACCAGGAATCAAGACTGTTCCTAAGCTTGTACCTGAATATCCTCCTCCACCCTACCCTCAAAGACTAAAGAAAGCTCATGAAGACAAGCAATTCAGCAAGTTCATGGAGATGCTAAAACAGCTACACATAAACCTTCCCTTAGTTGAAGCTCTACAGCAGATGCCAAACTATGCCAAGTTCCTAAAGGATATCATCACCAAAAGAAGAAGGCTAGGGGAGTTTGAAACTATTGCTTTAACTGAAGAATGTAGCTTAATCATGCAGAATAAACTCCCTAGAAAACTGAAGGATCCTGGCAGTTTTACTATACCATGCTCCATTGGAGATTTTTACCTTGGCAAAGCTTTATGTGACTTGGGGGCAAGTATTAACTTGATGCCCAAGTCCATTTATGAAAAACTTGGTATAGGAACTGCCAGACCTACTTCTTTAAGTCTTACCTTAGCTGATAAAAGTAGAGTTTATCCTGAGGGCATATTAGAAGATGTTTTGATTAAAGTTGACAAATTTGTTTTTCCAGTGGACTTTGTTATTTTAGATTTTGATGCAGATAAGGAAGTTCCTATCATATTGGGGCGACCATTTCTGGCCACTGGAAGGACACTCATTGATGTGCAGAAAGGAGAACTAATCATGAGGGTCAATGACCAAGAAGTCAAGTTCAACGTCCTCAACGCACTCAAGTATCCAGAACCTAACACAGAGGAATGTTCCTTTGTGGTTGCCCTTGACCATGTGGTTCAAAAACAATTCAATAAAGATAATGACCACTTGGAGAAGATTCTGGGCAAAGATGAGATTCAAGAGTTGTTATCAGAAGAAGCTAATCCGTTAAACGTTACAACGTCAACCACAGACGTTGTCACGTCTGACTCCCATGTACCCAGGGCATGGACAAAAAAGTATGAATCTTTGGGGCAAGAAGACTCCAATCTCAAGAAAATAGTCCCCTCCATTGAAGAACCACCCACACTGGAACTGAAGGTGTTGCCTGATCACCTGAAGTATGCCTTTTTAGGGGAAAATGATTCTTTACCTGTAATCATTTCCTCTAATCTCTCACAAGAGCAGGAAAGTGATCTCATTAGCACCTTGAAAAGGCACAAGAAAGCCATTGGTTGGCAAATGGCAGATATCAATGGTATCAGTCCCACAATCTGTATGCACAGAATTGTCTTAGAAGAGAATGCAAAGAACAGCATTGAAGGACAAAGGCGATTGAACCCGATAATGAAAGAGGTGGTCAAGAAAGAAATCATCAAATGGTTAGACGCAGGAATCATCTACCCGATCAGTGACAGCCCATGGGTGAGCCCAGTTCAATGTGTACCAAAGAAGGGTGGAGTTACTGTGGTGACCAATGACAAAAATGAATTGATTCCAACAAGAACAGTGACTGGATGGAGGATATGTATGGACTACAGGAAGCTAAACAAAGCAACCAAGAAGGACCATTTTCCTCTGCCATTTATTGACCAGATGTTGGATAGGCTTGCAGGCAAAGAATTCTATTGTTTCCTTGATGGTTACTCAGGATATAACCAGATAGCTATTGTGCCTGAAGACCAAGAGAAGACCACATTCACTTGTCCTTATGGTACCTTTGCCTTCAGAAGGATGCCATTCGGGCTGTGTAATGCTCCTGCAACATTCCAGAGATGTATGATGGCTCTATTCTCAGATTTTATTGAAAAATCCATGGAAGTTTTCATGGATGACTTTTCAGTTTATGGAGACTCATACAAGGCATGCTTGGAGAACTTAGAAGGAGTGTTAATAAGATGTGAAGAAACCAACCTAGTACTCAACTGGGAGAAATGCCACTTTATGGTTCAAGAGGGAATTGTTTTGGGGCATAAAATTTCAAAGAAAGGGTTGGAGGTGGATAAAGCAAAAATAGATGTTATTGACAAATTACCTCCACCTACCACTGTCAAAGGTATTAGAAGTTTCTTAGGGCATGCTGGTTTTTACAGAAGGTTTATCAAGGATTTCTCAAAAATTTCCAAACCTTTGTGTCTGCTGTTGCAACGTGATAACGTCTTCAACTTTGATGAGCATTGTCATGAAGCCTTCCAGAAATTGAAGACTGCCCTTGTAACAGCTCCTGTGATAGTCACTCCTGACTGGTCCAAACCATTTGAATTAATGTGTGATGCGAGTGACTACGCTGTAGGGGCTGTATTGGGTCAAAGGTATGGCAAAATTTTTCACTCTATCTATTATGCTAGTAAAACTTTAGATGATGCCCAATTAAATTATACTGTAACTGAGAAAGAGTTACTGGCTGTTTTATTTGCTTTTGACAAATTTCGATCATACTTGGTGGGTGCAAAAGTTATTGTTTTTACTGATCACTCAGCCATCAAGTATTTGATTTCTAAAAAAGATGCAAAGCCACGACTCATCAGATGGGTTCTCCTCCTCCAAGAATTTGACCTGGAAATTCATGATAAAAAGGGGGTGGAGAACCAAGTTGCTGATCATCTTTCTAGGCTTGAGAATGTTGATGCAGGTACAGGTGCAGCAGAGATAAAAGAAAATTTCCCTGATGAAAAACTGCTGACAGTAGCCACAGTAGCTGAAGACGTTACCACGTCTATGACAATTTCTTCAAACGTTATAACGTCTGATGCTACTGCACCCTGGTATGCTGATATAGTCAACTTCCTAGTTAGCAAGATTGTTCCTGTGGATTTCAACCATCAGCAAAGAAAAAAGTTCTTCCACACAGTGAAGCACTATTTTTGGGATGAACCCTATCTGTATAAGATGTGTCAAGATCAGTTGCTTAGGAGATGTCTTGCTAAAAAAGAACAACTTCATGTGTTGCAACAATGTCATGCATCACCCTATGAAGGACATTTTGGAGGAACCAGAACTGCAGCAAAGGTGCTACAGTCAGGATACTATTGGCCAACACTCTTCAAAGATGCTCATGAATTAGTAAAAAGCTGTGATAAATGCCAAAGAACTGGAAACATCTCCAACAAGCAAGAAATGCCATTGACAAATATCCTTGAAGTGGAGCTGTTTGATGTTTGGGGAATGGACTTCATGGGGCCATTTCCTATGTCTCATGGAAACTTATACATTTTGGTAGCTGTGGATTATGTGTCAAAATGGGTGGAAGCCATTGCATTGCCCAATAATGAAGCCAAATCAGTCAGCAAATTCCTTAAGCAAAACATCTTCACAAGATTTGGTACTCCAAGAGCTATAATCAGTGATGAAGGCTCTCACTTCTGTAACAAGCTGATTGAGAACCTATTGGCTAAGTACGGAGTGAAACACAAGATTGCTACAGCTTATCACCCACAGACAAGTGGTCAAGAAGAAATTTCCAACAGAGAAATTAAAAGGATACTTGAGAAGATGGTTGGTCCAAACAGGAAGGATTGGTCCCTGCACCTTGATGATGCATTGTGGGCGTACATGACAGCATTTAAGACACCACTGGGCATGTCACCATACAAGCTAGTCTTCGGAAAAGCTTGCCATCTGCCCATTGAACTCCAACACAAAGCTCACTGGGCACTGAAGCAACTGAACTTAGATCATTCAAAGGCTGGAGAAGCAAGGCTCCTTCAACTAAATGAGCTAGATGAATTCAGGCACACTGCCTATGAGAATTCAGCAATGTATAAGGAGAAAACCAAGAAGTGGCACGATCAGAAAATTCAGAGAAGGGAGCTAGTAGAGGGACAATCAGTTTTGCTGTTTAATTCAAGGTTAAAGTTGTTCCCTGGGAAGCTAAAATCAAGATGGTCAGGACCTTTCAAGCTGGTAAAAGTCTATCCTCATGGTGCTGTGGACCTGTTTGATGAGAAAACTAATTCCATTTTCAAAGTCAATGGCCAAAGAGTGAAGCATTACTATGGAGAACATGTGGACAGGGACAAGACCACAGTGGCTCTCAACAACCCCTGAATTCCAAAAAAGGGGATAGTCTGGCAGAAGACTCTTAAAGCAAGCGCTCTTGGGAGGCAACCCAATGGTTTTAACTAACCAGCAATTTTGTGTCTTTAAATTTTTGATTTTGTGCAGGAATGGGAGCTGAAGTATTGTAAACGTTATAACGTCTCTGCGTGTCTAGGATGTTGTCACGTTTGCTGCCTGGGTAAAGTTTTAAATGAAAAAGAAAAGAAAATGAGTCAAGCAGTTTTCAAATGAAAAAATTTTTAAAATGAAAAAGATTTTTTTTAAGACGTGACTGCCAAAGTGATCATGACGTCACTTCCAACGGTTACCCCTTTTTCCCAAGCCCACGCCACCACCTACTTCTCAACTTCCCATAAAACCTCCCCAATAAACACTCACCAGTTACAATCACCAAAACCACCTTCAGACACTTTCAGAAACCGCAATCTTATCCCTTCCCCCAAATCTCAAATCTCAAATCCCCCACTCTCCAGAAAACTCATACAATCACCATGACTAAAACCAAGCAAGCTGCAGTAAAATCATCTGGTAAAGGAAAGAATGTCAACCCAAGTTCTTCCTCTGTTCCAAATCCAGAAATCCCCATTCCTTCAAAGAAGAAAGCCTTGCTGCCAGAAAGGGGCTTCAGCTTGGAAAACCCAAATCCTGACTTTCTCGCAACAGTGACAGCATTGGGATGGCAGAAATTTGTAGTTCACAGAAAGGAATACATTGCAACTCTGGTGCATGACTTTTACAAAGGAATCGTTGAAAGAACCGATGGAGAACTTTCAAGCACCTCCATCGTTCGAGGAGAAGAAGTCAAATTTGGTGTAAGAGTCATAAATGACTACTTTGGGCTAGGTTACTATGGCAAGGCAGTTGAGGTGAAGCAAAAGACTTACGGAGTAGCAGAGATGACTGAAATCAAAGAAAGGATATGTGTTGATGGAGCTGTTTGGGAGCGAAGAGGCGACAATGGAAATGAATTCAAAATTTTGAAGAGATACCTGTGTGATGAGGCCAGTGCTTGGTTTCATTTCATTAGGCATTGCTTGATACCCACTTCTCACACTCTCTGGGTTGATAAAGAGAGGCTGATTGCTATTGATGCCATTATGTCAAGAGATAAGATTGAAGTGGGTAAGCTCATCAACAGGGAGATTAACAAATGGCAGAACAGGAAGGATGGATACCTATACTTCCCTTGTTTAATCACTGATCTCTGCATGGAGGCTGGAGTGGAGATTGAAGCATCTGAGCTAAGAGAGGAACCCCAGGGGGCATTCTCTACAAAGTTCAAAGCTAGGCAGAGAGCTGCAGATGCTACCACGTCAGTTGATGCACAGACGTTACAACGTCTGGTGGACCAGCAAAACAGCCTAGCCAAGTTTGTCAAGGAGCAATTTGAGTGGCAAAAGAAGGTAATTGCACAGACAGCAAAAGGCAAGATGGTGATTGAAGAACCAGTACTTCCAGATTGGATGCAAGAGGAAGATGAAGACAACACACCATTATCAACAATGAACCTCAGAAAAGTGAAGAAGGAAAAAGTCAAGAAAACAAGAAAACCAGCCACAAAAAGAAAGAGCCCAGCAAAGAAAAAGCAGAAGAAGGTAAGTAGTGAGGAAGAAGAGCTTAAATCAGCTGATATGGATAGCATCAGTGAGAGTGATGCAGAGGAATCAAAGAAGGTGAGTAGGGAAATCCTAAGTGATGATGAGGAAGAAACACATTCAGAAGAGAAAGGAAGCTCCAGTGATAAGACTGATATTGAGGCTGACTCTCCACCAACCCAAACACTCAAAGAACCAGCCCAACCCACACCTTCATCACCAAAAGCCAAACAACCCCATCCCTCAGCTAAAGAACAACCCACCCATGACCAAAACATCCCCAAAACACCACAATCTGAACCTGAAGATCAACCCATTTCAAAACCAGCCCCCACTCAACCTGAACCAACTAAAGAGCCATCACAACCATCCATTCCAGAAGTAACCAGTGCAGATGTGACTACGTCTGAACCAACTGCTGTTGAAACTAACCCAGACCCACAACTCATTCCCCCACCCAAAAGACAAAGATTCAAGACTGTGCCAACCCAGAGTCCATTTGGGAAGAAGAAAAGGCGTGAATTAGCCGCTGCAAGTGAAGAAGCAAGGCATGGTGAAGAAGAAGAGCAACTAGTTGATGCTCCTGCAACCAAAAGGCAAAAGTTGCAGGTAAGAAAGAAATCTGAAGCTGCTAAAGACAAGCCAGCAACAGCCACCAGTGCAGCATTTGTTGCTGCAAGTGATTCAGAGAATGCTCCTGCTGTTGCTGCTGATGAGAAAGCTGCAGACGTTACAACGTCTCAAGAGCCAGAGGTTGAAAAAGCCCAGGGGGAACCCAAAGAGCAGCAGCAGATTCATCCTGCAGAACTGGAAAAGCAGAAAGCATGGGAGGAAGCAAAGAAAAGAGTTGCTGAGAGCAGTGCAAAGATGCCACAAGAAACTGAAATCTCAGTTGATGCTGGTGATGGTGAAGGAGAGAAGAAGAAGAAAGAAAAGAAAAAGAAGACTGTGCAAGCAAGCATCCCAGCCAGACAGAGTGGAAGGCTCAGGTCGGGTGCTCTGAACAAGTAAGTTAGCCCTCTTTTTAGCAGTAGTATAGTTATAGTTTGCAATTTCAGTTCAAATAAATAGCTGTCCAGACGTTACAACGTCTAGAGAGTTAGTAGTCAGTAGTTGTTTTGTTTCTGTTTTGTTTGAGTGTTCCTCTCCCATTTTTGAAGATCAGTGAGCAGTGAGGACACTGCTCATCTTTGTGTCTGGGGGGGAGGATCAATTTTATGTTTCGTGTATGCATAAAATCAAATGCAAAATCAGTTTACTTCCCTACTTGAGTAATTATCAAAAATGTTTCTCTTTGGGCTAAATCTAAGAATGACTTTGTGTGAATGTGTGTGAGTAGCTGATGCATGCTTAAATGAATAAGAATTGATTACTGCCTCCACACAAACGCTGTTTTGAGGAAAACCTAGTTAGCTAGGGACTGTGTGATGCAAAAGCTAGTTTTGGTTGACTATGGTGATGGTAAAACTTGATTAAAAACATAGAATAGCAGTAGAAACTAAGTTTGGGGGTATATCAGGTTGTGCTAAGGCTGGGTGCAAAGACTGTAGGATGATTAGTGCATGTGTAGTGTGAGTGCAACGTTGTAACGTCTACCCGTAACGTTATAACGTATGCCGTGTGTGTTTGTGTGTTGAGTTCTGTGTTATCAAACGTTATAACGTCTACTCCAAAAAAAAAAAAATGTGTGTTGTTTCAAATAAGTGGAAAAATCCACATGTCCTCTGTGTTGGCTGCAATTTCCCGAAACAAATACTGGGTACCCCAAATATCTCAATCCCAAATTGTCAAATCCAAGGGATCAAAAAGGAGAAAATCACAAAAACTCCAAAACCAAAAGTGAAGTGAATCAAATGAAAGTTGCTCAGGAATAAGGGGTTGCAGTCCTCTGTGTGTTTTGCGTTGTGTGAGTCAGAAAAGTAGTTGCACTAATCTAGTCCTAGCGCTCCAATTAAGACCCTTTGTCGTGCTTAAAATAACCCTCATGTCTTATGTGGAAATGTTAGCCTACTCTATGTTTTGAAAGATGTTATACTCTCACCATATGGAAACCACTCTTTCATAGGCTAAGGTAGCTTCTGAACCTAGCTAGGAATAGAATTGATGCAGAGATCACACACTCACTTTGGGCAGTAATGAATCTAAAATTTAAGTGTGCATTGGTGCGTGAGTGTGTAGTGAAAGTCTGAAGGAATTAGCCCCTTGAGGATGATTTTTGATCAAAATAGATGAGCAGGGTGTAAACTGTTGGTGTATTTAAGTTCTTGCATCTTTTCATATGTTGTATTTCATTTGCTTGAGGACAAGCAATGGTTTATGTTTGGGGGTGTGATAACTCATATTTAGATGAGTTATTTATACCTATTCAAAGTTAAATCATGCAAGTCCTCTGGCAATAGTAGGTTGTTTCTATTAAGTTTCCGTTAGTTTATTGCTTTTTAGTTAGAAGGGGCTAAATTACAAGTTCTAGGCATTTTGGTGCCAATTGGCGCCTTTGTGAGCGTTTTGATGCTTCTTGTGTTTGTGCAGTAATCTGAACGTGGCAACGTCTCTCATCACGTCTGAAGAAGGGCAGCAAAGCAAGAAAGTAATATCTCATTTTGGCGCGCATGTAATGATGGTTAAAGATCTGGAAATGAAGAAGATCTTCTCTCTCCTCAGCAGCTGACGCGGCTGACGCACTGTAGCAGTGCGGTGTCACTTCAGGGCAGAGTCAACTCGCAAGCAAGCTTGGAAGGTGGGGAATGACATCAGCAAGCATGTGACCCTCTTTTGACCATGGCTATTCTCTCTCTACAAAAAGGCAAGGGTGCACCATGCGGATTACACACGACTCCATTCATCATCCACCTTCCTCCATTTTTCAGAGATAGTTTTTCTAAAAGAAGTTCTGGACACAAACTTCTTCATTTTAAATTTTCTCAAGCCCCAATTTCCATCTTTATTCGCAACCATTACTGTAAGGCTCAGACGTTGTAACGTCTTTACAGCGTGCATGAAGGAAGGCCACTTAGGCGTATCATTGGCGTTTAGTCTCCTTTTCTCTATGTACGGTATTTGGATTTTAACTCCTCTTATTTCTGTAAGGATGCTCAGCATGAGCTAAACATTGGTAGTTGGGTTGTTGTTCTGCATGTAATGAACCTCTAGTTTAATGTTATGAAGTATTGATGTTTATGCGTTTTAAATCTTTGAATGTTAATATTTCCACACTTGTTTTGAACTTGGCCACTTAAAACAAGTAGATTCATAGGTACAGACATGGTCTATGAAAAGAACTCAAGGATTTATGTGAATGAAAAGGTGCACTAAAGACATTTAGGCATTTTTATCTAAGTCTAGACATAGAATGGATAATAGTTCATAGGACATTGCTGTGGGTACTTAAAATACAGGAGTAGGCCTACTTAGAACCTAGACATAGGAATTCTAGTACTTGAAGCTCTGACGTTTTGTGACTGAAAAGCACAGCTCTTTCGCAACAGCGTTCAAACGTTATAACGTCTATACAAGATAGCATTTGTACGTGTTAACGTGTAAACGTTATAACGTCTGACTAGAGGAGATTTACTTGCATGCAGCAATCCAACTCATACTCTTCCATATTCACAACCACTTCTCATTTACTTGTTTTATTTACGTTCTTAGTCTTAACACCTACTTTTAGTGCCGATTTATTACCTGTTTCACTTGTGTTTTAAAGACTTGAACTCTGAAAGTTAATCAATCCTCGTGGGAACGATCTCTTACTTTTTATCCACTTTATTACTTGTACGACGTGTATACTTGCACTGATATTGCGATTATAACACACACGAGCGCAACATATATCTCGACGACATGATCGTCAAAAGTAAGGACGACAGCGAACATATAAGCGACCTTAAAGAAATATTCTCCGAGGTCCGGAAAAATTCTATGAGGTTAAACCCACAAAAGTGCACATTCGGAGTTCGAGCTGAAAAATTCTTGGGTTTCTACCTAACAGAAAAGGGGATCGAAGCTAATCCTGATAAATGTCGCTCCATAACTGAAATGCGAACTCCAACGTCAAAAAAAGAAGTCTAAAAACTTACCGGCATGATCGCCGCCTTATCTCGGTTCATATCAAATACAGGATTCAAATCTTTCCCCCTCTTCAAAATGCTTAAAAAAGAGAAGAACGACTTCGCATGGACCTCCGAACAAGACGAGGCCTTAAACCAGCTCAAAAAGGCCCTTTCTGAACCTCCAATCTTAACCTAACCAAACCAAACGAAGGTGAAACCCTCTTTCTATATCTAGCAATCTCGGAAGAAGCCATAGGAGCCGTTCTTGTTCGCGAGGTAAAAACCGGACAGAGCCCGGTCTACTTCGCGAGTAAAGCCCTCCACGGATCGGAAAGTCGCTATCAGAAAATTGAGAAGGTTGCTCTGGCTCTCATCATCGCAGCTCGACGCTTTCGACCTTACTTCGTTGCCCACCAAATAGTCGTTCGGACTAATTACCCCATCAGACAAATTCTCCACAGACCCGACCTTGCGGGAAGAATGATCAAATGGGTGGTAGAACTATCGGAATTCGGAATAAAATACGAAGCTCGAACAGCCCTAAAAGCACGGGTCCTGGCAGACTTCGTAGCAGAAATGACACCGGCAAACGACGAAACAGATACTTGGATCCTGCACGTCGACGGATCTTCCAACCCAAAGGGAAGTGGCGCTGGTATTATGTTAGAAAGCCCGAGCGGCATCATCATTGAAGTTTCTCTGACATTCAGCTTTCCAACCTCGAACAACTAGGCATTATACGAGGCTTGCATCGCTGGCTTAAACCTAGCAATTGAATTCCGAGTCCCTCGAATAAAACTACACACCTGACTTGGGGGGCCACTGTTATGGTAATAATGGTACTGATATTCACACCCCCTATTTAAAGCCCATTAACGTATTGGCCCATTAACAGCCCAACCAAATCAACGAATCAGATACCGCCGCAAGATCGGTTGGCTCAGAATCATCAACACACCACTTTCAAAACTCTATAAATACCCTATTAAATGCTCATTAATGATTCATTATCTCCAATCACCACATATTTATTCAAACACTGACTTTAGCATCGGAGTATTATTGCAGGTACAAGACAATTGTAACGCCCCAAAATTAATTAAATATTTATTGATTTATTTATTTATTTAATTATATTAGTTTTATGTGATAGATATGATAATAGAAATGTAAGTTAATTATTTTAGTGTGTTGGTGCATATTAGGATTGGAAATAACTAAGTGGAGGGAACTAGCCCAATAGGGTATGCGAATAGGGCTAAGGAAAATAGCCCACGATGGGTGATGAGTCTACTTAAGGGAATTAGGTTAGGGTTTCTCTCATAATTAGAAACAAAACACAACTAGAAAGTGAGAAGAGAAGAGGAGAGGGCGACGGCTAAGGAGAAAAGAAGAGGAGAAGGCGTGAATCCACAAGGCACAAAGAGAGAGAGAGAGAGAGAGAGAGACAGAGAGAGAGAGAGAGAGGTGTAGCACAAGGAGAGATAAGGAAAGCTAGATTTCGTGGTACTTCCTAAGGCTAGGGTTTCGATTCTAAAAGCTAAGGTAAGGGTGAGGTTCATGTTTTATAAGGGTTGGTATGAAGGGTTGTATGTGGGTTAGGGTTTGGTAGTCATTATATGTGCATCATGTTTATTATGTGTTTGATAAAATGCCTTGAATGCTATATTGGTTGATTTTGTCATGTAATTGATGTTCCCATGCCCTAATACTGTGTTGGATGATTGCGTGTGGGGGTTAGGGTATGATGATTTATCACATGTATGATTATATGTTTGTGTTGCCTTGTTGAACCAATTGTTGATGATTGAACCTATTTGTTGATGTTTGAGATCACTTGTTGATGTTTGAATATGTTTGTGGAGGTTGGAAATCAATTTGGGGTTTTTAATTCGTAAAGAAAACTGGGTATAGGTTCGGTTATACAGTAACTGGGAACAATTTAGTGGTCCAAAAATTATGTGGTTTACCTTTTCAGAAACTAGACTTAATTCTTGTTAATTTGGCACTAGTTTGGTTGCATTTGGAGTTGTATAGCTCGAGTTATAGGTGTCACAAGTTAGGTTAAAATTCTGGAAACAATCTGGATATAGGTTCGGTATTTCGTGTATAACGTTTTCGTTTGAACTCCTTTTTGAATGATTCTTGATTCATTGTAAACTACACTCAATTTTTTTCGGGTTAGGCTCAAGTCCCATGTCATTTGACTGAGTTTTGATAATTTTAGAGGTGTCACAAGCTAGGTCATGGTGGCTGTCCTGTTTTCTGAACCTTGTTGCTTATTTACTGAAACTGTACAAATTGGACCATTATTTTGCAAAATAAAAATAATAGTCAGGAACTAGACATTCTTAGCTTTCCATAGAGGGGTCCTTTGCTAAGTTTCGATACCGTTTGATAGGTTAATTAATTCACCGAAGTAGAGGTATGTTTGCTGAAAATCATTGTTGCTGTTCCTATTTTTGTGCACTGTTCCTATTTTTATGCGTTGTTCCTAATTTTGTGGGCTGTTGCTATTGTTTTGGGTGGTTGTTGGCTGTCCCTAATTTTGTGGGTGGTTGTTGGCGCCCTATGCGCCCCGCTCCATGTTTTCTTGCTGTCCCCGTTTTGTTGTCGTTGCATGTTGGCGCCTTAGCGCCTATAGTTGTTATTCGTTGTTGTTGCCTTGTTGGTGGCCTTAGCGCCCTGTGTCTTGTTGATTCGTTGTTGTTGCCTTGTTGGTGTCCTTAGCGCCCTGTGTCTTGTTGATTCGTTGTTGTTGCCTTGTTGGTGGCCTTAGCGCCCCGTTGTCTTGTTGATTCGTTGTTATAGGCCGGTGGCCAATGTTGGATTGCCTCTTTAAGGTATGGATTTGTTGTTGTAGGCCGGTGGCCAATGTTGGATTGCCTCTTTAGGCATGGATTTTATGTTGTAGGCCTGTGGCCATTGTTGATTTTGTGTTGTGGGCCTATGGCCAGTGTTGAGTCTTGTGTCATTGTGTGCTAAGATATGTTGCTTGTTGTTGATTGTCCGTGTTGCATCATTGTGTTGCATGCATATCATTTGCATATGGGGTAGTTGGCCACGGAGCTAGTCTCCACCACGTTGGATTGCCTCTTTTGGCATGGATTTTTGTTGGAAGCCTCAGTTGGTTGGCCCCGGTACCACATGCATTATAGGGTAGTTGGCCCTCTGTTGAGCATCCCGCATTCATACCGCATGTTTGAAGTCACTGACTGTGGTGAACTGTTGTTGTTGTATATTGACTGTTGTTGTATATTGACTGTTGTTGTTATATATTGACTGTTGGGTCGATATTTGACTGTTGAGTGTTGAGATGATATTTGCATGTTGTGCTGATGTTGACCGTTGTGCTGATATTGACTGTTATGTCCATGCTGTTGTTGACCTGTTGTCTGTTATGATTATCTGACTTTCTGACCTAGATATACGGTCTTTCATACGATTCTTTATACTGTGTGATATCTCACCCCTTCTGTTTGAATGTTACCCCTATGTTGGTAACGTGCAAGTATCCACAAGTGAAGGCTGTTGTACTTCACTAGTTCGGTCGTGTCATCACTCTTATATGTAGCACTCGGGGGGATGAACACTATTTATATTGTTTATGTTATTTTGTGAATTTTGATGTTATAAATCTTACGTGGTCACTACGTTTGTTTTAATTGAACCCTTATGATTTTCCGCTGCGTGAATGAGTAAGAGTTGATTTGTTTTTAAGACTAAAAATGCTGTTTGCCGGTTCATCCGAGTGATGAGTGTTATGTATCCGTTTAAGGTTTTTTTTTAAGTCGAAAAGTGTGACATCCGTTTCATTGTTGAAAACTCTGATTTTACGCTAATAAATTACCGGGTAGAAAATGAGTGTTACAACAATCATCTCAAGATCGACCAAGACAATCATCTCAAGATCGACCAAGACAACCATCTCAAAATCGACAAGGCTGTTACTTTAAAGATCGCCACATCATCAAGGATAAAACATCTACTAACTACTTCGAGCTTATCATATAGCTCGGAAGTACAGTACAAAACAAATTCATTAATCAATTTTTCAATTATAATTTACAATTACAAAATCAAATACGGGACAAACTCACAAAGTGTAGTATAAATATCAATACCATATATGTTAGAATTAAACAACAAATGAGTTTATTTTTTCAAACAATTATCTATCCGGCCGGTGCAAGAAATACTCATATTGCTAACAATAACGTTTTTATTTGTTACATTGTACTAAGGGGTGGTAATTTTACCTTGGTAGCTCGGGTTATAAGCCTAAACTCGATTTGACCGACCCATTCTTTTCTTAAATAGTTAATTGATAATAATAATTTATGATTGTTTGTACTCACAAATTTAACTATATACATTTTTTTAAAAATTAAAATGCATTATCCATAAAACATTAAATCTAACTACTAATATTTACCTCAAAAATACTATTAATAATTTGGATTATATATATATATATATATATATATATATATTAAGTATATCCAACTTTAAAAAATAATGTTGGTCAAAAAAACTTAAAAAAAGATCCATTAAACAATTACCTTACTATTTTTTATGTTTTTATTTCTTTATAAAAATTAATTGTTTTTCTAATTTATTTATGATGATTTTTATGTTATTTAGTTTTTTTGCAATTGAAGTGTGAGTAACAAGTGTGCTACCGGGACGGACACTAAAGTTGTTGCTCATGTGTGTGCGTGCTCGACTACATGTACCATAGTACCCTATTCAAATGGTGTTTTTTTGGTCGAGCACGCACACACATGTACCCTATTCAAATATGTACATGTAATCGAGCACGCACACACATTAGGTACATTAAATCTAACTACATGTACCATAGTACCCTATTCAAATGGCGGGCCAAGATACTTCCCGGCCCCTAAACAAGCGCTGTGACGCCAAGCACTCCAGCAACATGATCACGCACAATTTGAGAGGTGTTCCTGCTAAAGAAATTTTAATATTTTGTCATGTTAATTGCTTGACCAGACGCTCTCTCATAAGTTTTTAGAATGTTCTGTAAGTGTCTACTTTCTCTATCATCTGCCCTGCAAAATAAAAAACAGTCATTTGCAAAAAGAAGATGTGTAAGAGATGGAGCTCCCCTACACACCCGAACCCCATGTAAGTCACCACTCAATTCATATTTTTTTATAATTGCTTGACATTTCTATGTCATATAAATATATTTTTTTGGTAAAATCATATTATCTAATGTAAACAAATTTTTTGGTCTAAATTTATTAATCAATTTTGTTATCACGTCTGTTGGTTCTCTTGTTGCTAAAAAAATGTTTGTTCTCTTCAGAAAATATGCAAGATCATGGTCAATACTTACCTAGTTATTGCAATTTATTTAACCCCAACTTAGTATAGAATAAAAGATTTTAATTTATTCATTTATTTTTATTCAACTTAAATTATTTATTTATTTATTTTTACCCAACTTAAACTATTCATTAAATAAGCTATTCAAATAGTATTTTTAATGAGGCTTGAATTTTTTCGTTTGAATGATTTTGTTGCTATAGTTTTTGTTGTGTTACTTATTGATTATTGATAATAAAACTTTTTGTGTTAATTATTGATACTCTGGTATTGCTCTATCAGTATTTCTCGAAACCTGCACAAGTCATATTGATGTACTCCTATTTTGTAGTTTAAGTTATATAAAGTATTCCAACTTTTCATTTCATTCACAATTTCTATTTTTCTCCTGCCTGCCGCATGTAATCTGTTCACAACCGGACTGACGGGTATTTAGAAGACTCGGTCGAACATACTGAACTCAAAGGAAGAAGATCACAGTAAGAGCTTTCCTACAGTCGGCCAACATTCCTCTGACGGTCGGCTCACATTCCTTTTTCGGCCGACTCCTACAACCATCCGGTCATCGGTTCGGCCACCTACATAGTTCGGCCCGGCCATCTACATCATTCGGTTTGGCCACCTACATCGGTCGGCTCGGCCACCTACATCATTCGGTTCGGCCTATCGGTTCCGCCACCTACATCGCCCGGCTCGGCCACCTACATCATTCGGTTCGGCCACCTACATCGTCCGGCTCAGCCACCTACATCATTCGGTTCGGCCACCTACATCGTCCGGTTCGGCCACCTACATCGTCCGGCTCGGCCACCTACATCATTTGGTTCGGCCACCTACATCGTTCGGCTCGGCCACCTACATCATTCGGTTCGGTCACCTACATCGTTCCGTTCGGCCACCTACATCATTCGGTTCGGCCCATCCGTTTGGCCACATACATCGTTCGGTTCGGCCTAACTACAGACAAGCATTCATGGAAATTCCTATTATTGCTCCTTATGTCTTGTAACGGCCATGATGGCCATAATATGTAATAAATAGTATTAATTACACATGTATTATATAAACACGCCCTTGAGGCCAATGAAACGATCCAAAATCCACCATTCCACTAATTCTTTTAAGCTTTATATATGCAAATGTTATTACTATTTATGTTCGACTGTTCTCCTCCGGGAAAACAGATCGGAACATTGGTGCTTTCATTGAGAGCTGGTAAAACCATCTCTTACCTCCCCAAACCCAAACACTAAACCAGAAATCATGGAGATCTAATCCGTAACATAGATCTCACCGGTTATCATGATGTAACAACACCATCTTCTTCCTTGTGTTTTGCTTCAAAATCGGGAAGTCCTTCGATATGTAACAAAAAAACAGATCTGGAACTCCTTCCCTCACTCTGTTTCGCAAGCTCGTTGATTTCTTTAATTTGTGATCTTAGCCTCCAGATCTCGTTCGTGACCCAAAAAATCATGCACGGGACAGATCCAACGCTAGATCGTAAAAATAGAAGTTCCTGTGCGATTTAACAGTGCTCCGTTTATTCCCATTGACATAGATCAAGTGAAGAAACGAGGTGCAAAGTTCCAAAGGTTGTTTTGGTGAAACTAAAAATCGCCGTAAGAAGATCTGTTAATGCGATCGGTGAAGTAAACAGATCACCGCTTACGGCTTGAGGATCTGACGATGCAGTTGTCAATGACTTAAGGTTCAAAAGTATTTTTTTCCCCTTATTCTTATTAAAATGTTGAAAACGTAAACCCCCATCTCGGTGCTATTTTGAAATCATCTGATGTGAATGCTTCTGCATATAAGCTTTCTTTTTATTATGTTTAAACCATGGCATGTTCGGCTCTGAGACATGGATAAAATGTTTTGACTTAAAATTGTTTGGAGAGTGGCATGGAATGCCTTAATGTCTCATTGTGATTTGTCATAAGGAAATATAATCGATCTCTTTTGCCGCTTAAGGAGTATTTAATTTCAATTGAAATGTAAATTGTTGGGAATAGAAATCAAAATCTCCAGTAAGAACATATACATTTGTGGAAGTTACTAATCATTTACTTTGAGTAAGTCTCAGATACCATTCAAACAGGGACTAACCAAGCAAAGAAGACTGCAGACCAGAAATTAAGTTATCAACCAATTGGACGAAAGGTGTCTCCAAAACGGACAAATTCCTCGCTACTTTTCTCCAATAGTTTCGACATAGAATGTACCGAAAATAACAAAGTCCCGACAGGTAAAAACTGAGCAACGTCTCGCTGTTACCCTTGGGAGAACCTCGTGGGAAAAAAGCAAAGCCAACGCGCTTGCCGCACCATGAGAAGTCCTCTCAGACAAAAAGCAAAGCTAATGCGCTCGCTGCAATGAAGACAACGTGCTCATTGCTCTGAGAGGGATACACGACCATTCTAAACGTCAAATTAACGGAGCAAAGTATAGAGGAAGATGTTACGAAAACAAGCACCTATGAAGCCACAGTAACCCCTGAAGGACTACCACTCAAGGAGCTAAAGGACTCAGTAGCCGAAGGACTCAAGCAGGACCTGAAGGACTAAAGAGAAATCGCTCGAACACAGCCGAACCTATCTTAATATTAGAACGACTTCGCACTTCGTGCTCGCCGCTCGAAGGACTATGTTCACAACCTGACTGGCCGGTATCTAGAAGGCTCGGCCGGACATACTGAACTCAAAGGAAGAAGAACATAGCAGGAGCTTTCCTACGGTCGGCCAACATTCCTCTAACGGTCGGCTCACATTCCTTATTCGGCCGACTCTTACAACCATTCGGTCATCGGTTCGGCCTATCGGTTCGGCCACCTACATAGTTCGACTCGGCCACCTACATCATTCGGTTTGGCCACCTACATCGGTCGGCTCGGCCACCTACATCATTCGGTTCGGCCTATCGGTTCGGCCACCTACATCATTCGGTTCGGCCCATCCGTTCGGCCACCTACATCGTTCGGTTCGGTCTAACTGCAGACAAGCATTCGTGGAAATTCCTATTATTGCTCATTATGTCTTGTAAGAGCCATGATGGCCATAATATATAATAAAAAGTATTAATTACACATGTATTATATAAACACGCCATTGAGGCCAATGAGAGAATCCAGAATCCACCATTCCACTAATTCTTTTAAGTGTTACGCAAATGTTATTACTATTTGTGTTCGTCTGTACTCCTCCGGGAAAAGAGATTGGAACATAACCTTATAACTTATAAGATGATGTTACTGTCATTTGGCAATGTTGAAACACTATTCAAAGATGAGAAACTTCTATATATTATTTTTTGAGATAGGAGTATAGGACATTGCATTGCATTTGACCTACTGGAAATAGATATCTTTGAACAAAGGTTGTCAAAACCGGACCGGACCGGGCGGTTCGATCGGTTGAACCGGGAACCGGACCCCTATCCGGTCCAGCTGAACTCCAAAACCAAATTGCTAAAGAACCGGGAATTGAACCGGAAAACCGGCCAAAAACCGGATTTTTTTTATTTTTCTTAAAAAATGGTATATCATGTTGATTTTGGAAAAAAAATGATAATGATGTTGAATTTTGGTATATGGGATATTTGTTATACATTTTTATAATTAAATTGATAAAATAAATAAATAATTAAAAAATAAATGTGTACACTAATATTACTACGAGAGTATTTGCATTATACTAGTATCTAACTATCTATGATTGTTGAATATTATAATTTTATTATGTCATACTATGATTTTTTTTTGTTTTTTATCCTTTATATATTGTAAAAAATATATTAAATAATGTATTTAATTAATTCCTATTCAAACCCCCGATTCAACCGGTTGAACCCAAGAACCCCTGAACCGCTACCTCTTCCGGTTTGATGTTCAGTCCGGTTTTGGTTACCTTGCTTTGAACTCAACCCCCCCCCCCCCCCGGTGTTAGCAACAATTTTATACCTTATAACTTATAAGATGATGTTACTGTCATTTGGCAATGTTGAAACAGTATTCAAAGATGAGAAACTTATATATTATTTTTTGAGATAGGACATTGCATTGCATTTGACCTACTGAAAATAGATTTTTTTTCACCCCCCCCCCCCTTTTGTTAGCGACAATTTTATACTCTATTCGAACACATAGCAACAAAAGGAACCAATTTAAGGTAAATACATTGACCTTTTGAGTTTTAGAAACTGCTTTGATATGTTATTATCTGATTCAAATTGCTCCAATAATCAAACTCAAGCAGTAAGAAATCAGAGAAAAGGAACAACAGAATAAGCAAAGGAAAATGTGTGTGTGAGTTACAAAAAGAAAAAGAATGGGAGCAGGAAGGGATGAGAAAGAAAGCAAAATGACATGAGATAAAGAAAAAAAAAATTAAAAACAAAAAGCTGTAAATTGAATAAAAAAACAAAAAAATCCTGGCAGTGATACCTAACATTAGGGGTGTTTGTGGGTCGGTTTGGATCGGATTTGACCAAATCCGATGCCCGAACCAATGATAATTATTTGGTTTGGGTTGGTTCGGATTTTACATTTTTTTCTCCAAAATCCGAACCAAACCGAACCGATATTGGACGGGTTGGTTTGGATTGGGCTCACAGGTCATTCACTAAAATATTAATTTTCTAAAATATAAAAAACAACATTTTTCTATGATATTCCAACACTTTGAATAGCTAAAAAAATTGAAAATCACACGAAATCAAACTCAAATCCACTAATAGTCTATCCATTCATAGTATTAAAATTTTACAACTTAATCATAAATTATTAAGGTAAAAATTCTAAGCAAAAAAAATTGTGTACATCTAAATTACAAAATTGTTATGACGTAATATGGGTTGGTTCGGGTTCGCGGATTTGATTTTTAAAATCCGTTGCCCGATCCAAACAACTACGGGTTGGTTTGGATTTGTTCGATTTTGACCCGAACACGAGAAATATCCGAACCAAACATATCGATTTGGATTGAATTGTGGGTTGGTTTGGATTTGCCCGAACCACTGAACACCCCTACCTAACATGTTAGCGCCACTGTAAAAGAAGGTTATCAACCTTCTTATATAAAAGAATGCACTTTCTAGGTTCATAAAAAACTGATATATTTGTCACGTTTTCCTTTTAGATTCATTAGTTATTAAATGAGATCGGAGGTAGTTTTTTTGATAGTGCACCGGCACAAGTGTCGTCTCCTAGTTGTTTATGATGTAATAGGTGTCTCTACTTCTTAATTAGTTGTTGTTCAATCATTTGGGCACAAACCGTCTACTGTTAAAAAAATTACTAACTTGGACTGGTGCCGAGGACTCAACTTGGACCACGAGACTACCAATGGACTGTTTCATCTATGATTGGTGTCGGCGACTCAACCTTGACATGGTTGGACAACGGGACTACCAATGGACTATTTTATCTATGGTTGGGATCGACAACTCAACCTTGACGGTGGTTGGACAACGGGACTACCAGCGGAGTATTTCATCTGTGATTGAGCTGTTGATGTGACATAAATTGTAACACCCCGGTATTTTTATTTATTTATTAAAAATACCCAAGTGCACATTAATAACACATCAGAGATATTATTTCCTGTTCAGACACTGAATACCACTATGAATTTTTCGCTGATTAAAACAAAACAGTCTTATTTACAGACAAGACCATACGGTACTCAGACCATACACTGTCAGCTACTAAAGTATTCAGCATCATACAAGAAAGCGGAAGAAAACCTAATATTGAAGACATAGTGTTGTTATACATAGACAGCCAAAAGGAAATACAAATAACTTAAGCATAAACGCTAAGTCATCAGTAGTCGCCCGAACCCAACCTACTCGTGCCTCTTGGATTTCCGCTGTCCCTGTGTCTCTGTAAAACAACAACATATAAACAGTGAGATACAATCTCAGTGAGTTCTACCGTGACCCCTACTAGCTCTCTCGGTACTAGTTTAAAACATTTTAACTCCACACGGCACCGACTGCGTGACCGCTAACTCCCGATGAATCGCATTATTTTACACATAGCATTCCACCGACTGCGTGACCGCTAACTCCCGGGGAATCTGCTATAACTCAGTACGACACCGACTGCATGACTGCTAACTCCCGGTGGACTGCACAACAATTCATTTAACATAACACCGACTGTGTAACCGCTACTCCCGGTGAACCCCCCTACCAATAGTACATTCTCCTATTGGCATGGAGCCTAGGGTAAGGGATCATGACTGCCCCGCCTAGTATATTACACATGGGAACTCAATCATGTATTAGAAAACTTATGTATTTTCTGAGTATATTCAAATTATGTTTACGAACCTTATGTATCTATATATATATATATATATATATATATATATATATATATATATATATATATATATATAACTATTATGTATTTGGACCTCATGACTCTTGTATGATACTGAGTATTGATTTCAGTTTATTTTATCCATAAGGATATGCATGGTTTATTTCAACGAGGTAATTGAGAGTCGAAGTAATTTGTTTGGTCCAAAATGCTTACTCGTTCTCCGATATTCAAACTGAAAGTTATTTCTAATCTTTATGTCGACTAAAAGATTAGAGATGTTACTGTTGATTTTATTATTCCTTTGTTCATTTGGACTATCTTATCCCGGAGACATAATATGGAGGTATCTTGCATATCCTTTCTTTCTTAATGATTCTCAAACTTTAGGGGTTAACAATTGCACGCTTTCTTAATGACTTTAGGGGTTAACAATTGCACGAAAAAATATTTAAGCCTAAATCAAAAACATAGCAAAATAGTTGTCTAAAGGATCGAACCGAGGCAACTATTTTGCTATGTTTTTGATTTAGGCTTAAATATTTTTTCGTCCCTGCAAATATAGCTGTTTTTCAAATAAATCCCTGTAAAAAAATTTTAAATAAGTCCCTAGAATTTTTTTTCGTTTTAAATAAGTCATTTTGTTAACTCTCTGTTAGCCCATCTGCTGTGCTAACAGAGTTCTGATGTGTAACTTTTTTTATTTCTAATATGTTTTTAAAATCTTATTTGGCATGCCACATCATCTTCTTCTTCTTCCATCATTTACATTCACAATCACCAAAACAATGAGCACAGACCAAACAATCACCCAAACCATCTTCTTCCATCATCTTCTCCAACTTTGCACAAACCAAACAATCACCATAACCACTAAACCACAATTTCCATCGCTGCAACCATAGTTTCTTCAAAATTCTAGATCTCATTTCTGATTTCGAAAAACCCATTAATGTTCTTTGGAAATGAGGCTTGTTTTTGAGAGAAGAACAAGTATCATAGATTGTGCGATTCAAATTTCATTAATTTTGGAAATAGGGCTTGTTTTTGAGAGAAGAACAATTATGCTATCTTTTGATCCAAACCAATTTCTGATTTGTACATTACATGATGTTTGGTGGTTATGGTGGTGGTGCTCGCCCTCATTCTCTCTTTCTTCCCTACGTACTTCAAGCCAATAACAGATCCCCAAATTAATTCCAAACGCATTGCAAACAGTGAAACAAACATCTAATTGCAAAAGCTAATTGAAACTGAACATCTAATTAAAACTAACATCCACCAAATCGAAGCTGAACACAGTAAATCAAAGATGAACACAGGAATCGAACCGTAATTGCAAATCTATACACAGTGGAGAGAGAAAGCGATTCTCGGTTAAGAGGAGAGAATTTGACAGTGAGGGGGTGAGGAACAGCGAGGGAGTGAGGAACCATATTGGGAAGAAGAGAGAGGGAGAAGAGGGAATGTGAGATTGGAACCCTAATTTTTTATCCACTCAGCTTTTAATATTAAATAAAAAAATATAATGATGTGTCAAAGCCAAATGAACTGAAATTTGCGACATCAGAATTCCGTTAGACACATCAGCTTTTTTGTAGCAGCTCACTATCAAAAAGACATATTTAAAAAAGGTTATTTTGCAGAGACTTATTTAAAAATAAAAAAATTTGTAGGGACTAATTTAAAATATAACAATATTTGCAAGGACGAAAAACATATTTAAACCTTTGATTTATATCTATTTGGCCCCGTATTAGAAAACTGGAAGTTAGTCAATTATTAATTAATTAATTAATTAATAATAAAATAACATGCCATTGGTTACATGTTTGTTTGTTTTATTTTTTCTCGGAGTTTGCGCGGAAATAATTGAGTTTTAATTTGTTTGGGTGTTTGGTTACAATTCTCATTCTAGAATGAGGGGGTGTTCGCGGGTTGGGTTGGATCGGTTTTGACCAAATCCGTTATCCGAACCAATCATATTTATTTGGTTTGGGTTGGTTTGGATTTTGTGTTTTTTTATGTAAAATCCGAACCAAACCAATCTGATATTAGACGGGTTGGTTTGGATTGGACTCGCGGGTCATGTAATATCAATATTAATTTTTTAAAACATAAAAAAGATTGTTAGAGATGGTTCTCAAGTCAAGTTCAAGGGTCGGGAAACAATCTTTGTCTTCATATGTTAATTCCAAAAGAAAATTTTAAGTTGTAGTTTTTATAGTATGTTTAATTCGAGAAAACAATTCCAATCAAAATAGCAAGGATCTTAATTAGATATCATGATTCTCACATAGCCAATTTTTTATGAAGATAAAATCCAGAATAATGAAGTACTTTTACCTTAACAATTCACTCTTTTTTTACTTCGTGTACGTTATTTTTAAAAAATACTATCTATTCTTCTTACGACTTCATTACGGAGGTATTTTTAGATGCCAAATTTGCATCCAATTACCCGGCACACGGAGATGAGAATTATCAATAAAGTCCTCCATTATCCCAAAATAAACGGATCTAACCGAATACACTCCATTACGACTTCTCCACCACACAATCTTATCCTCCTCTTCCAAATTATGGAGAGCCATCTTCTTGATAAGTGTCTCTTCATGGCTATTAAAGAGAGAATCAACCACCATGTCATTCCAACCATCCTTTGTATCTTTCCAAAGATCAACCACTTTCAGGTCCTCCATTCCCCCCACAATAGGAGAACGTATAAAAGCGTCTTTCCTACCTTTGAGCCACGGGTCCTTCCACACCGAAACATTACTCTTTTTTTACTTCGTGTACGTTATTTTTAAAAAATACTATCTATTCTTCTTACGACTTCATTACGGAGGTATTTTTAGATGCCAAATTTGCATCCAATTACCCGGCACACGGAGATGAGAATTATCAATAAAGTCCTCCATTATCCCAAAATAAACGGATCTAACCGAATACACTCCATTACGACTTCTCCACCACACAATCTTATCCTCCTCTTCCAAATTATGGAGAGCCATCTTCTTGATAAGTGTCTCTTCATGGCTATTAAAGAGAGAATCAACCACCATGTCATTCCAACCATCCTTTGTATCTTTCCAAAGATCAACCACTTTCAGGTCCTCCATTCCCCCCACAATAGGAGAACGTATAAAAGCGTCTTTCCTACCTTTGAGCCACGGGTCCTTCCACACCGAAACATTACTATCATTACCTAACCTCCATCTTGCTCCCAAATTAACCACCACCCGGGAAGAATAGATACTACGCCATATATAGTTGGGATTATGGCCCAAGCGGCCCCCATAAGATCACTATCCGGAAAATATTTGGCTTTGAAGACACGACCAACTATAGTATCCGCGTGGGTCAGAATTTTCCACGCTTGCTTCCCTAGCAAAGCTAAATTGAAACCATGGAAGTGGCAGAATCCCATACCTTTGTGTTCTTTACTCATGGTAAGTTTTTCCCAATTCAACCAATGAATGTCGTTCCTTGAATTTTGATTGCTTCCCCACCAAAATGAATTGATCATCCTCTCAAGTTCCTCCCCTAAAGCAGTTGGGAGCATGAAAGTACTCATGCAATAGGTAGGGATAGACTGAACCACAGACTTCACTAAAACTTCCCTGCCAGCTTTAGATAAATGCTTGCCTGACCACTGCTGAATTCTCTTCCACATTCTGTCTCTCAAATATCCAAACATATGCTTTTTATTCCTACCGATCATTGAAGGCGGGCCAAGATACTTCCCGGCCCCTAAACACGCACTGTGACGCCAAGCACTCCAGCAACATGATCACGCACAATTTGAGAGGTGTTCCTGCTAAAGAAATTTTAAGATTTTGTCATGTTAATTGCCTGACCAGACGCTCTCTCATAAGTTTTTAGAATGTTCTGTAAGTGTCTACTTTCTCTATCATCCGCCCTCCAAAATAAAAAACAGTCATTTGCAAAAAGAAGATGTGTCTACTTTCTCTATCGTCCGGCTCAGCCACCTACATCATTCGGTTCGGCCACCTACATCGTCCGGTTCGGCCACCTACATCGTCCGGCTCGGCCACCTACATCATTTGGTTCGGCCACCTACATCGTTCGGCTCGGCCACCTACATCATTCGGTTCGGTCACCTACATCGTTCCGTTCGGCCACCTACATCATTCGGTTCGGCCCATCCGTTCGGCCACATACATCGTTCGGTTCGGCCTAACTACAGACAAGCATTCATGGAAATTCCTATTATTGCTCCTTATGTCTTGTAACGGCCATGATGGCCATAATATGTAATAAATAGTATTAATTACACATGTATTATATAAACACGCCCTTGAGGCCAATGAAACGATCCAAAATCCACCATTCCACTAATTCTTTTAAGCTTTATATATGCAAATGTTATTACTATTAATGTTCGACTGTTCTCCTCCGGGAAAACAGATCGGAACATTGGTGCTTTCATTGAGAGCTGGTAAAACCATCTCTTACCTCCCCAAACCCAAACACTAAACCAGAAATCATGGAGATCTAATCCGTAACATAGATCTCACCGGTTATCATGATGTAACAACACCATCTTCTTCCTTGTGTTTTGCTTCAAAATCGGGAAGTCCTTCGATCTGTAACAAAAAAACAGATCTGGAACTCCTTCCCTCACTCTGTTTCGCAAGCTCGTTGATTTCTTTAATTTGTGATCTTAGCCTCCAGATCTCGTTCGTGACCCAAAAAATCATGCACGGGACAGATCCAACGCTAGATCGTAAAAATAGAAGTTCCTGTGCGATTTAACAGTGCTCCGTTTATTCCCATTGACATAGATCAAGTGAAGAAACGAGGTGCAAAGTTCCAAAGGTTGTTTTGGTGAAACTAAAAATCGCCGCAAGAAGATCTGTTAATGCGATCGGTGAAGTAAACAGATCACCGCTTACGGCTTGAGGATCTGACGATGCAGTTGTCAATGACTTAAGGTTCAAAAGTATTTTTTTCCCCTTATTCTTATTAAAATGTTGAAAACGTAAACCCCCATCTCGGTGCTATTTTGAAATCATCTGATGTGAATGCTTATGCATATAAGCTTTCTTTTTATTATGATTAAACCATGGCATGTTCGGCTCTGAGACATGGATAAAATGTTTTGACTTAAAATTGTTTGGAGAGTGGCATGGAATGCCTTAATGTCTCATTGTGATTTGTCATAAGGAAATATAATCGATCTCTTTTGCCGCTTAAGGAGTATTTAATTTCAATTGAAATGTAAATTGTTGGGAATAGAAATCAAAATATCCGGTAAGAACATATACATTTGTGGAAGTTACTAATCATTTACTTTGAGTAAGTCTCAGATACCATTCAAACAGGGACTAGCCAAGCAAAGAAGACTGCAGACCAGAAATTAAGTTATCAACCAATTGGACGAAAGGTGTCTCCAAAACGGACAAATTCCTCGCTACTTTTCTCCAATAGTTTCGACATAGAATGTACCGAAAATAACAAAGTCCCGACAGGTAAAAACTGAGCAACGTCTCGCTGTTACCCTTGGGAGAACCTCGTGGGAAAAAAGCAAAGCCAACGCGCTTGCCGCACCATGAGAAGTCCTCTCAGACAAAAAGCAAAGCTAACGCGCTCGCTGCAATGAAGACAACGTGCTCATTGCTCTGAGAGGGATACACGACCATTCTAAACGTCAAATTAACGGAGCAAAGTATAGAGGAAGATGTTACGAAAACAAGCACCTATGAAGCCACAGTAACCCCTGAAGGACTACCACTCAAGGAGCTAAAGGACTCAGTAGCCGAAGGACTCAAGCAGGACCTGAAGGACTAAAGAGAAATCGCTCGAACACAGCCGAACCTATCTTAATATTAGAACGACTTCGCACTTCGTGCTCGCCGCTCGAAGGACTATGTTCACAACCTGACTGGCTGGTATCTAGAAGGCTCGGCCGGACATACTGAACTCAAAGGAAGAAGAACATAGCAGGAGCTTTCCTACGGTCGACCAACATTCCTCTAACGGTCGGCTCACATTCCTTATTCGGTCGACTCTTACAACCATTCGGTCATCGGTTCGGCCTATCCGTTCGGCCACCTACATAGTTCGGCTCGGCCACCTACATCATTCGGTTTGGCCACCTACATCGGTCGGCTCGGCCACCTACATCATTCGGTTCGGCCTATCGGTTCGGCCACCTACATCATTCGGTTCGGCCCATCCGTTCGGCCACCTACATCGTTCGGTTCGGTCTAACTGCAGACAAGCATTCGTGGAAATTCCTATTATTGCTCATTATGTCTTGTAAGAGCCATGATGGCCATAATATATAATAAAAAGTATTAATTACACATGTATTATATAAACACGCCATTGAGGCCAATGAGAGAATCCAGAATCCACCATTCCACTAATTCTTTTAAGTGTTACGCAAATGTTATTACTATTTGTGTTCGGCTGTCCTCCTCCGGGAAAAGAGATTGGAACATAACCTTATAACTTATAAGATGATGTTACTGTCATTTGGCAATGTTGAAACACTATTCAAAGATGAGAAACTTCTATATATTATTTTTTGAGATAGGAGTATAGGACATTGCATTGCATTTGACCTACTGGAAATAGATATCTTAGAACAAAGGTTGTCAAAACCGGACCGGACCGGGCGGTTCGACCGGTTGAACCGGGAACCGGACCCCTATCCGGTCCAGCTGAACTCCAAAACCAGATTGCTAAAGAACTGGGAATTGAACCGGAAAACCGGCCAAAAACCGGATTTTTTTTATTTTTCTTAAAAAATGGTATATCATGTTGATTTTGGAAAAAAAAATGATAAATGATGTTGAATTTTGGTATATGGGATATTTTTTATACATTTTTATAATTAAATTGATAAAATAAATAAATAATTAAAAAATAAATGTGTACACTAATATTACTACGAGAGTATTTACATTATACTAGTATCTAACTATCTATAATTGTTGAATATTATAATTTTATTATGTCATACTATGATTTTTTTTTTGTTTTTTATCCTTTATATATTGCAAAAAATATATTAAATAGAGTATTTAATTAATTCCTGTTCAAACCCCCGATTCAACCGGTTGAACCCAAGAACCCCTGGAACCGTACCTCTTCCGGTTTAATGTCCAGTTCGGTTTTGATTACCTTGCTTTGTTAGCAACAATTTTATACCTTATAACTTATAAGATGATGTTACTGTCATTTGGCAATGTTGAAACAATATTCAATGATGAGAAACTTCTATATATTATTTTTTGAGATAGGACATTGCATTGCATTTGACCTACTGAAAATAGATATTTTTTCACCCCCCCCCCCCCTTTTGTTAGCAACAATTTTATACTCTATTCGAACACATAGCAACAAAAGGAACCAATTTAAGGTAAATACATTGACCTTTTGAGTTTTAGAAACTGTTTTGATATGTTATTATCTGATTCAAATTGCTCCAATAATCAAACTCAAGCAGTAAGAAATCAGAGAAAAGGAACAACAGAATAAGCAAAGGAAAATGTGTGTGTGAGTTACAAAAAGAAAAAGAATGGGAGCAGGAAGGGATGAGAAAGAAAGCAAAATGACATGAGATAAAGAAAAAAAATTTAAAAACAAAAAGCTGTAAATTGAATAAAAAAACAAAAAAATCCTGGCAGTGATACCTAACATGTTAGCGCTACTGTAAAAGAAGGTTATCAACCTTCTTATGTAAAACAATGCACTTTCTAGGTTCATAAATAACGGATGTATTTGTCACGTTTTTCTTTCAGATGCATTAGTTATTAAATGAGATTGGAAGTAGTTTTTTTGATAGTGCACCGGCACAAGTGTCGTCTCCTAGTTGTTTATGATGTAATACGTGTCTCTATTTCTTAAATAGTTGTTGTTCAATCATTTGGGCACAAACCGTCTACTGTTAAAAAAATTACTAACTTGGACAGGTGCCGAGGACTCAACTTGGACCACGAGACTACCAATGGACTGTTTCATCTATGATTGGAGCCGACGACTCAACCTTGACATGGTTGGACAACGGGACTACCAATGGACTATTTCATCTGTGATTGGGGTCGACAACTCAACCTTGACGGTGGTTGGACAACAGGATTACCAACGGAGTATTTCATCTGTGATTGAGCTGTTGATGTGACATAAAGGCAGAAACAGAGGGCCGAGAATTGATATATCTAACTAAATCAGACTAGAAACAGATCAAGAACACCTAAACAAACTTGAAACAGACCAAAAGCACTGAAACAAATTATAGACAGACCAAGAACAGTATAAAGGCTGTTGAACAGTATCAAAAATAGGTATCTTGGCTAAAAAAGACTAGAAAAGAACCAATAATAGACCTGAAAATGTTAAGGGAATAGAACAACATAAATAGGAATAAACCATTGGTCAAGCATCTTCTGGAAAGTAACAACTTGCCCGGGAGAAAATCAAGCAAGGTAGAAACAATGAAAACAGCAACCCATTCAATAGCTTCCTTCCAGAAGCAGGCAAGATATTTACATACTTAGAAGCCATAAGAAATCCTAAAAAAATACATAGTGAAAACTTTCACTATTGGCAACACTGCAGTTTTTTAATTGACCCTAATAATGATTCTCCTCCTAGGCCTTGATTAACCAAGGCCAACATAAACCTCTCCATCATTACCACCGTCATACGTTGTCGTTTCACAAAACAATTCAATCCTTAACCTCTCAGAAACACAAGACTCCCCTTTGATTCCAACAAACAAGACCCTCAGTTACTTCTTTCGAATCAATAATAACAACTCATGAGAGAAAAGACTGTTTGTACTGTAACACCTATAACCAGGGATCAAACCCAAAAAATAACCACACATCTGAAATCAGAAGGAAAATCCGACCCAGGCGATGGAAGCTAGGTCAGAGAAGACGCCAGACGCGCCGCCACGCGTGCGGAGACAGCGGTGGCAGCGAGATTTGCGACGAGTGAAAAAATGGCGCATGAGAGCGCGTTTGTAGTCCGACGAAGACAAAACTTGTTCCGCTATGTAGATTGGGAGATTCCGGTCCTGGTGGTGGTGGTTTCGCCTGAAACGGTCGCCGGAAAAATTTTCTGGTGGCTGACGGTGGTGGTTCTGCCGAAATTGAAAAGACACGCCAAAAACTTGAAAACAACGGAAGAAAATAGAAACTAAAATAAGGTTATTGCAACTGTGAGAAGATATGATCAATTGAAAATTAAAAGGTGGTGTCTGCCGGCGGTGAAAGCCGTCGCCGGCAGCAGTGGTGAGGCACAAAGATGGGTCACATAATCAGAACTTACTTCGATACCATGTTGAAATAATCAAGACTTGAATATAATTGAGAATACTTTTGATAATAGCTTGATTGATTACAAAAGACTAAACACTAATCCCTATTTATAGGGATAAATAGATTCAACCCTAAATAACTAAATTAGGAAACAACTCATAATAATAATGACGTAATATGAAAACTTATCCTAAGAGATAGTACTCTATAATACTAAAAGATATGAAACTAATTCTACGAGATAATTCAAGATTATATCAAGATATAGACTAATTTTTTCAAAGCTCTCTCCCTCTTCTCTTTCCAAAACCCCCTCCCAAATATACCCTTAAAATATGTTTGGAAAGGAGTTTTAGGATGAGAAGGGAGGGCTAAGTCTACTTTTCAATATATATATATATATATATATATATATATATATATATATATATATATATATATATATATATATATATGTGTGTGTGTGTGTGAGATTTTTAAAAAAGTTGAAAGAATAATATAAAATATAATTGTATAACATGTCAATTACACTTTTTTTTAGAAATATTTTTTAACTTCCATATTTTATAAAAGAAAAATAAGTTCTCCCCTTCTATAACTCATTCCAAAACACATACGGATCGGAGATAGTTAGTGGCAGATATAGAACCTTGGCTGGAGGGTGCAAAAATTTTCAAACACACGCATCACTAAAAATGCAATAAAAATAAGATTTAAATAAATAAATTACAAAACTGACAAGTGGGGAGAGACAAAAAAATTAAAAATGTGTGAGACTATGAGACTATAGTGATTGTGTGAGCTGGTGCATAGGAATGGTGCAAAATTAGGGGTTTGGTAAAAAAATATTTTCACCATTGGAGATTGCCACCACTTAAGTACCCAAAATGTACTTGAATGATCACTAAAATTGTTCCAATTTTCCTCTTTGTAAAATTAGGGTAGTTTTTTTTGTCTAATAGATGAAATGACAAATAAACACAACGCACACACTACCATTGATTACACCCGGGGGTTCGAACCCGAGAGCCGACGTCCCCATGTCGCTGAAATTACCAAAGCAAACAACGGTGGGGGACGTAAAATTAGGGTAGTTGAAATACTGTTATATTTTATTTCATCTCCTGGTAATATTTTAGAAGTGCTTGGAATGCTGTAACATATAATTTCCAATCTTGTAATACTTTAATGGTGCCTTTAGTAGAATCAAAAAAACATTATTAATGTATTTTTCTAGGATATGCATCACTGATTGCCAATATCATATATAAGATGGAATTAGTAGACAAATAGCATAGTGATCTATTCATCTGTGGATCCATCTCAGCAGTTGTCTGGCTGCTTGCTGATTAATCAGCTCTCACTCTATGCACCATATATACCTCAAGGTCGCTCTATATTATCAGATAGAGAGACCTACAATACAATACAAGGTGCAATGCATATTATTCTTAACAAAATAAATAAAGTTATTCTACAACGCACGCACATATTCGAGAATTTTATCAACGATTAGATTCACCAATTTGAAAAACAATTGAAAAGGCGAAAAGGGAAAAATGAAAATAAAGCACCACATTAATTAAGCGGAAAAAAGAAAATGTTGGTGAAGACTGAAGAGGTTATGGATATGGAGAGTGAATCTCAATGACTACGGAGGAGTTGATAACAACGTTGCGGAGAGCTGAAAAAGCTAGCTAGGGTTTGAGGTTGATGGTTCTTTTATTTTTTTTGGTCCAAAGGTTTATGGTTCTTTGGATCTGAGAATATATAGCGAGTGCAGCGGCACCTTGTATATTATTGGGCTTTTCTTTTCCTCTTCTTGTTGGGTTCCGTTTTTGGTACCCCCACCCTTATACACCATACCTCCACCATTTTTTTTATTCTCAGATTGCTCGGTTGATTTTTAACCAACGGATTTATCTAATTAAATAATAAATCCGTTTTGGAAAAAAAAAAACCAAAACAGATTTATACTTTAGTTAGATAAATCCGTTTTAGAAAAATGAATAGCGGACTTAAGTTAAAAAAGATAAATCTCGTATGTAAAATGAAAAACAGCAGATTTACCTCAAAGAAACTTAAATCTGTTTTGTTATTTTACAGTAACGGATTTATCTATTTATTAGATAAATCCGTTTTAAAAAAAAAATCAAAACGGATTTATCTAATAAATAAATAAATCTGTTATGTTAATTTGTAATAACAGATTTATCTATTTATTAGATAAATCCGTTTTGATTTTTTTCAAAACGGATTTATCTAATAAATAGATAAATCCGTTATTACAAAATTTTAAAAAAATAAATGGCTAGGATTCCACCGACAATTGTGATCAACGACCCACATTTCTTCGCCTTGGTAAATGTGCCCCAACGAGTAGATTTTTAACGGTCTAGATCGCACCGACAATATCAACAGCACATAATCAATGACCATTGCTATAAATACCCACACTCACCCTCATTTCTTTCACTACAAAAAAAAACTTATTTGTGAGGGACATTAGCGAGGGAATAACATTCCCTCGCTAAAACTGACTTTAGCGAGGGAATTAACGAGCGAATGTGATTCCCTCGCTAAAATTGACATTAGCGAGGGACTGGTCCCTCGCTATAATGGTTAGCGACAGAATTTTTGACATTAGCGACGGACCAGTCCCTCGCTAAGTGGAGGCGAGAATTTGAAGAGTTTAGCACGAAAAACAAGGTGAATAGTGAGGGAATTAGCGAGGGACCAATCCCTCGCTAACGTGAATATGACCGTTGAACAGTCCTTGGAAAGTGGAATTTGCTGTTAGCGAGGGAATTAGCGAGGGACCAGTCCCTCGCAAAGGGTAAATTTTATTTTATTTTTACTTTAAAGAACCACACACCACACACTCTCATTTCATCTTATCTCTTCTCTCACCTCTTCCCTCTTTCACTACGAATTCTCTCCACCTTCCAACACCACCACCACCACCACCACCACCATGAACTCCTCTCCTCTTCCTCTCTCTCTCTCTCTCTCACTCTCTTTCGCTTTCTCTCTCTCTCCTATGAGTTCTTCTTCTCTCACCTACGAAATTCTTTACTCTTGTTCTCTTCTTCTCTCCACCTTCCACCACCACCACCACGCCACCACCACCACTTATCCTCCATCTCTCTTTCTCTCTCCTGCGAAGTGATCCACCACCATCACCACCACCACCACGAGCTCCTCTCTCTCCTACGAAGTGAACCACCACCACCACGAACTCCTCTCCCCTCTCTCCTACGAAGTGAACCACAACCACCACCACCACCACATAGCTCCTCCCAACCACCACCACCACCACCACAAAATAAATATATAAAAACAGTTTAAAAAAATTAAAAAACACATAAAACAAGCCATTCAAATTGGGACACGTGGCAGTCAAAATTGGGACGCGTGACAGCCAAAATTAGCGTGGGAATTAGAGAGGGGCGATTTAGAAGGAACCAGTCTGTTATACCCTAATTTTGTCCGGCTGTTTTTTTTAATAAAGGAAAACAATATCGAATTTTTTTGTGTTGTAGAGACCTTTTTTTAATCATTATTTTCTTCTTTGTTTTTTCATGAAAATCCCAAAAATATGTTTTATTGTGCACGCGCATTATTTTTAGTCGCGTACGCCAGTTAGTTTTGACAATCTTGTACCGTTGTGTACGCACGTTATTTCTAGCATACGCGTGTTATTTTTGATCGTGTGTGCCTTTTATTTTCGTTTGTGCACGCGTGTCACTCGTCGTCATGTACACATGTTTATTTTGGCACTCGTCATTTATCGTTTTTATTGATTATTATTAGTAAGTTTTCCTCCCCCACTGTCACCGGCGCCACACCACGGCTTTCCCTCCGGCGACGACCTCCCTTCCCTTCACTGTTTCTCACCATGAAAACCCCACTCCGTCGCACTCCCTTTCGCTCTCCATCGTTGTCAACGCACATCCCCTTCTCTCTCCTCACCACATCTCTCTCACCACCGTACAAAAATCATCTATGTCACGCTCTCTCACTTCACGAACCCCCACTGCCAACGTCGTCTCTCTCTCCCTCACCGTTGCAACGTCGTAGCCACACCATGCCTGTCTATCTCCCACGCCGGAACCCTCTCTCTCATCTCACTGTTCCTCTTCACTCACCACCCTCCGTCGCACTCCCCTCTTCTTTCTCTGTCTTTCTTCATTCTCTCTCTCCTCAGAACTCGACTCGATGATCCGAACGGTGAAAGTGAAGATATATGTCGCGCGAACTTGCTGTCAAAAACAGAGACGATCCAAGGGTTAGCGAATCCGGAATCGCACTGTCAAGGTGGCTGATTTGAGAAAAACGGGATTTGTTTTCAGTTACCTTGCGAACTCAATTTCTCTCTTCTCAGACCTCTTTTCGACGATCTGAACGGTGAAAGTGAAGATATATGTCTCACGAACCAGCTGTCAAAAAAGAAGACGATCCAACGGTTAACGAATCCGTAATCGCACTTTTACGTGGGTTGGTTTGAGAAAAACGGGAATTGCTTCCTCTATCTTGTTTTAGTCCCACATTGCTTGGAAGAAGCAAGAACTACCTAGCCTTTGGCTATAAAAGAGGTTTAGATGCAAAGACTATGGACATGGGCAATTGACGGGGTAAGTGATCTTCTGGGCTAGCCTTTGTAGTCCATTAGATTAAAAGTCTGTCTTTGATTCTTTTGGGCTAGCATTTGCTGTCCATTAGACTAAAAGTCTGTCTTTGATTATTTTTGGGGCTAGCTTTTGCGGTCCATTACTTGGCGATTTTCGGGTCAAAATGGACCTGATAGGAGTCTGGTTCGCGGTTGACCTGGTCAGACTGCTCGGTCCGGTTCGGCGTTGATCGCGTTGATCAGCTTGAGGTTAGTTTTGTCTTTATTTATGTACATATTTATTATTTATTTATTTATTTATTTATGTACATATTTATTTATTGTTTATTTATTCACTTATGTACATATTTATTTATCGTTTATTTTATTTATGCATATTTTAAGTACACATTTACACAAAATTATGAGTGGGCTCTATACCCGGGTCTGTTTTGAAATTTAGGACGAGTGGAGATTATTAGTGATAGTCATTCTGGATTTCTGTCTGACTATCATGAGAATCTCATTCAGAGTGTGCTCTTTCGTGATATTCCACACCAGATAGTTACCTATCATTGTGGGTAATATTACTAAAGAGACTTTAGCTTTGGAGGCCTTTGGTGAGAAAGTGATTAGAGCTACCAAAAGAATATTCACAGTGTGACCTTTAAATCACTAGGATTTAATAAAAAAGCAAATAGGGGGTTTAACCGACCGGATAGACGGGTTAGCCATCGTTTTGGGATAAATGAGTTGCACGGCTCAAGAGTCCTAAAATACCTATTCAAATAATCTCAAATCCTTTTTAAAGAGTCATGTTTGCAAACAAACGTTTTCAAATAATCAAACACTCAATCACAAATCAGTTACTTACAATGGTCACTCTGAGTTTAACTCTTTTGAACATTGAGAATACCTTCCTTTTCAAATGGGCCGTTAGTGGTGACCACTCTAGATTTATCTGTTTGGTCACTTCAAACGTCTTTCAAATTTCAAAAACATTCAAATAATAAAAAACGCCAACACACAAACATTTTCTACTAAGAACTACGTGTGATTTGATTCTCTACCAGGAGATACGTAGGAGCAGAGGGCGGCCGACCTTTGTCAATTGCATTAATAAAAACCTTTTTTTAGTCCTTTTGTAAATTTCTTATTTCTTATTTTTTTAAAAACAAACAAAAATAACTAACCGTTTATCGAGTCTTTTTATTATTATAAGGGTAAAATCATTATTTTTGAATTAATAAATGTTTGCACATTTAGTTAAAAGGTAACCTTCCTTAGGAAGGATGTCGTAGGGTGCTAATACCTTCCCTACGCATAGACGACTCCCGAGCCTAAACCTGGTCCGCAAAACCCCCTTATCCACTCAATAGGGATTTTCCAATGTTTGCCCTTAAACTAAACTTTGGTGGCGGCTTCATTTCAAGAACTTCGAAGAATCCCTCCTCCGGATTTTTCGGTCGCTACACAATCCCTCGCAAATGGTGATTAGCGACAGATTTGTGATGTTTTGCGAGGAAAAAATCCCTCACTAATAACCAATTTTTTTGTAGTGTTTCACACCAACATTTCACTCCGATTTACTTGTTTCACACCCACACACTCCAAATTGAACACTTTTTCCACTCAGTACTCAAGCGATAGCACACTTATCGCTATTCATCATTGTGGCCAAATCACTATGAGAGAAGATGGTGTCTTTTTCTCCTATCCATATCCTGTTTTATGCAGGATCCACCACGACCTCACCTTCGATGGTTTGAATGATAAAGTAGAGCTGAAGGTTCAAGTCAGGGTGATGACCGAGAGGTTACTAAATTCACTTATCGCAAACCTGGTCGTGGATCTGATGGCCGTGTTTACTGGTCCTCCATGGATGTGAAGACTCACGACGACGTGCGAGCCATGTTGAACTTCCATGACGAGTATAAGTTTCTTAGTCCTCTACAGTTGTATGTGGAGACTCAACGGAACGTCATTGAGATTATACGTCGTTTGTTATGCTGGAGGACCAGGACTGTCACAGTAGATCCTTGTTAAATTTGTTTCTGTTATGTTGTATTTGTTGCTGTTATGTTTTACTTTTTAAGTTCTGTCATGTTTTAGTTTTTATGTTTGCTTGTGTCGTTGTAACGGTGTAATCCACTTTTGCATCAATGAAAATAAATTTTTAATTTAACGAGTATAATATCTGAAAAATATAAGGAGTACTAACGGAATAATACTACAAGAAAATAGATAAATCCACAGTAGTTCAAATGAAACAATAATACAAAAAAAAACAAGGGTCGAGGTCGGGGCTGCCTCCCTCTGCATAGTCAATCAATCCCCAGAATGTGGCATACACCGGAGAGCGTCAAGGAATGTGTTCGAACTGTATCAAACTTCGTAACTGCTGGCTAATATTCATCAGTCTCTCCTCAAGGCCAATCACTCCTCAGTTTCTTAGCTTCATCAGTATTACCATCCACTTTCACTGTTTCACATAGTTGTGTAAAATTGGTGAGATGCTTGTTTGAATCTTCACATGGCCTTCCACCAAATTGCTTCTCCCTCAATTCACGGAACAGTCTAGGATTGATCTCAAACCTATTGGCAGTAACCGGTTGATGAACAATTGGTAATCTCTGCCTGTTTCTATCACGATTTCCATAATCACCAAGAGTGCGTCTAACTAGAGGGTCGACCATCTCTTCAATCACAGGAATCTCAGAAACAATCTCTTTTCCTCTTGCTGCCTCTTTTCTTCTGAGATGACTCTCTCTTGCAGCCTTTCGATTGGCCTTAGCAATCTTTTCAATCTTAGGGTTGAAGAGTAAATCTTTAGGATCATCTATTCCACGCATACACTGAAAAAACAACAAACTCAAACAAGTGTCAAAGCAAAATGTGTAAAATAGGGTATAAAGTAATAAAAAAGAAAACTAACAACAAACTAAAATATATATGGGTTTGAATTAATAGTTGCCTTCGAATTTACAAGTAAATGTAATTTTCATCCCCGGTAACGGCGCCAAAATCTTGATGCGATATTGGCAAGTGTACCAAATCATTGCTAGTAATAATAAAACGGTAAGACCGAGTGTGGAACTCAAGGATCGAATGCAAATACCAATAAACGTTAAAACAACTAAACGAATACAAATGAACCGGAGTTTGAGTGATATGATAAAGTAACAAGAACTTTAAAGTAAATATAATGAAATGTTTTTGTATTTTTGATAAATAGCTGAAGAACGCAAAGTTAACGAGATGATAAAATAAGTTAGGGATGAACTTCTATTGACTTCACACTATTGCAAACTGATTTAACAAGGAAAATAACCCCTTCTTTTACTTTGTTATCAAACCCACAACTTTAATTAATCCCTAATTCTTTAGGTGAATAACCCTTTGCGAAAAACTAAAAACCCTAATTCCTTAGGTGAATATAGTTGACAACAAGCATTAGAATCAAGAATTTGCAAGATACAACAACTCCAAGGCTATTCCTAGACTAAGAATTGAAGGCATTCAATCTAAAGCATTCAAATATAAAACTTCCATTCCATAGATGAACCATAAGTCATTCCATGGGTGATCAAATCTTGAAAAGCATTAAGAACATAGATTAAACACACAAAAGCAAGAGGGAATATGACATTTGAAACAATCAAAACCAGAGACAATAGTGATTCATCAAACTCAGCTTATAACAACAAGCCTGTTTTGGGTATTGTTTTTGAATTTTCATTGAGTTTAATTAATTGGTTTATAGATCACCGACCAATAACAATTCATAGTATTTTTTTGATCAGTAACAACAATTCATGGTATGAACGACTTTTATGATAATTAAGATAAAGTCAAATCTTTTTTATGACGTGTCGTTTCATGATTGGAAGACGTTGTAAAACTTTTGTAAAGCGATAGTGTATATAAATTTAATCCATTTTCAGTATATGTTCTTTTAATTAAAAAGAAGAATTTATTATGAGAATAATATACCATCGGCGTACAAGATTTTTTACAACGTCAACCATTTTTGTTGTTGCGGTTATTGGGTTATGTTATTGCTTCAAATTCGTAGAAGTTTCACCACAATGGCATCCACCTAAACCAGTGTTTTAAAAACCGGCTCGGCCCGGCCGGTCGGACCGGTCGAACCGGGAACCGGGGGGGTAACCGAGCCGGTCAAGCCTTTGGATCGGTTATGCACCAAACCGGTGGGAACCGGTGGAAACCGACCGGTTTTGGGGAAAACCGGCGACCCGGCTCAAACCGGACCGGGTTGTCCATTTTTTTTTTTATTTTATCAAATCTTTGAACTGTAATTGGGAGGGGCCGCGCGAACGCAAGCCCCCACTAGTGATTGCCATCTAGGTAAGTATGTTTCCCATTGACATACACCTTGCTTTTATATCTCATTTCCTCCATGTTCTGTTCATTCTATCCGATGTGGGACTATTTCTAAACTACTTAAAACAAAAGAGACTTAAAACAAAAGAGACTCAAAACCCTCAACAAAAATGTCATTAGTGGGGTTTGAACCCCTGACCTATTGAAAGCAAATGTTGAGCGCTACCATGAGGCTACCAATCTTATTGAGAATATTATTTATTTCAAATATATATAATTGGTACCTCTTTTCCTAAAAGTCAAGTATGCTCATCCTCATGGCATTAGCTTGTAATATTAATATTATGTTTCAACAAACTTATTTAATATTAAGTATTTTTTTAAAGATTTATTTAATATTAAGTTGTTAACTTATGAAATTTGTTCTAAATATTTATTGAAGCATGATATGAACTTTTAAAATTTATTTAATATATACCAAGCAAATAAAAACAAAATAGGCATGGTGTGTAATTTTAGCAAATTAAGTTTTACAAGTATGAAATATATAGGTCCTAAAAATTTGGGAATTTTTTATATTTTAGTAGATATAAAATAAACATAGTTATTAATTTTACAGGGACGAAATTTATATTATATACTATATAGGTATTGAAAATTCTCGAAATAGAGACCGGGTCCGAGTCATCCGGTTCCGGTTTTGGTCATGCGGTTCAACTGTCGACCATTCGGTCCGACCCTTGACCCAGTGACCCAGTACCTTCACCGAGTCGGTCACCGGTTCGAGTTTTAAAACATTGACCTAAACTCCTCCAACTATGAACCGGATAAAAAATGCATCCTTTAATTTAGCAAACAAATTACAAACCTCCCGATGGAACTAGGTGAAAAATGTGTCCTTTAATTTAGCGAAAAGAGTGGTATGACATTCATTGAATGCACTCGAGAATGTATTTTTGCGCCGTATTTTCCTTTGGACCACTTGCAAAAGTTCACAAGGTTTACTTCTCAACGCATATTTTTAGGTGTAATGAACACAATTTTCCTTATAAAAGGAATGCATTCTTCGCTTCATTATTATTTGCGGGACATGAAAGAGTTTGGGATATATATATTCATAGTCATTAGATAGACCGGGATCCTGTGGTTCAAGGGTACCCTGATCGAATTCAAGAACACTACACTGAATGATAAATGTAAACACTACATGTTCCACTGAGTGAACACTTTATAATCACTTGGTTGTACTACCCTTAAGATAGCTCCTCCAGGCTATCCATCATTAAAATTTATCTTTTTAAGCTCGTAATAGAGAACTTTTCCCATATCACCTACTTGAATAACACCACCGGCTGGATTTAGCATTAAAGTTAACATTAATGCTAAATCTACCCAGTGGATTTATAGAAGTGGGTGATATAGGAAAAGTTCTCCAATACAGGTCTAAGAAGGTAAATTTTAGTGATGCCTGTCCGAGGTAATCTATCTAATTCTAAGGGGAATGACAACCATGAAGAATACCATGAATTGTGGTGCTCATATTCGCTTTTGTGTGGAACGAATGATGTTCATATTCATAATTTAGTGTGGTGCTCTTGAATTCGATCGGGGTACCTCTAAATCATCGGATACCAACATATCTAATGACCATGGATATATATTTTACTATTGCATGTCATGCCTTCGTAATTTGTTCCATTTCTGGAGATCGAACCCCGAGTGCAAGCTGAGTTCGTCCCTTTAGATGGAGTCCATTAACCACTTGCACCCAAGCTTGTAGTTAATAAATAATTTTGTGTGCATGCACACAGCTGAGAATACTAAAATTAAATGTTAAAACATTTTTTAATTAGGCAATAGAACATGGTTAACCAGTGAGCAGCAACACCATGAAATCCGCCCTGGTGATTCATCCATCGTCTTCTCACGAATTTCCCCTTCAGCTTCGTGATTCATGAACAATGGTGCCAGTGGCGGATCTTGACAAAAAAATTGGAGGGGTCCAAAATAGTAACAAATATATAAAAACAAATTAACTATTTTTTCATAATGTTTTGTTTGGTTTAATGGTCAAAGTTACAATATTCCAATTTTAATGTCACGGGTTCAAATCTTGCTTGGTGCAGTTTTTTATATTATTTTTGAGCAAATAAATGCAAAAAAAGCACAATGGCCAACCAAAGAATCGAACTGATCGAACTTACAGACGCTAAGAGTTCTCTTAACCACTCGGCCACAGGGTCACTTTGTTTTTTAATGTTCATTCAGTTATATATAATCTAACTTTGAGTATAAAATATATGTGTATATAATAATTTTTTTGCAAAATTTGGGGGGTACCATGGCATCCCTCGGCTCCCATTAAGATCCGCCACTGAATGGCGCTCATCGTGGTATCATATATAAGTTTCTTTTCAACACTTCTTCTTGTGTGTGTTCAAGAAGTTCATTAAAGTTTCTTCCTCGATCATCCCTCGAGCCAGCTTTATCATCTTTGATGCGTTTTTGTCTCTTGTTTCTTCCTAGTCCAACATTGTAGCTATGGGAGAACTAACGAAACAACAATTTTTTTCCAAAAGAATCCATGTTTTGCTTTTGTTTATCCTTTCTTGCATGTGTTCAAGAAGTTCATTGAAGTTTATTGGCAAGTGTACCAAATCGTTGCTAGTAATAATAAAACGGTAAGACCGAGTATCGAACTCAAAGATCGAATGCAAATACCAATAAACGTTAAAAACAACTAAACGAATACAAATGAACCGGAGTTTGAGTGATATGGTAAAGTAACAAGAACTTTAAAGTAAATGTAATGAAATGTTTGTGTATTTTTGATAAATAGCCGAAGAACGCAAAGTTAACGAGATGATAAAATAAGTTAGGAATGAATTTCTATTGACTTCACACTATTGCAAACTGATTTAACAAGGAAAATAACCCCTTCTTTTACTTTGTTATCAAACCCACAACATTAATTAATCCCTAATTCCTTAGGTGAATAACCCTTTGTGAAAAACTAAAAATCCTAATTCCTTAGGTGAATATAGTTGACAACAAGCATTAGAATCAAGAATTTGCAAGATACAACAACTCCAAGGCTGTTCCTAGACTAAGAATTGAAGGCATTCAATCTAAAGCATTCAAATATAAAACTTCCATTCCATAGATGAACCATAAATCATTCCATGGGTGATCAAATCATGAAAAGCATTAAGAACATAGATTAATCACACAAAGCAAGAGGGAATATGACATTTGAAACAATCAAAACCAGAGACAATAGTGATTCATCAATGTTCATTCATCCCTAACCCAAAAGGGTTTAGCTAGACATAGATAAAGAAGAAAGAAAGCATAAAACCAAACTCAATGGAGAGCACATTGAAGCTCCAAAATCTTGTTCCCAAGCCTTGAATCTTCAATGGTGATGAAGGGTGTTGAGTCCTTGGTCGCCTCCCTTGCTCTCTCTAATTTAGGTCAAAAACGTGGCAAAAAGATTCCTAAGTTGGATGAAAATCGCAACTTAAATCCAAATCGCAAAGCAAAAGCGCCCAAGCGCACGGAAAAAGCACTTCGACGCATGACAGGCAGAAACATCAGATGCAGAAGCGCCCCAAGCGTATGACAGAAGCGCATGACAGGCAGAAAAAAAAGTCATCCAAAAAGTCATCCGAATAAAATATGACTTTTTTTATGATCTTATTTGGATGACTTTACTTTCTATGTTCTCTTGTAGAATTTTATTATGTGATTGGATCAAAAAAAGAATTATAATATGTGAGGTAGGAGAAATTCAAAATCATATGAAGAAGAGGGTGATCCCAAAAATAATGCTAAAAATGTTTCAACAAGATTAGAACCGTATACATTTACATTGTATTAACTAAACTAAATTAGTGTTGCAAAAAATAATATTGTTCTTTCACTTGAAGAGATGGAAGGAAACCCAAATCCTCTTCTTGCTGTGGCTAAAAATATTGCTACTACAATGAATACTCACATGTTGGACAAGTTGGTGGTTCCTTCCTCAACAGCTCCAAATCAACATTTCCATGATGTAGATTCATCCTCCACTACTCTTGCCACCCATTCACAAAATGCATCAGTGTCCCAGAGTCTGATGCTACTTCTAATCCAGTAGTAGTAATCTGACATGAGAATTTTAAGAAAGCTTTGGGGTGAGATATCAGATGATGTTGGCGATCCTATGGCTACATATACTCAAGGAACTGGTGCACAATATGATAATTTTGAACCGGTTGTGTCCAAAACCCAAAAGAAAAAATTGAAGCAAAAAAAGAAATTGATCGTTGGATATAATACTCGTTCAAGGGCAAATTCTACCCCAGGAGTTGTTCGCGTATAGTTCTTTTTTGGACTTTCGCCCTCGTTCAATACCCAAAAAATAACAATTCAATTGGTATTGATTCCCGCAATCAATTCATTAATCAATTTTTCAATTATAATTTACAATTACAAAATCAAATACGGGACTAACTCACACAAGTGTAGTATAAATATCAATACCATATATGGTAATATTAAACAACAAATGATTTTTGCTTTTTCAAACAATTATCTATCCGGTGCAAGAAATACTCCTATTGCTAACAATAACGTTTTTATTTGTTACATTGTACTAAGAGATGGTAATTTTACCTTGGTAGCTCGGGTTATAAACCTAAACTTGATTTTCAATGGTACCGGCAGGACCGTCCCAAACAATTTAGAGGCTCTATTCAAATCTTAAAAATTAGGCCCTTAATTGAGTCTCTATTTTACCAAATTGGGCCTCACGGAATACTCTATTTTTTAAGATAAATTAAAATCCACATAAGAAATTTATCAACAATTTGTCTCCTTGGGTTAAGTATTTTATTAACAAGATCAACATTGTTCTTCTGCAGGGGTAAAAAGAAGGCAAAAAGTTGAATATAATTTCTTTTGTGGGTTCTAATAGCAGTGCCGCATCAAATTTTAAAGAGAAACGTTGACCGAGGACATAATGTGTTCTTGTCAGCTGGCCTGCATCTCTTTTCTTAAAAAAAGAAGTGGAATGTTTAAGTTTTTCTTTTTAAATTGTAGTTCATCTGTTCCTAATCTTTTTTACGTTTGACTTGTTACACACAAATTAAGGTACAAATAATTTGTATTAGCTAAGTACTAAAATACCCTTTTGGTAGCAGTCTTGGGATAATGAAATCAAAATAGAAGAGTTAATAACTTTATAGTTGACTTGGGTCTCGAAAAGACTCAATAAATATAAAGTGTATATTTGAAAAAGTTTGGTAAATTGTAAATTGAATTTTTAAAAGAACTATTGTTTTGGGAGAAAGATAAAAGGCATAAAATACCAAAGATTAAGAACAATGTAGTAATGTTTTTTTCGGGCCCTAAAAACTGGCATTGGGCTGGAGCCCTATGCGGTAGCATAGCCTGAACATACCAATGGCCGACCCTGCCAATAGATAGTAGGGTGTTATGCTAACTAGTAAAAGGCCTAAACTGATATTTACACCCCCTATAAGGCCCAATAACCAAATCAGCCCATATCCAGAAAATCTAGTCCAGTTAAATCAACGGCACAGATACCTCTGTAAGATCTAACGGCTCAGGGTCGACAAAACAAACATCACAAAAACTCTATAAATACCACACTCAATGCTCATAAATGTAAGCAATTTCGAATACAAAACACTGACTCACTCAGATACTGACTTTAGCATCAGAGTGTCATGGCAGGTACAACACCGCCATCTCAAAGATCGAACATCGGCATCTCAAGATCAAACGTCGCGGATCAAGGACAACTCCTACCAATTGTTTCAAGATCGGAATGTTAGTGCGGGGTGGGGGAATGTTAGTTTCCGGGGTTTAAACCCGAGACCTCCTGCTTGCACTTTTTTGGTGCACTCATTCGATATCTCTTAGTTTGCCAACTGAGCTACCTACTTGGGATATATATCGACACTAGGTGTCAAACTTAGCAAATTACACCAATTAATAACTTTATAGAGAATATAAATTTTATTAATTCGATCGTTGAATAACGTGATATTATCTTTGAAATCATATATAGCAAATGTGTGTTGTTAGATAACACACCTATGAGTACCCAAACTTTTTGAAATTTGATATACAAGATCACAATGATAATATCAATGAAAATAAAAATTGATCACCTTTTAATTAAATTATGATAATTTTTTGTTATTTAGTATATATATTTTTTTCAATTAAAGTGTGGGTAACGAGTGCGTGTAAGAGCACTTGGTTGTGAATCAGTCTTATGTTATTGCTTTAAACGCGGAGAAGTTTCACAACAATGGCATCCACCTAAACTGCTCCAACCATCAACCAGGTCAAAAATTCGTCCTTCGATTTAGCAAACTAGTTACGAACCTCTCGATGGAACTGAGTGAAAATGCATCCTTTAATTTAGTGAAAAGAGTGGTAGGCCATTCTTTGAATGTACCCAAGAAGTATTTTTGTGCCGTATTTTCCTCTGGACCACTCGCAAAAGTTCACAAGGTTTGCTTCTCAACTCCTATTTTTAGGTGTATTGAACACAATTTTCCTTATAAAAGGAAAGTTTTCCGCTCCATTATTCAAATAAATTTTGAGTATATAGGCAGGACATGAAAGGTGTAGGATATATCCATAGTCATTAGATAGACTGGGATCCTGTGGTTCAAGGGTACCCCGATCGAATTCAACAATACTACACTGCATGATATGAATGTAAACATGCATGTTTCACTGAGTGAGCACTTTATAATCACTTGATTGTACTACCCCAAAGATAGCTTCTCCAGGATATGTGTTCCATCCTAGATTTTAGTCGACAATAAAATCCGAAACGTTACCTGTCGTGACTGGGGTCCCGACGTAGACGGCCCAAAAATCGATTATTTTAGGAGTCGCCACCCAATTTATTTAATAGGAAAAATTGAGAAAAACCTAACTAGAAGTTATTGGTCTGCGTAAACTGAGTTGGATTTGGGAGTCGATTATGCATAGGGAAGGGCAAAAACTTAATTCCACTACACCCCTAATACATCTGTCCTAAGACAGTTACCCTAAATCTGATTGTGCAAGTATTAATAAATTACTTAGTCGTTTATTTACCCCAAAAATAATATTAAGAAAAAAGAATTATTCAGAAAGAATATAAAATAGGGACTAACTTAAGAAAATTTAATTTTGACTAGACGGGGAAGCCCCGCTCCTACGTATCCTCGGGTGCAATGAGGAACTCAAGAGTCGCGTAGTTCTTTCTTGAAAAATTTTGTTGGTTGGTTGATTTTATTTTTTTGAAGGGGTTTAAGATCACCAAGCTGTATAGCTAAAGTCTCTTAAACCGGGATTGACAAGATGTCACATCTCAGCCGATCCCTGTTTTTATATTTTTTAGAAAAATAAGTGTTAGAGAAAAAAATGATTATTTATTGGAAAAAATTAATTTAGCTTGACGGGGAAGCCCCGCTCCTACGTATCCTCGGGTGCAATGAGGAACTCAAGAGTCACGTAGTTCTTTCAGAAAAATTTTATTGGTTGGTTGATTTTATTTTGAAGGGGTTTAAGATCAAAGTCGTACAGCTAAACTCTCTTAAACCGGGATTGACAAGATGTCACATCTCAGTCAATCCTTTTTTTTGTATTTTTTTAGAAAATAGGTGTTAAAGAAAAAATTGATTATTTATTGGAACAAATTAATTTAGCTTGACGGGGAAGCCCCGCTCCTACGTATCTCCGAAGCGGAGAATCAAAGGCCACGTAGTTCTTGTGTAGAAAATGTTTGTGTTTGGTGTTTTTTTATTTTGAATAAGGATTTTAGGACTATTGAGCCGTACGGTTCATCCATCCTAAAACGATGACTAACCCAGCCGTACGGCCCAATTAATCCCCTATTCATTTTTGGAAAAACGTAAGTTTGTGAAATAAATTGTTTGATAGTGAAAAAATTTGAAAAGAATGAAAACATGGTGAATTTGTAAAAAAGGGGGATGTAGATGACAGGGGGGTGTATTTAGAAAAAGGGGTGTAAACAGCGAGCCCAGCTGGTTTGTGTAGGCTGGGCTGCGTTTTCTTTTCTTCTTTTTTTTTAAAAAGGAATGGGCCATATGGGGATGCGTATGGAGTAAAACATGGGGTGTGAGGATTAATGTGTTTAAGAAAAAGAGGGAAGGGGCGCATGACTGAAATCAATGGGGTGTGAATAGCTAAAGCCCTATTTCGTTTTTTGGTTTTTTTGGACAGCTAGCCCGTGAAATCAATGGCCCATGCAAGGGGCTGTTTCATTGAAAAGGGGAGGGAGCAGAAGCCTGGGCTTTAGATTTGTTTTTAAAATAAAATAAATATTAAAATGAACTATATTAAGTAAACAAACTGAATATGGAAACCCTAATTTTCCATCTCACCTCTCAAAGCGCCGTTTAACATTCAGAACAGGAAAAGAAAGAGAGTTTTCAAGAGAGATGAAAAGCAGAAGGAGGGAGAGGGAGGAATGCGACGGCGAGAGAGGGAGAGTGAGAGAGATGCGACGGGAACGGAGAAGGACCACGGTGAGAGAGGGGAGATCGGCGGCGTGGCCTACGGAGGAGGGGCTGCGTTGACGGCGGAGACGATGGCGGGGGTTGATGGTTGTGGTTCGCGAGGAGAGAGATGATGGTGGCTGTTGGTGGTGAGGAGAGAGAAAGGGGGTGAGTACAAGGTGGGTTCCGTGTTGGTGGCCGACGGTGCGAGGCAGAGGCGGCATTTAGTAGTGGTTTTGGGTGGTGTTGAGGTTTACGGTGGCAGTGGTGCGCTGCGGTGGTTGTTGGGGTGGATCGGTGGGGGGGGTTATGTTTTGAGGGGTGACGGTGAGGCGGCCGTTTGGTGTACTGTGGGTGGTTGACGGTGAGGAGGCCGTTTGGGGTGGTGACGGTTGCGAAGAGATGTTCAGTGGTGGTCGTTTGGTAGAGGATGGCCGTGGGGTTTGTTTTCTGTGGTGGGAAGGAGAGAATGAAGGAGATGGTGTAGGGGTTTCTGTGGTGGTGCACGGCGACGACCACCACAGATGGTGGTCGGAGATGAGGTAGCTCAGTAGCTTTCCCTCTCTCTGTTCTCTCCTTTTTTTCTTTCTAATTTTAATTGTGTTGTTCCTGTTTTTTTCTCCGTTTTCCTCCCCCTGCTCTCTGTGCTTTGAATCTGAGTTTATATACAAATCATGTGGAGTAGGGTGGGGTGTTGAAGCAGAGGGGTACTGCTATTGGGGACACAGACAAAAAATAGCATGGTAGTGGAGCAGTGATGGAGTAGGGGAGCAACAGCAGGGTGGGGCCTGCAAAAGCTACTTTGTTGGAGCAAAAATGGAAAGGATCAAAGAGGATGAAGAAATGGACTTTGGCATAATGCCCAAAGGGTTCTCCAACGCAGGCAAGGACAGCAACTTGTGCTGTCTTGCTTTTTTTAGTTTTTGCTTTTTTAATTAATTTTTGTACTATTTTGTATTTAATTATTTGTCTATATGTGTAACAAAGTTGACTTTTATTGTTGTTACCCGTTTTCTTGTAAAAAAATTGATTATAAAAAAGCATATATTCAAATCTGATTTTTTTTATAATAAAAGTAAACTAAACTAACAATAATAATAGCAACGCGAAACTGCCAACGACCCCCAAATGACATGCGAAATCAATTAAAATCACAAAAATGCGCAAAAACGATATTTTCGGAATTTTCGCGAAAAAAGACAAAAATGCCGGTTAAAATTGGGTGTTCATAGTTGCCCCTCTGTAATTACTTTCTTACGAGATAATACATAAAACCATGTTTTGTCGTATTATCAACGTAAGGAATAAGTACAGATACGAACCTCAATTTTAATCGGTGAAATATGCTTAAAAAAAAGGTAGCGCGAAATTAAAGACAATGCCAGGGCGAGACCGATAGCATTAAAAGAAAAATAGTGCCAGAGCTGAATCGGTAGCACAATTTTTAAAGACAATGCCAGGGCGAGACCGATAGCATTAAAAAAATAGTGCCAGAGCTGAATCGGTAGCACAACATTAAAGACAATGCCAGAGCGAGACTGATTGCATGATAATTAAAGAAAATGCCAGGACAAGACTGATAGCTTAAAAATAAAATGCGATGCCAGGGCGGAACCGATAGCATTCAGTGCGATGGCGTAACCGATAGCACAAAACTTAAAAATGCGATGCCAGGGCGGAACCGATAGCATGCAGTGCCAGGGCGTAACCGATAGCACAAAACTTAAAAACGCGGCGCCAGGGCAGAACCGGTAGCTTGAAAGTAAAATGCAAAGCCAGGGCGCGACCGGTAGCTTGCAGTAAAATGCAAAGCCAGGGCGCGACCGGTAGCTTGCAGTGCCAGGGCGCGACCGGTGGCACAATAAAAAAACAAAAACAATGTCAGGGCAAGACCGATAGCATTAATCAAAAATGCAAAGCCAGGGCGCGACCGGTAGCTTGCAGTGCCAGGGCGCGACCGGTAGTACAATAAGGAATAAAAACAATGCCAGGGCGAGACCGGTAGCATGAAAGAAAAATGCAAAGCCAGGGCGCGACCGGTAGCTTGCAGTGCCAGGGCGCGACCGGTAGCTTGCAGTGCCAGGGCGCGACTGGTGGCACAATAAAAAACAAAAACAATGCCAGGGCGAGACCGGTAGCATGAAAGAAAAATGTAAAGCCAGGGCGCGACCGGTAGCTTGCAGTGCCAGGGCGCGACCGGTAGCTTTCAGTGCCAGGGCGCGACCGGTAACACAATAAAAAAAACAAAAACAATGCCAGGGCGAGACCGGTAGCAAGAAAGAAAAATGCAAAGCCAGGGCGCAACCGATAGCTTGCAGTGCCAGGGCGCCACCGATAGCACAAAACTTAAAAATGCGATGTCAGGGCGTAACCGATAGCATGCAGTGCTAGGGCGCGACCGGTAGCACAAAACTTAAAAATGCGATGCCAGGGCGTAACCGATAGCATGAAAGTAAAATGCAAAGCCAGGTCGCGACCGGTAGCTTGCAGTGCCAGGGCGCGACCGGTAGCACAAAACTTAAAAATGCGATGCCAGGGCGTAACCGATAGCATGCAGTGCCAGGGCGCGACCGATAGCACAGAACTTAAAAATGTGATGCCAGGGCGTAACTGATAGCACGCAGTGCCAGGGCGTAACTGATAGCACAAAACTTAGAATGGCGGTATCAGGGCTGAACCGTAGTACAAAATCAAAATGACCAGTGCCAGGGCTAAACCGTAGCATGGAAGGGAAATTAAATGCAATGTATGCCTTGCTTTGAAGGACTCTATTTTTTATTACTTTATTCACAAAGAGACTGGAAAAACACATGCTTATTGTCATAAAGTGGAATGCATGGTTTGATATGAATTGTATGGATGTTATGACATGAAATGTATGCGTGCTATGACATGAAATGTAAGAGTTATGCATGCGCATAGAGATGGACATGTTTTAAAGGTTATATTTGCTGAGAATATGTTTTCGTGCATGTTTTATTTGAGACCAATCAAGCTTGTCCTCGGTTGGAAACTTATCATTATATTTGTCTTGCCAGATCTCTTTTCTTTTACGATCCTCATCCTCCAAAGCATGACATATTCCAGTTTGACCCATTTCTCCCAGATTGTCATCAGCTCTCTAAATCATATCAATGATTCCAAATTGACTCTTTTTGAAGCATTACTTAATGAGCATGAATAGATTCACGGGCATTAACAAGCTGGGCTTTTTTGTGTTTCTGGATTGTTTGTTTTGGGGTTTTGAATGTTTGGAAGTGAATGTTGTTTACAAAGTGAAAGAAATGGGGAAGACGAAGAGAAACTGAGATGGTTGGGAAAAGGGATTAGGCTTGCCTCGAGGTTAATCTTTTTGAGCATTTCTATTTACTTGAGGCAACTTACTTGGTAGAAATTGGTAACATGTTTTACACAAAAGGGATGACTACTTGGTGTAAGCAACCAAAGTTGGACTTATGAAGGGTTTTGCAAAATATTTTCCCTTGTGTGGCAAATGATATTCTCAAAGAGGAAATAACACTGATGTTAGAAAGTATAGTTTGACTCACAAAGGGTTATTGTAAAATTTTTGCCCCGGTATTGGTAAAAAGGATTGCCCTAAGAAGAGACTACACAGGTGTGGCAAACATAATTTGAATGGTGTAAGGTTTTGCAACATTTTTGCCCCAGTTTACTGAAAAGACATTGCCCCGAGAGAAGATTACGCTGGTGCAGCAAGCGAAGTTGGACTTATTAAAGGGTTGTACAAACTTTTGCCCCAAAATTGGTGTACGGTATTGCCCCTGGGATGATACTATAATAGCATAGCACGCAAAGTTTGACCCATGAACGTCTTGCCAAATGCTTGCCCCAGTGCTGGGGAAAGGCGTTGCCCTGAGAGAAGACTAAGTTGGTATTGCAAGAAAAGTTCAATTCATGAAGGGTTGAGCATAAATTTTGGTTGGTTCAGAGTGGGACTTCTTGAGACTCCCAAGGTTACCTCAAACCACAAAAATTGCCCCAATGTGTCATTCTGTTAGACTCGAAAGGAAGAGATTACACTAGTGAATGAACATGTCAAACATAAACTTCTCAAATGTAGCCTGATTCCCCTTTTGTCCCCTTCTTTTTGCCTAGACTGCACTTGCAGGTTTTCAGTCTAGCGGGCTTTGATTCAATTTTTTTTACGACCCTAATTTTTGCCTAGACCGCCCTTTCGGGTTTTCAGTCTAGCGAGCTTCATTCCATTTTTATTTCTTTTCATTTTTTGGAGCAAAGATTTGTTAAAAGAAAATAAATGATTTATCTCAAAATTAACATTATAAAAATGAAAGCAATCATTCATCGATTAGAGTGGACTTTTAAAGGCTTGTAATGTGGCTATGGGTTATAAGGTTAAGAAAAATGGGGTTAGAGGGCTCAAGAAATTGTTTTATGGGCTATGGGTTAGGACTAAAAGTGTTAGAAGGCTCGAGAAATTATTTTATGGGTTATAGGTTAAGACAAAAGGGTTAGAAGGCTCAAGAACCTCTTACATGGGTTATGGGTTAAGAAAAAAAGGATTTGGAGGCTCAGAAAATGATTTATGGGTTAAAAGGATCAATGATTTTTAGTGCATTCAATTTCCTATGGGGCTCCGAGACATCACATTTTTCTTGTCAAACCCACCCGTTCTCCTTCTTACCTGATTTCGATTTTTTCGCTTCTCTACCTTTTCACTTTTTTTTCTTCATTTTCCACTTCTTTCTAATTTGGCATAGCTGATCTCATCCTTCACCTCTTCTTCATTTATGACTCTCATTCTCCTTCTTTTATGCCCTAATTTTTGCCAAGACTGTCTATACAAGTTTTCAGTCTTGCGGGCTTCATTTTTCCTTTTATCTCATTGTACCTTTGAAAATCTAAATGCACTAAATTTCACTGCAGGGTCGATCCTTGTCCAGGGTTTAATGAAAGGAAATTTTGGGCTCAAAGGGGGACGAACATCAATGGGTATAATACTTTTTATTTGGAAAAAAAATGCCACTCTTCATTTCAAATCATGATTTCCCATTTTCAAACATTAATTTTGAAACAACATTAGCGCATGGCTAACGTTATTCTCTTAAAAAAATTCATTTGCTCTCTTTCTCTTTTTCTTTTACTTTTCTTTCCTCTTTTTTTTCTCTTTTTTTTTGGTGGAATTGGACCTTTCAAAACCGACATCCATTCACCAGCTCATCCTCGAATGACACGCACAAAAGGGCTTCGAGAATTATCACATGAGGCAACCATTGGATTGGGGACCAAATCTTAAGGGATAATGGGGTGTAAAGCATGGGAAAGAGCTTTTAAGTCCATGCAAATTCATTAGTATAAAGCTTCAACAAAACCAACTTGACTTTACACAACATGATTACAAAGTGCTAATGACAATCATATTCTTTTGCTTTGAGCTTTTAGCTCAAAAACTAATTCCCAAACCTATGTCTCCCTTCCCTTTTGAATGCCCCCTGAAATCTTCCCACTCGGTACACTTCGTTACGCCTCTTTCCAACAAGTCTCAAAAGAATGATCTGATTCCACTAGTCAACGCTTGATTGATATCCACCTTGATGCAAACACACACAATTCAACTTTCTCTTGGAAAAAAAAATGTGGATGGCTACTCAATGACTTTTAAAATTCTTTATTTCAAGAAAAATTATGACAAATGAAAATGTGTCCAGAAAAAAAATGATGCTATGGAGTGCATGGATATATTTTATGTATGCAAACACGTCCTAAGATGCAATATGCATTTGTTTGTAATGTTTTTTCTTTTCTTTATGCAAGAAATGAAATGCAATTTTTTGTACTTATCTAAATGAGACATGCTATGAATATTGGGAAATGACAATGTGATTTGTTTTATTTACACATGGAAGTATGCACAACAGGCAACAACGATTTTATGTATATGCAAAGAAAAAATGAAATATGAGAATATTTTATGATGTTATGCTATGAAAGTGCATGAACTATGATGAATGATGTATAACGATGCAAGTTTTTTTTTTATTCATGAAAATGCTCCCAATATGTAGACAATATTTTTCCGGGATGCAACACAATTTTTAATGCCTTTTATACATGAAATGCATCTACTTTTTTTTTTTACTTTATTTTTAGAAAACCTATTATAAAGATTTACAAATGACAATACACTTTGATGCGTCTACTTCTAAGATATTGACAACATGCTATAATGAAATATGGAGAAATTTTGTGATACTTTTCCATGAAAGTGCACAGGTTTAATGCTATGCATGTAAATTTTCAAAGAGAAAACAATATGATCGATGATGAATGACAATGCTTTTTGTCAAAAAAAAAATGATGAATGACAATGCTAGTTTTTATTTGTTCAAATTTTTATTTTTAGTTTTTTTTTAAAAGTTGCAATGCAACTTTTTTTTGAAACAAACAGACTATAAATGAATGGCAATGGGATTTTTATTTGCTCATGAAAGTATGCACAATTTTTAGAATACAACGTGGTCTTGAATGCTTGAAATGCAATACAATTCTATTTACTCATGTAAGTATGTACAATATGCAGCAACAATTTTTATGTATAGACAAAGAAAAATGAAATATTGAGAATTCTTATGATGTCATGCTATGCATGAACTTAGAGCCATCATGCAGATGTTTATCCTACGATGCCACATTAAATGCGTTTTTTTTAGAGACACCAAGCAAAAAAAAAATTATTCGTTTGAATATATGCAAAGATTTTTTTTTTAGAATGCAACATGATCTTTTATGCATGTAATGCAGTTCTATACAAATTTAGAGATTTTTATATTATTTTTTTTGAAAGGAAAAAAAGTTCAACGAAAATTAAGGATAAGAGACAAAGCTCCCTTTGTGGCCTAATGCATGAAAGAACACATGGTGATGAATGACGAAAATGCAGAAGCGAAATGCATGAAATGCGTGTATGAATGATCACTTGAAAAGGTCAGGTATTGTAAATAATTTTTGGAGGCAATGCAGCACGTGACCGATGCAGAGCCTCTTTCATGTATCAGAATGAAATGCTAAATACGTATCTTTGAATGATGCGAAAATGATGACATAATTTTTTGAAATGATGCATGTTGAAACGGTGTATAAATAATGTGTGGATGAAATGGCGTATGGATGATTTAATGAAACGGCAGTTTTTTTTTTAGGATGAGTGAAAAGGTGTGTGATGAAATGCCTATATTATTTGATGATGATTTTTGTGAATGATTATGAATGAATGGAAATGCATGTTGAGATGCTCATGTTATATGACTAAAAATTACTCTTTTTTGTGAGAGGAAATAAAATGCATGACACTCGCAGTGGTTTTTTTTATGCCTGGAAAGGAAAGAATACATGATGCTTGACATGATTTTGAATATTTTTGTTCGTTGTTTTTTTGGAAAAGGGAAAACAGACGCATGAGTGTTGATGAACAAACTTGCCTTTTGCTCTGATTTTTTTCAAAATATGAATAAATGAATGAATGAATGAATGAATGAATGAATGAATGAATGAATGAATATGCGAATGTATGGTTTTATTCACCGTGTCGGGGAATTGTAAGCTTTCTATTTGAAGAGAAAAGTATGATTCGGGTTGTCTGACTTGCATGTTTTTCACTTTCATCCACTTCTTTTGTATAGAAAAAAGGTTTTATAATTTCCCGACAGTCTTTGAAATGAATGCAACATGAGTTTGTCTATATATTTTTTTATGACACGCAAAGAAAATAAGAATGCAGGAGATATGGTTGCAGGATTAAAATATGATTTTTGGGTTTTTTCCAAAATGGGAAGGAAATTGTATTAGTGTTTGCTTGAATGCAAAAGTATTAAGCTCCTTTATGTCCTAGAGGGGTCCCTTTGGGAATAGATCTAAGGCTTTTTCTATCAAGTGAACCTCTCCAAGGTAGCTCTATAGAGTCCTAAATAAGGTTCCTAGGGCCAACGACCCCAATTAAGAGTGCTAATCGCGACAATAGGCAAGCTATTAGAAGTGATAGCATCCTCAAAAGGGACCAAACTCTAGGTGAGACTTTCGTAACCACCCAACAAGACGTACATCCAGTAGGCCATCACTACGCGGTCTCGTTCTAATTTAAGGTATGCTCTAGTCCGGGTGTAGGACTATTCTCACGTGCGTGCAGAGGTGTGATAGTGGAGTATGTGTAGGAGAAAAATGTTAAATATACCCCCTAGCTACAAAACAAACAAACACATATACATAAAATAATAGTCTTCTACCCTAGGGTTTATATCAAGCATAAAATAAAGATATACGAAAAGAAACTAAAGAAATAAATAAAAGTAAAGAGGGGTAAACAAATACACATACCTTATAATCATTGCACAACCAAACATACCAGGCTTGACTCTCACTATCCCCAGTGGAGTCGCCATCTGTCGTGATCGGGGTCCCGACGTAGACGGCCCAAAATTCGATTATTTTAGGAGTCGCCACCCAATTTATTTAATAGGAAAAATTGAGACAAACCTAACTAGAAGTTATTGGTCTGCGTAAACTGAGTTGGATTCGGGAGTCGATTATGCATAGGGAAGGGCAAAAACTTAATTCCACTACACCCCTAATACATCTATCCTAAGACAGTTACCCTAAATCTGATTGTGCAAGTATTAATAAATAACTTAGTCATTTATTTACCCCAAAAATAATATTAAGAAAAAAGAATTATTCAGAAAGAATATAAAATAGGGACTAACTTTGAAAATTTAATTTTGACTTGACGGGGAAGCCCCGCTCCTACGTATCCTCGGGTGCAATGAGGAACTCAAGAGTCACGTAGTTCTTTCTTGGAAAATTTTGTTGGTTGGTTTATTTTGTTTTTTTGAAGGGGTTTAAGATCACCAAGCTGTACAGCTAAAGTCTCTTAAACCGGGATTGACAAGATGTCACATCTCAGCCGATCCCTGTTTTTATATTTTTTAGAAAAATAAGGGTTAAAGAAAAAAAATGATTATTTATTGGAAAAAATTAATTTAGCTTGACGAGGAAGCCCCGCTCCTACGTATCCTCGGGTGCAATGAGGAACTCAAGAGTCGCGTAGTTCTTTCTGAAAATTTTCGTTGGTTGGTTGATTTTATTTTGAAGGGGTTTAAGATCAAAGTCGTACAACTAAAGTCTCTTAAACCGGGATTGACAAGATGTCACATCTCAGCCAATCCCTTTTTTTTGTATTTTTTTTAGAAAATAGGTGTTAAAGAAAAAAATTGATTATTTATTGGAACAAATTAATTTAGCTTGACGGGGAAGCCCCGCTCCTACGTATCTCCGAAGCGGAGAATCAAAGGCCACGTAGTTCTTGTGTAGAAAATGTTTGTGTTTGGTGTTTTTTTTATTTTGAATAGGGATTTTAGGACTATTGAGCCGTACGGTTCATCCATCCTAAAACGATGACTAACCAGACCGTACGGCCCAATTAATCCCCTATTCATTTTTGGAAAAATGTAAGTGTGAAATAAATTGTTTGATAGTGAAAAAATTTGAAAAGAATGAAAACATGGTGTATTTGTAAAAAGGGGTATGTAGATGACAGGGGGGATATATTTAGAAAAAGGGGTGTAAACAGCGAGCCCAACTGGTTTGTGTAGGCTGGGCTGCGTTTTCTTTTCTTCTTTTTTTTTTAAAAAGGAATGGGCCATATGGGGATGCGTACTGAGTAAAACATGGGGTGTGAGGATTAATGTATTTAAGAAAAAGAGGGAAGGGGCGCATGACTGAAATCAACGGGGTGTGAATAGCTAAAGCCCTATTTCGTTTTTTGGTTTTTTTGGACAGTTAGCCCGTGAAATCAATGGCCCGTGCAGGGGGCTGTTTCATTGAATAGGGGGGGAGCAGCAGTCTGGGCTTTATATTTGTTTTTAAAATAAAATAAATATTAAAATGAACTATATTAAGTAAACAAACTGAATATGGAAACCCTAATTTTCCATCTCACCTCTCAAAATGTCGTTTAACATTCAGAACAGGAAAAGAAAGAGAGTTTTCAAGAGAGATGAAAAGCAGAAGGAGGGAGAGGGAGGAATGCGACGGCGAGAGAGGGAGAGTGAGAGAGATGCGACGGGAACGGAGAAGGACCACGGTGAGAGAGGGGAGATCGGCGGCGTGGCCTACGGAGGAGGGGTTGCGTTGACGGCGGAGACGATGGCGGGGGTTGATGGCTGTGGTTCGCGAGGAGAGAGATGATGGTGGTTGTTGGTGGTGAGGAGAGAGAAAGGGGGTGTGTACAAGGTGGGTTCCGTGTTGGTGGCCGACGCTGCGAGGCAGAGGCGGCATTTAGTAGTGGTTTCGGGTGGTGTTGAGGTTTACGGTGGCAGTGGTGCGCTGCGGTGGTTGTTGGGGTGGATCGGTGGGGGGGGTTCTGTTTTGAGGGGTGACGGTGAGGCGGCCGTTTGGTGTACTGTGGGTGGTTGACGGTGAGGAGGCCGTTTGGGGTGGCGACGGTTGCGAAGAGATGTTCAGTGGTGGTCGTTTGGTGGAGGCTGGCCGTGGGGTTTAGTTTCTGTGGTGGGAAGGAGAGAATGAAGGAGATGGTGTAGGGGTTTCTGTCGTGGTGCACGATGGTGGTGCACGGCGGCGACCACCACAGATGGTGGTTGGAGATGAGGTAGCTCAGTAGCTTTCCCTCTCTCTGTTCTCTCCTTTTTTCTTTCTAATTTTAATTGTGTTGTTCCTGATTTTTTGTTCTCCTTTTTCCTCCCCCCTGCTCTCTGTGCTTTGAATCTGAGTTTATATACAAATCATGTGGAGTAGGGTGGGGTGTTGAAGCAGAGGGGTACTGCTATTGGGGACACAGACAAAAAATAGCAGGGTAGTGGAGTAGTGATGGAGCAGAGGAGTAGCAGTAGGGTGGGCCTGCAAAAGCTACTTTGTTGGAGAAAAAATGGAAAGGATCAAAGAGGATGAAGAAATGGGCTTTGGCATAATGCCCAAAGGGTTCTCCAACGCAGGCAAGGACAGCAACTTGTGCTGCCTTGCTTTTTTTAGTTTTTGCTTTTTTAATTAATTTTTGTACTATTTTGTATTTAATTATTTGTCTATATGTGTAACAAAGTTGACTTTTATTGTTGTACCCTTTTTCTTGTAAAAAAATTGATTATAAAAAAGCGTATATTCAAATCTGATTTTTTTTATAACAAAAGTAAACTAAACTAACAATAATAATAGCAACGCGAAACTGCCAACGGCCCCCAAATGACATGCGAAATCAATTAAAATCACAAAAATGCGCAAAAACGATATTTTCGGAATTTTCGCGAAAAAAGACAAAAATGCCTGTTAAAATTGGGTGTTCACATTACCTTTTAGATCTTTTAGAGTAGGCATTTATAATTTGAATGGACTTAATCAACCTTAATAGACTCAAAATGATAGGATTTTCTTCAACAGTTAAAAACTTGGTTCGAACATAAGTAAACCATTCAGTTCCAAAATACCTATCGGAGTCGATACACAACTTGAATCCAAATTACAAATACATAATTACTTAATACAACCGAGTTCATGTTTCAAACATAGACAATCACAAAAGGTTTCAACACTTGAAACTAGCACAAGACATATGCCAACTCAAAGACTTGCAAATCCTCCACTATTCGGATTCCTTTACTGAGCATTACCTTCATTCTTTTACCTGTTTATCTGAAAAACAACAAATATGAGGAGTGAGATTACATAATCTGTGAGTCCTTTCGAGACTCATTACTATAATACACTCCGAATATCTTTTATTGTTTACCTATGATGCATCCCTCTAACGCAATATAGACTTATACATAATATAAAAGTTACTACGTACACTGTGGGGAACCCGCCTTCAATATCTTATCCTTAAACTAAACCTCTTGGGCCTTGAGATTGGTTAATGACACCGACCCCAAGTACATCATCCGTTCATTAGTTCATTTATGGTGTACTTACATAGGTATAAATAGTTTTCGCACACGCGTTTTCGAAAAGGATTTGACTCGACACAAAACCGTTCAACCGTTTATGTATGTAAACATCTTAATTCATGACCTAAATCATATGTAAATATTTGACTTTGAATTAGGGGTGGAATTAGAGTAGAATTGGTACTCAAAGGAATGAGATAAGTTGGCTTTTAAAATTTGACGATAGCAAGGCGACTGGTCGTGTGCTAGGACGCACTGGTCGTGCGTGAAGAAAATCCAGCACCTGTCAAAGACAGGCTCACGTACTGGTCGTGCTCCCAGGCGCATTGGTCGTGCTCCCTGGACAGTTTTCATAAAATTACATTTTTAAGTGTTTTGAGCATTCCTTTTTGGTTCCAATTCACCCCAAACTCATTCCTAAGTCAAAATGCAACATTTCCACTATGATATTGAGTCCAAAACATGTCCTAAAACAACAATTCGCATCAACATTCATCATCAAAATGCATTCAATTTCCAGAATGCATTCAATCCCAAAATGCACTCATTATGAGCAAATTTCTCAAATATTCACATAACAACCATTACTTCAACAACTCATGAATATTCAATCCCAAAATGCATTCAATTTCCAGAATACAACAACTCTTAAAACTGAAATTAAAGTTAGAGGGAACACAAAAAGGAGAAAAAAACTCACTTTAGATGGAGATTTGAAGACAGCCCTTAGAACACAATAAAAACTTCCTCTCTTCTCAAACTATTTGAAACTCGTCACACTCCCCAAGCTAGGATGAGCTTCAATCTACAATGTGAGCTATGGAAATCTCCTTTGAGGTGTAATGCAAGCTGGAATGCAACTCCTATTACCTCCTAGTTGTTGGAAAATGCACATGCAAGATGAGATAACAAGGGTTTGCTAGTGTATGGGAGTAATTAAAAAGAAGAATTTTCGATATATGTTCTTTTAATTAAAAAGAAGAATTTGATTATGGGAATACCTAATGGATTTAATTTATATATACTTTCAGTGTACAATTTTTTTACAACGTCAACCAATTATAAAATGACATGTCATAAAAAATATTTCACTTTATCTCCACAAACTTAAAAGTCACATGCATCATGATTTTTGATTGGTTGATGGTGTAAAAAAATTTACAACGACAATGTATACCAATTAAACTCATAATTAATTTGGCCCTTAAAGAAATTTTCTTAAGGTGGATCAATGGAAGTTTATTTTTCAATTAAATTATGTTATTTGAAAATATATTTTCAAACAAGGGGTTGTATGCTGTTGGAATTGGGGTGTATTAAATGGAAAAATGTATATAATCCGTTTGATTTGCAAATGGGTAAGTACATGACAACTTGTTTTCTGTACACTATTTGGTGGACTATGAACATCATAAACAAAAAATCTAAAATTTACTATAATTCCCTTATATATATATATATATATATATATATATATATATATTGATTTTATATAATATATTATAATATAATATAAAACTATAAAGAGATATGAGAGAGAGAAGAGAGATGGACAGAGAAGAGATGAGAGACAGAGAGAGAGAGAGAGAGATAGATGGGAAAGAAGAGGAGATAGAGAATATTTATTTATTGAGTATGAAATTAAAAAAAAAAGATAATTTGGTATTTTAGAGAGCTTGTAATGAGACAAAAAAGTTGTACGGAAGTTTAATGAGAGACAAAAATCATGTTTTTAGCCGGTATTATGAACAAATTTTAATTCAAAAGGAGTACAACTAGAATTGTCATATTCAATACCAAACTGATACTTTGTTTATGGCATAGAATTTGGAGGACACAAAATCAAAAACAATGTAATAGTAGGATGAGCTTAGTTAGGGTTAAGATACATACACACCCTAATAGATCGTAAGTGTGTAATAGTAAAAAAAAAATTGAAAGAAAATATAAGAAGCAAATTATATTTTGAATTGTGTGAGACCCAAGGCTACGTCGTACGAGAGCAATAAGTGGTCCCCATTGCATAAAACACATTTAAGGAGCGAACTTTTAGTAAATGGACACATGAATAAATCAAATACACACAAAAGTGAGAGGGTTCTATAGGTTGTGAAAGTATGAGTCTATTATTTATATACTGAATCTTTTATTTGTGTCTATCTTTCGCCTAAATGTAGTCCGCTAATTCTTTTGATAAATGAAAGGGGATTTCAACTCACCATGTCAATTTCTAAGGAGCTCTTGGGTTGTAACATGCTTTTTTTAAAAATATATATACAGGGGAGGAAATTTTATTTATTAAAAGGACATTAATGATCATTTTACAACTGTGTTTGAGGCGATTTGAACTTTGTCCTTTGATGGTAGTATCAAATTGACATCGCAGAGGAGTAGGATAATATACATCATTTAGATCCCTATACTAAGATGGCTCTCTGAGCTAACTACAAGATAAGAAACATTCAACTTCAACACAAATCCTAAACAACATAAGTAAATATATATTAACTAAATTGTATTTTTAGTCCCACTATTTTTCCAAATCCACAATTTTGGTCCCTCTATTTTATTTTTCACAAATTTAGTTTTCACGCTTTTAGTTTTGTGAATTTTGGTCCTCACATTTTTAATTGCATTTTTGGTTCTTCAATATCATGTATATTTTGCACTTTTGATTCCCAAAATCATCGATTTTAGGAAAGTGCGGCAACTAAAAAGTGCGTAAGTGCACAATATTAAGAAATAAAAAAATGCATGAAGCATACATTTTATCCTTTACGGATTAGACCTCATATAAATCAAGGCAATAGATTTTGGCAAATAGAGAAAACAAAAAAAAATCTTTACAATTTACTCCTTCCCGATAAAGGATCATACATTTACAAGGCTGAGAAGGAACTAGACCACATCAAAAATGTTCTTTACAAATCATCCAACCTACCACCACCTCAAGAACATAAACTCCTCTCTCATCATCTTATTACCTAGTAGTACTTGAAATTTTGATTCAATTCTCTTTCTTCGAGCCTAGTTTCTTGTGACAATAATTTAAAATGAAACAAACGGGATACATTTTCAAAACTGATAACAGAATGGTACAAAATTTGAATGTGAGTTTAACTATTTAGTCAAAGGATACAGCTGAAACTTTCGATGGGATCAGATTCTTCAAGCATGGAAGCTGCTTGAAAGCAATCAGCAGCATCAGCTAGTCGACCATCATCCTTGTGAGTTAACCCCAAATAATACCAAGCCATACGGTTAGTAGGTTCTATTCTAAGTGCATCAGAAAGTAAGCTCCTAGCAACAGGCAAAGCTTTAGGACCCATTTTCAGCATCAATGAACCCATCAATATCTCGCTTGGAACGTGGTTTGGTTCGGATAAGACAGCATTAGCAGCAGCAGCGAGAGCTTCCTCGTTTTGTCCACGACCGTCAAACATGACACCTGGTACAATCACATTGGTTAGTATAATATGTCTACAATGGGGTAAGTCCACTCAAATATCAACACCATGCAAGTAGATTATTTAGCTTCTCACTTGATTCCAGCTTGACATGATCATATGCTCTACCGCCACATCCTCTACGGGTCTGGCTTTAACCATATAAAAGTAAGTTTATCATGTGTGACTAAGTAAGTTTATCATGTGTGACTAACTGACTGTGGATCCAGCATTAGGCTCATGACAATTGTGTTAAAACTCGTAAGAGTCCCACATCAAATGTGATATGGCCTGAAAATGAGTTTATAAGTGCCCTTCACTCTACAAGTCGATTTTGTAGGGGCTGAGTTAGGCCCAACCCAAATTCTAATATGGTATCAAAACCTATCCAAGATCCGTCGGGCCACCCGCTATCAGGCCACTCTGGTCGCGCTCCAGTTGTCCAATCCTAGGCGTGATGGGGTGTCTTAAAAGTCCCACATAGAATATGATCAAGGCCTTAAGTACTCTTCCAGCAGGGGAAGAGTTTTGCAGGCTAGGATAAATCATAAATCCAGTGTCCTGCCTCCTATGTGATATCTCAATTTGATAAAACAGGAGGAGAAACATAAGTTGAACATGCTAAAGTTGAAAACTTATAAAAGAACTAGCGCAAATAGGGGCACTACACTACCATGCCATCTGAAATATAAATTATTAATAAAAAAAAAAAGAGAAGATACTGCCAATGAGAAGTTAAATAAGGACTGGTTGAATTGAGGGAGGGATAATAGTGAGAGTAGTTCATATTTGATGATTATTATAAAGGGTAATTTGGGAATAAAAACAGGAAACCAAAAATGACAGTTGTCACACCCAATTTTCTTTATATTATGTATTGATATTATGTATAGATAAAGGTTTTGTTCTTGCCTTCAGCATGTATTGTTGCTGCAGAGTATTCCTTCAAATCTTTGGCCTTTTGCAAACAGATTTCAGCATCCTTCCAATGTGAAAGGCTTGCATATAAATTTGCCAGACCATGCCAAACATCAAATTCATTTATATTATCATCTTCAATCTACAAAGAGTTAATAAAAGTAACATTAGTTTCGGAATCAGCAATTTATTAACGAAGTGTCTCATGAACAATACCCACAATCTCTTTTTCTTCATCCTCAACTCATTATACAAAAACTTATATTTCTTAAAACCAAATTAACGAAGAAGTGAGCATTGTCAATATGAAGAATGACAATAAAAAGGAACCACTAGAATCAACAAACACACATATAAAACCAAATTTCTTTTAACTTTTACTGATCTTACCTGTGAACTAAGTCGTTGAGGTCCAGAGGATTTCTTCTGGGCTTGAACCAATGCAAGAAGGTACCGGTAAATTTCAATAGCATCCATTGGCCGTAATTGGGAAATCTTCAGCTGTGCTTTTAGCCTGAAGAGAGGCCCCTGCTCCCATTTTGCGGTTTCATCTAAAGCAGCATCAGTCACAACTTCAGCCTCTGAAAATCTTTTCTGTGCTGACAAAACAAGAGCAAGCAATCTCCAACCTTTCAATTTAGAGCCACCAGTTTTGTCGAAAAACTGCTTGGCATAACGTAAAGCAACCGCCAAATTTCGGTGCTCAGCATATTGAATAGCCAATTCAAAAATTAGATCAAAATTGTTTTGCTCAAGTCTAAGTGCCTCCTCTAATGATTGCAAAGCTTTTGACTGAAGCATAGACCTCTCGTAATCCGAGGAAGCAACCTTAGCTTGTGTTCCTAGGCAAAGTCCCAACATCCTAAGACCCACACCTTTCAAATGCTCGTTTAAGCCCCGAGCTTTATTGATTGCCTTTTGTGCATATCCCGCTCCCTCAGCAGCAAGATGGGGATCCTCACTGCAAATTCTCGCAGCCAATAATAATGACATCAGGTCATTTGGTCGTTCATGTTTGTGCAAAGATTTCCTTAGCAGATTCAAAGCACTTTTATTTTGTCCAGCTCCGCTATGACATAGAGCTAAAGAATTCCAACGATCAATACGATGATATAAACCAGGCATCAACTCTTCAAATTGCTTCACTAAAATAGAAGTTTGGCCACATGCAGAAAGTGCAAAAGTTAAGTGTTCCATAATTGAAGGATCCCATTTCATCTTACCAAAGCTAAACTTCCTCAAAAGAATCGTGAGAAGAAGAATGGCCTCTTCTAGATTATTTTTAGGTACATAAGACCCTTCAGCTTGAACTGCTAAACTAGGTGGACTTGCCTCCACTCCACTATATAGCAAAAATACAGCAAATGCTTTCTGAATTCTTGCACAGCAATCATCATCAAGGTTCCATTGACTAAGAAGGGCATGTCTATAAGCCGATATTGCCTCTTGATAGCAACTAGCTTGTTTCCAAAGCTCTGGAAGGAGCTCTACTGCATGGCTTACTATCTCTTGCAATTTATTGTCTACTTGTGTATCAGGTATACCCTGAGAAAATATCTTCTCAACAGCATCAAGAACATGCATGCATTCATTAGCAGCTTCATTAAATTTCCCCATTTTTTGTAGAGATTTGGCTTTTAAGTAGATGGCTTCAAGCACCAAACTAGCAGCATGTTGAGAGACTGAGGACGGGGATTCAGTTCGAGCTGGACTTTTCTTGACGAGTGGCTTTTCAGAAAGAGAGGTTTGCAGTCGCTGTATGGCTGCTTGAAGATCAATTCCATCAAACACACGAAGAGCGCCTTCAACATTGCCTCTTTGATACTCTAATTTTCCAAGAAGAGCTCTTGCTTCCTGTTAATGTTTAAAAGTGAGCATGGAGCATAACTAAAAAGACATCGCCGATTTTCAGTTCAATTTTAAGAAGAAACAAGGCCAGATTTTGATATGCCATTTAAAACTGCAAATCCAACCATATTATATTCTATAAAATCAAAACCAGCCTAACAGATAACACTTCAAAATGGGGATAGCTAGCAAGACACTAAAACAACATAATGTAAATTAGAATCTAGTTAGTATGATGAGTAACTACGTAGCATTGACACTTGAGATCGACAATGTCTGTTATAACTTACGCCCATGAGGAGAGCTCAATCCAAAAGACTAGTCCATTAGATGGAAGAGGAGCTCATGGCTTAACTGCCACATCAAGTTTTCTTATCTACTCAATGCTGGACTCCTAACAATGTCCAACAAGTGTTGGTGTTGGACGCATATACGACACCGACACATGTAATTACATTCAATCACTTACATATTTTCAAATTTTTATTGGTGCCAATGTGTCGGTGTATGATGTTGTATGTGTTGGTGATTTATAGATGAGAAGTAATAATTTAGATAATGCAAAGAAAAAATGAAAGTGGCACCACAAATTGAAAGAGGGAGAATTTGGAAAAGGGACCTCAAAATTAAGGGACAAGCCATCACGCAATGCGGCTTCAGCTTCTTGAATGTTTCCTTCATCGAGTTTGGCTTCAACTTCGGTGGTCTTAATGCAGCTTCCATTGGCGAAAACCTCACGAACCGTAACGCGCTCAACTCCATCATCAGTCATCTCTACCACCACGACCTGCGTATAAGTTGATCCAAACGATGCCGTTTCTTATTATAAGTCAATTCATGCGTGATCGTTCGTTACATAATAACGGGAGGGAGGGGGAAAAGCACGGTGGTGGTTGTTAATGAAAATGAAAGGAGAGAAGAAGGGTGAGAGAAAAACAGAAGAAGACCTTGGGCCTCGACTCGAGGAAAACAATGTGGGTTCAGAACAACGATGGTCTTCGATTTGTTGAACGTAAGGTGGTCGGTCGGTTTCAAGGAGTTTTTGGCGATCCCGCAACGCAGAGCATTTTGTTAACTTCGTTTTTCTTTTTAATTTCAGAGAAAAATAAATCTAATAACGCAAAAGACAAAATAATGACAAGTTGGGAACGAGGAGGGATGGACGTGCACAATACATGTGAGGTGGTCCGGTCAACCCCTACTTTGCAAACGAGAAAGGGGGGATGAAGGCTACTCTTTTACTTTCAAAAACTCACATCTTTTTTTCCAATCAAATCAAAATATTATCCATTTATAATGGAGCTCCAACACTTATTGAAAAAAAAAACATAAATTGAGCCTCAACCGCAGCCAAGTCTAGAGTGAAATCATGAGCATTATATTATGTTCATGCAAAATTTCCATGCCAAGGTTAGCTCGATTGATAATATTAGCCTACGTATTAATCATGCCACTTTGAGTATCAACAAAAGATTCTAATAGCTAATTTGGGGTCTGATTGTTACGAATTAAAAAATTAGTGATTTTATTGTTAAATAATTTAGAGATTAATTTTTAGAGATTTTGAAGAAAATGAGAAGTTATTTTGTGTTTGTGTAATATACTGAAAATCACTTATTTTAAAAAAATCATTCTTAAAAAAAATGATTTTTATGAGAAGCTACTCAAAACAGTTTCTCATATGAAGCAGTTTTTAGATTATTTCCAGCTTTTTTTTTTTTGAGAATTTGTAACAAACGGATAGCATGTCATCATAAGTGATTATTTTTTTAAAAAAAGTGATTAGTTTTTAAGAAAATAAACCGTAACAAACGGCCTCTTGGTCCCCTAACATTTACTACTCAAGTCATATTAGCTTTGACTTTTTCAATAGAGTACTTATATTCGATACGAAATATTTGGTACGAATAGTCAGAAACACGTGATGTTTTAGCCTTTATTAAAGGTTAGCACACTGACAGCATAACACCACACCCACGTCCTATGTTTAACACCAGTTCTCACGTGATTCTTAGGTTTCGTCTCGAGAATGATTTCCCTTTTCAATATTACTAAATAGTCTCCGAGATTTTAAAACGTTACTCGATCTAATCATTCGGTTAACCTCTGCCAGTTAACAGTGTTAGTACTATTGATGTGTCACTTTAGGTGATGAAGTATCTTACACGTAGGCAAATATTAAGGACTAAAATGAAACGACTCAAGGACAAAACACCCCAAATGTGCCATTCCACAAGTCTTCCCTTTCACCCTCCCTCCAATTTCTCTATCAATTTGAAACACCATTGTTGCAGCATACATTCGCCTTACCTTCCGCCTCCATGTCGCTGTTGTCCTTCATCTTCAATGGTAACCTATACGTGATGTGATGGAACTATTGTCAAAGTCAGAGGCTATGGGAGAAAAACAATGGAACTACAGATGAGTGAAATAATGATGCAATTACTTAAGGGCAGAGCTGCAACCATTGTAGTCCTATAACTTATAGCTTGCGACTGATTGCCATGGTGTGGTTCACGATGGTTTCATAGTGTAGTGGAGGGAGGAAGTGTGTTTTGAAAAGAGAAGGGGGTTCCAAACTAAGTTTCCACTGAAGTGTATTTTGAAATGCGTAAGAAAAATGGAAGGTGTTTAAGACAAAGGACTGCAATACTAAAAAAGAATTCGAGACTGATAATCTTCCTACCAAGTTAGACTCTAAGGATATTGAATGCTCCGAAAATACATTTTACTATTGGGTTTTAAGCAAAAAAACCTAAAATACCTAACAGCTATATTTTCAAAACTGAAATATAGCTGTTAGAAATTCTGTGACCAAAAGGTCCCTGTAAGAGTGAAAGAGAGGGAAAATTATACCTGTGTGAGATCTCTGGCTGAAGAAATATTCACAGTGGTGAATATTTGTCTTCTCAACAACTCCAAATATACATATACGAAAAACAAAAGAATCGCAAAGTTAGGGTTTGGGTTCTTATTCGCAAAACAGAAAGCAGAAGATATCAAGGAGTGAAAGAGTTCTACCTTCGAATCTCAGATTAGGGTTTTGAAAAGGAAATCAACAACCAAAATAGCAATAAAGAATCTAACACCGTGGTTACCTTCGTGGTGTGGTCCGCAACAAAACCCAGCCATCAAAAGAGCTCGAGGAACGTCCTTCAGAAACTAGGGTTTCTGAAATCAAGCTGAAATAAAACTGAAGAAGGGGCTTTTGTGTAGGATCGGTAGGCGAGGTGTTTTGGTGAAAGATTGAAGCAAAACCTTGCTTCAATCTGAAGAAGAAGATCAGGTTCAGTGAGAGGCTAGTAGAGGACGAAGGGAACCAGAAAGAAAGAAGAAAGAAAACGAGGAACAGTTCTTGAAATTCTGAAGCTAGGGTTTCAGAAGGGCCTTTTATACCGATCCGGTTTGTGACCCGTAACCCGGTTCCTGGATCCGCGTGTTTGAACAGTGCCAACCCATTTGGCTTCCGCATTTTTGTTTTTGAAACCGGTTGAAGGAGAAATTGGGTTGGGCTGCCTTAGTTGTGATACTTGCACCCCATTGTTTTTTCATACAGCGCCTGCAAGTAAAAGCAAATTCAACAAATGGTTAGCAAATTCAACATGGTATCTCAGAGCTGGTAACAATCCAGGGAAAAACAGGAAAATTTTCTATCTCTATATCTTCTTTAAGTTTTCTTTTAAGGTTCTTTAAAGTTCTTTAAGGTTTTTTTTCAGTTTTACCTGCACAATCTGATTGTGCAGTTTTGTGTTCTAACAATTTCTGTGTTCTAAGTGTTTTTCAGTTCTAAAAGATGACTAGTACTGGGGCAGGTCTGAACACACAAATCCCAAAGCTTGATGGGAAAAACTGGGACAGATGGAGCCTCCAAATGAAGGCCATTTTTGGCTGCCATGGTGTTCTCAGAATTGTTAAGAATGGTTTTGAACCATTGGGTGAAGAACCAACTGTTGCTGAAACTAATTCGTTCAATGAAAACGAACAAAAGGACTACAAGGCAATCTATCTCATACACCAGGGGTGTGATGAGGCAAACTTTGATAGGATTAGAAGCTATGAGACCTCTAAGGCTGCCTGGGATGCCTTAGAGAGGTATTACACTGGTGCTGCCCCTATCAAAGAAGAAAAATTGCAGGCTCTAAGAGCCCAGTATGAGACACTAAAGATGAAGGAAGGTGAAGGTATTTCTGATTTCTTTATAAGGTTAAAGAAAATCACTAATACTATGGCAATGTATGGGGAAACTCTTACAGAAAAGGTGATTTGTAAGAAAGTTCTAAGGTCCTTAACTAAAAAGATTGGCTGGGTAGTCAACAGTATTGAAGATACTACTCTACCAGATGACTATAAAGTGGAAGAGCTCCAAGCAAAGCTTGAAGCAAAGGAGCTAAGGATCAAACTTCTAGAAGGTGAAGAAGAAGATGAGCAGGCCCTACTCACCAAGTCTAATGGCAAGAAGTGGTCAAAAGGCAGCAAAGGTAAGTCAGGTAAACCTAACTCTAAATCTGATTCCACTAAGAAAAGTAGCAATGCATCTAAGAAAGATAAATCTAAAGTGCAATGCTACAGATGTGATGAATATGGGCACTATGCTACTGAGTGTCCTACTAGAAAGGACTCTAAGCCCAAAGAAGCTGAATCTGAAGCCAATGTGGCTAAAGAAGATTCAGATTCAGAATCTGATCATGTAGTTTTTAGCATGATAATAGATGATTTAGAAGAAACAGAAACTAATGAAGTTTCTGTGGATATAGTTGAACTTGAAACAGAAACTAAGGAAGTCTCTGTATGTTCAAAAGTTAAAACAGAAACTAAGGAAGTTTCTGTGTGTTCTGTGACTGAACATGAAGCAGAGACTAAGGAAGTTTCTGTGATCCCTAAGGCTAAACTAGAAGCAGAATCTAAGGAGGTTGCTGTGAGTTTAGAATCTGAGTTTTCAAAGTTGGTGAATTTTGAAACTGTGAAATCTGTGTTTTCAGAAACTGTGGAGTTAGAATCAATGTTTTCAAAAACTGTGAATTTTGAAAATATAAGTATGAAAACTGTGTTTTTGGAAAATGTGAATTCAGAATCTATAATTTTCAACACTGTGAGTGTAGAAACTGTTGATTCTGAAACTAAAACAGAAACAGAAATTAAGGCAATTTCTGTGATACCTAAAACTGATCCTAGGATAAGGAATTACTGTGAATATACTGTTTGTGCTTTGTCAACTAATATTGGCAGGATTTTTGAAGGAATGTGGTCATTGAACAATGGCTGTCCAAGCCACATGACTTATGAATGGCTGATTGACTCCTATTCTAGAAAGAAAATTGGTATTAAAGGGGCTGAACCTATTAATGCAGCTGGGGAAAGGAACCTAAGGCTAAAAAGAGAAGTTGAAAAGGTTATATTCACTAGAAATATTTCCTATATTCCAAACACTACTTGTTTAACAGGCAAATTGTTATTTGGAAGGCTGAAATCTGAATTTAAGGAAGTAATCCAGATTGAATGTTCATCTACATATGGGACACTTAATATGTTTTCATTAAGTGCCAACAAAATGGTTTTAACATATGTAGATGAATACTCAAAGTCTTGGATTTATTTGATAAAAACCAAAGAAAGAGCTTTGGTATGCTTTAAACTGTTTCAGGTTGAAACTGGATTACTTGGAGGCTGTCCTAAGGAGGAAAGCAGCACTAAAGACCCTATGGTGATGGAAACTGATACTTGGAAAGCTGTACAGCAAGCAGAAGGTGAAGCTGTCCACTACAAGGAATCTGCCACACTACAATCTGACTCTATTAGTCAATTCTTGGCTAAGAGACAAAGGCTGATAGATTCAGAAGGAACTGATTGCTATGAAGCTCTTGAGAGGAAAGAGCTGAGAAGGGCTACAATTGAGGAGTTAAACTCCACTTATGAAGACTTAGGGACTCTATGTGATGGCTATGAACTAGAGTTCTTAAGGGCACCTAAAAGCTCTACTCTACAACAACTAAAATGTGCTAAGAGAGTCCTAGCAAGGATTGACAAGACAGATTGCAGTTCTGCCAGCAACAATGCAGAATGCTCTCTGGGTTTCAAAGCTGCCACTCAAGCAGCATGGCTAGAAGCACTGAACCACTGCTAAACTAAAGAGCAGATGGCTGATTTTTTACTAAAGGCTCTAAAAGGTAAGGTTTTAACTAAAGGTTAGGAGACAGCTAGGTTGAAAGCTAACATCTGGGGGCTTGTCCCAGATCATCACTAATAATGCCTAACAGGGGGTTGTCCTGGTATTAGAATCTGTCTCTAAGCCTAACTCCTTATTATGCTTAAGGAAGGGCTCTAAGTTTCAGTGGTTTTTTAGCTTAAGGAAGGGTATTGGGTTTTAAGCAAAAAAACCTAAAATACCTAACAGCTATATTTTCAAAACTGAAATATAGCTGTTAGAAATTCTGTGACCAAAAGGTCCCTGTATTAACAAGTTTAGTTACAGCTGTTTAACAAAATTAGTTTCTAACTAATTGTTTAGTTTGTTAACAGTTTAACAAACTGAGTTTGTTGGCTATAACAAACTCTAAACTACCAGCTATACATCTAGTGAATGCTATAAATAAGCTATGTACATACAGATTTTAGATACAATCAATAAAAGAATTTACATTTTGCTTTTACATTGTTTCCAGTCTTTCTTCTCTGCATTTTTCTTCAAGACTCTGTCAGTGAGCCTTTGAGAGGATCTTCAAGGTGTGAAACCTCACAAAAGGAAGAACAAAGAAGTCAGTCTCTGTTCTCAGCAATCACATACAGAAAAGGAAGAATTAAACAAGAGTGAAAGAGAGGGAAAATTATACCTGTGTGAGATCTCTGGCTGAAGAAATATTCACAGTGGTGAATATTTGTCTTCTCAACAACTCCAAATATACATATACGAAAAACAAAAGAATCACAAAGTTAGGGTTTGGGTTCTTATTCGCAAAACAGAAAGCAGAAGATATCAAGGAGTGAAAGAGTTCTACCTTCGAATCTCAGATTAGGGTTTTGAAAAGGAAATCAACAACCAAAATAGCAATAAAGAATCTAACACCGTGGTTACCTTCGTGGTGTGGTCCGCAACAAAACCCAGCCATCAGAAGAGCTCGAGGAACGTCCTTCAGAAACTAGGGTTTCTGAAATCAAGCTGAAATAAAACTGAAGAAGGGGCTTTTGTGTAGGATCGGTAGGCGAGGTGTTTTGGTGAAAGATTGAAGCAAAACCTTGCTTCAATCTGAAGAAGAAGATCAGGTTCAGTGAGAGGCTAGTAGAGGACGAAGGGAACCAGAAAGAAAGAAGAAAGAAAACGAGGAACAGTTCTTGAAATTCTGAAGCTAGGGTTTCAGAAGGGCCTTTTATACCGATCCGGTTTGTGACCCGTAACCCGGTTCCTGGATCCGCGTGTTTGAACAGTGCCAACCCATTTGGCTTCCGCATTTTTGTTTTTGAAACCGGTTGAAGGAGAAATTGGGTTGGGCTGCCTTAGTTGTGATACTTGCACCCCATTGTTTTTTCATACAGCGCCTGCAAGTAAAAGCAAATTCAACAAATGGTTAGCAAATTCAACATTTACATCAGTGCTCCCCATCAGCAAAGGACACTATTTTCCCTTCAAAAGTGAATGGTATGGTATATAAATAAGAACAAATTGCAGCTGCCATTACATTCAGGTGTGTCTTTACTTCAAAGATAAAATGAAAAACAACTACATTTTTTGAAAAAAAGATACTCGTCTTTTCCGCGCTGACCATCTGGCCAGACATTCCACAAAAGGTATCAAGCACGTCCATAACACACTGCACATTTTCATCCGTGGCTTTCCCGAATAATAACAAGTCATCAGCAAACATAAGATGGGAAATGCTAGGACCACTCCTGCCTGCTCGAATAGGCGTCCAAAGATTCCGATCAACAGCTTCTTCAACCAAATGGGTAAGCTTATCCATGCACATAACAAAAATGTATGGAGACTTTAAAACAGACTTACGAAGTCAGGCGAAATAAATGCTTGACTTTAAAACTGACTTACGAAGTCAGGCGAAATAAATGCTTGACTTTAAATCAGACTTACGAAGTCAGGCAATCGCTTGACTTTAAAACTCCTGACATACAAAGTCGACTTAATAAAAGTCAAGCGGGTTTGATTTGAACTTCTGCTTGCGTTTCTGTTTTGAAGGTAACTGATGATCTACATTATCATTTTTCCCCAAAATAATTAAGTCAAATTATTTTGATGTTCAACCCAATCAATTGATTATTTTGGTGCTTAATTAATAATTTTATTAATTGGGTACTAAATTAATTATGGATTGGTGTATATTTATAAATTGAAGAAGTTGGTTTTTTGGTGCTAAAATCAAATAAAGGAATTTAGTGAGGTTTCTTGAGAAATTAGAATTAAGTGGTTATTATGGTCATTGACCCATAATATCACTTAAGTTATATTATATATATATATATATATATATATATATATATATATATATATGTATAAAATAAAAGAAAGAAAGAGAATAAAAGAAAGAAAGGAATCGAAGGAAAGAAAGGAAACAGAGAGGAGAAGAGAAGAAAAGAGAGGAAATGGAGAAAGAAGAGAAAATAATGGGTTTGATGGAAGAAGAGGAAAAATGAGGTGTCTAGGTTCATCAAAACTTCCTCCTTCCTACACAAGAAATAATCGCCACTTCATCCTCTTCAATTTGATGCAAACATCACAACATATGATCCACTCTCCATGAATCTACCATTTGCGAATTTGGAGGAGAAGATGAGGAAATCTTGTGTTGTCTTCTTCCTTCAAGTGTTTTGGAGTGTTGGGAAGTTCAAATAAGTGGTTGGATACTAGCTTGGAGTGGAAGAATTAGAGTTTCAAAGGTTAGGGTTTGAGAATCAAAATTGGGGTTTTATGAGTGAAGCTCAAATTAGAGGTTGAAGATGATGAATAGTGATTTTGGGAAGCTTGAAATTCAAGTTGGAGTTTTGAGAGGAGCTTGAAGCCATAGGAGCAAATTGTTGGTGCCTAGGTGACTCGATAGTCCAAGACGAGGGTTCTCGCGCAATATGTGTTCAAGCCGGACGACACACGAGTGCGTCAAAGATGTCTCTTAGTTGAGCGGAAAGCTTTGGAAGCGGATTTGGGTGGCGTCGGAGCGTCGAAGTTGATGCGGGGATCGTTCGTGTGGTTATGTGGAAAACTTTGTTTTGATGGATCCTCGGCTATTTGTGATTTTCATCACAATTGGTGAGTTTTACTCACGTTTAGGTTTTTGAATTAATAAACTTAAATTGTGAAATGTGTTACGGTTTTTGGTTCGTTGTCGAAAAATATTTTGTACGAAAATCACGTTTTATGTCCAATTGGTTTTTGGATTGTTTGATTGATGATTTGATGATGATCATTGTTGTTTGAATATGTTTTTGGACAGTTTTTATGTTAGGACTGGACTGGAACAGGTATCGGAATTGATTGAAACGACGAAAAACCATTAGGGAAAGTACTATTGGTAAGGGGGTTCACCGGGTTTTAGCGTTCGCGCAGGCGGTGTTATGTTAAAAAGTTGTTGTGCGATACACCGGGGTTAGCGTTCGCGCAGTCGGTGTCGTACTGAGTCATAACACGTACACCAGGGTTTAGCGTTTGCGCATGCGGTGTCATGTTAAAAGTTTGTTGTGCGATTCACCGGGGTTAGCGTTCGCGCAGTCGGTGTCGTACTGAATTGTAACACGTTCACCGGGGTTTAGCAGTAATGCAGTCGGTGTCTTCTTGATTGATAATGCACGTGGTTATGAATTAAACCACGAATGAAAGAAAGTCCTATAATACGGTTCACCGGGGTTTAGCATTCGCGCAGTCGGTGTCGTGTTAAGTTAAATAGGATTCATAATTGAACCGAGAGCGTTGTTAGGGGTCTCGGTAGAACTCACTGAGATTGTATCTCATTGTTTATATGTTGTTGATTTACAGAGAAACAGGGAAAGAGGAGATCCAAGAGGCACGAGTAGGTTGTGCTCGGACGGTTGCTGAAGACTTAGCTTTTATGCTTAAGTTTATGTTTTCCCTTGTTATCTTGGTATAGTAACATTATGTCTATAACAGATGTAAACGTTATGCAGTTATTTTCGCGCTTTCTTGTATGGTATTGAACACTAAATCTTGCTGATGGTTGATGGTCAGGGAACCGTTGTGGTTTTAATTATGTTTAAAACTGTTTTGGTATTATTCAGCGAAAAATTTATAGTGGTGTTCAGTATCTAGACGGGAAATAATATCTCTGATGTATTAAGATGGTGCACTTAGGCATTTCTACTCGTTAGAAATACCGGGGTGTTACAGTTGGTATCAGAGCGGTTCGACCTAGTCGAACTTAGTTTAGGGTTGAGTCGATTCCTTGTTAGTCCTTGTTGTAATTATACTTGTGATGCTAAGAGACATTGAGCCTGATCAACTCAATACTTAGTGCATCATAGGCGGAATTATGGCAGGATGATCAAGACGCAATCCTCAACTAAGACCGGAATCTCCAACCGGTGCATCCTCAGGCAAGGTGACATGACGGTGGAGGAATACATCGCTAAGTTTGAGAAGTTGTCTCAGTTTTAACAAGTGGTAAAGTATGCTCCAAATGAGGAATGAAGATGCAGATGTATAAGATGGGCCTTCTTGCTTATATGACTCAGGGTCTCAGTTTGTACTCTCACCAATTATGCTGCCTTAGTGCAACGAGCCTATGTCGCCGAGGATGATCTCAAAGAGAGTACTGGAAAGGAAAGAAGGTAGTTGAATTATCAACTCCGGATGCAAAGTCCTAAGATAATTTCATCAAAGGAAAAGCAGGCACAATTCTTCGATTCTTCAAAGGTCAGAAGATGTGCCAACTGTGGGAGACATCATCAGGGTGATTGTCAGCAAAGATCAATCGGTGCTATTATTGTAATGAAGACGGTCACTATGCAAATGAGTGCCCTGAAAGCATAGTTATCAGAACCGGACCGGACCGGCCGGTCGGACCGGTCCGACCGGGACCCGGTGCCCTTCCCGGGCCGGACAGTGTGCAGAACCGGATATGCAATTGGACCGGATGACCCGGCCGGGCCGATGATAAACCCGGTGGTCCGACCGGTCACATGACCCGGGCCGGGTTGCACGTTCCATGATTTTAGTTTTTTTTTTTTTTTTTGAGATTAGTTTTTTTTTTTTTTGTTGGAACCTCCCATTTTCGCAGAATTTAGTTTTTTTTTTTTTAAGCTTCTAGTTTAGAAATGAAACAAAACATTTTTTATTACTTAAAAATCTCCAAAGTGGGAATCGAACTTGAGACCTGTAGGTGAGTAATAGCAAGCATTACCACTACACTACAAACACTTTGTTGATAAAGATCTGCTTTTATATTATATATACAATGCGCTAAAAATATCTGCACTTAATATTTGTTTGCTTATATTTTTTTATTGCTTCATCGTCTTTGGCTTGCTTATATATTAATATTATGCATTACCAATGCTTCTTTATTTTTAATACAATAGCCGGTTTAAATAACAATAATAATTATGTTTAATATTTAACTACTATTAGTCCAATAGTTGTTTTTTTTACAATAGTCCAATAGTTGTTGGTCGTCGGAAATAAAATATCTATTTTTATAATTATAATTATAAATACAAATTATAATAAAATTTCTATATTAATAAATGTATACAAGACAATATATTTATAATTATAAATACAAATACTTTTTTAGTATATATTATAATTTTTTAAATTTATTTAATATAGACCGGGTCATGCGGTCCAACTAGAGACTCGCCGGTCCGACCCCGGGCCCAGTGACCCAGTGCCTTGTCCGGGTCGATGGCCGGTCCGGGTCTGATAACACTGCCTGAAAGGAAGAGTTCCAAGGAGTCAGAAGCAGCTCCAAGGTAAGGACGAGTCAACACTCTGGATCGGTTGGGACTAGCGTTATCTCCGCTACCCGAGCCAATAACTATTTTAACTGCTGCTAAGGGTCGTGTTCAAACCCAATCATTGTGTCAAAATTGTCTACTTGTCATAGGAGACAGAAATTTCGTAGTAGAATTTATTTGTTTTCCTATGAGAAGTATGGACATCGTCTTAAGTATGAATTGGATGACTGCAAATCATGTTACAATCGACTGTGCCAATCGAACAATCAGTTTTGTCTCAGAATATGTTGAATTGACTAAGGCAAATTTTAAAGCAATTATCTCTTTCACCTCAGCAAGCCAGTCATTATTTCAAGGTGCGAAAGCTTATGTTATTATGTTATCAGCATCCACTGAAACTGGTTTAGATTTGTCATCTGTTCTAGTTGTGAATGAATTTCTGGATGTTTTTCCGGATGAAGTTTCTTCTGTACCTCCAGATTGAGAGGTAGAGTTTTCTATAGAATTGATTCCTGGCACAGGATCAATATCTATTGCTTCTTATCGAATGTCGCCTTTAGAATTAAAGGAATTGAAATCCCAACTTGAAGAGTTGATATCAAAGAAGTTCATTCGACCGAGTGCTTCTCCATGGGGTGCTCCGGTGTTGCTAGTCAAGAAGAAAGATGGTAGCATGAGATTGTACATTGATTATCGACAACTCAACAAAGTGACGATCAAGAATAAATATCCCTTGCCAAGAATAGATGATTTGCTTGATCAACTTCGAGGTGCTGCGGTGTTTTCTAAAATTGATCTAAGGCCGGACTATCATCAAATAAAGGTTAGAACCTTAGATATTCCGAAGACAGCTTTCCGTACTAGGTATGGACATTACGAGTTCGTAATGATGCCCTTCGGTTTGACTAACGCTCCAGCGGTATTCATGGATTACATGAACCGAGTCTTCCACACGTACCTAGATAAGTTTGTAGTTGTTTCATTGATGATATCTTGGTGTACTCGAAGACCATTGAGGAGCATATTCAACATCTTCGTATTGTTCTGAATGTACTCAGAGAAAAGAAGTTGTACGCGAAACCTTCGAAGTGTGATTTCTGGATGTCTGAGGTAAAGTTTTTGGGACATGTGATTTCCCAATCGGGAGTTGCTGTAGATCCCAGTAAAGTGGAAGCTGTGTTAAACTGGGAATGACCAACATCAGTCACAGAGATCAGAAGTTTCTTGGGTCTAGCTGGTTATTATACGAGATTTATTCAAGGTTCTCACAACTAGTTCTTCCACTTACTCGGTTAACTCGTAAGGGTCAACCGTTTACGTGGGATGCTGATTGTGAAGAATGTTTTCAAGAATTGAAAACTCGATTGACTTCTGCTCCGATCTTGATTCTTTCGGATCCGTCTTTGGAATTCTAAATTTACAGCGATGCTTCTGGGAAGGGTTTGGGATGTGTTCTCATGCAGAATCAACAAGTGGTAGCTTACGCATCCAGGAAATTGAAGTCTCATGGGGAGAATTATCCGACTCAGGATTTGGAGTTGGCAGCTATTGTGTATGCACTAAAGATTTGGATACATTACCTGTATGGGTCTCGTTTCGAAGTCTTTAGTGATCACAAAAGCTTAAAGTATCTGTTTGATCAGAAAGAACAGAATAACGGGCAAAGAAGATGGGTAGAGTTTCTGAAGGATTATGACTTCGAGTTGAAGTACCATCCAGGAAAGGCCAATATTGTTGCTGATGCGCTGAGTAGGAAATCGCTTCACACGGCAGAGTTAATGATACGTGAAATGGAATTGTTAGAGTCTTTTAGCTCTAAGACGGGGTACTTACATAAGTTTCCACTATAGTGGCAAGGTTATGGTGTTAACCTTTCGCTTGCGAGGGTTAACAATCAGATTGTATTATGTGATTCCGTTTGAATGGTCAAACGTGAATACGAATATGAAAGTGAGGTGACTGCTGACTGTTTTTCACGTTGTGAATACCCATCAAAGGATTAATTGATGGGTCTGCTTGCAAGTGACTGAAATTTCTGAAGTGAGGATTGGCGTGCAGACTGGTAGTTTTGAAAATCATTTTGTGAAAATCCGCATGCTAAAGTTAATTTTGGGAACGAATCAAGAGGCTAATAAAATCTGATTGAGGAAAATCATTGGAGGCGTACTTAGGTTGAGGGGAAACTCTCAACGTTATTGGCCAATTCGGAAAGGAATTGGGTGCGTCGTTGGTAAATATATCGTGAGGAAAGTTGCAATAGAGGAAAAGGAACTCGGAGTTCAGTTTAATAGTTGTTTTGAAAACAACTTTGAGGTGATTTGATTGTTTTCAAATTTATTTGATGTCCTCACGACCTATTTATACGTGTAAGGCCAAAGTTTTTAGTAAAACCCTCCTTCCATCTTTTGAAAAGGTTTTACCTCGAAAACTTGGAAGCGAGTCAACGAATTTCGCAATGACTTTTCCATCACATTTTTCAATGTGTACGAGAGCTGATAAGAATTTTTAGAAATTTGTTGAAAAGGTGTTTACTCCCTTCAGGAAAATCATGTTTGTTCTTACCTCTACCGAGGAGTACCAATATGTGGACCTCATTTTCAACATGTATTTCTATCAAGTGTCTCATATTAAACACTTTGATTAATACCGAGGAGTACCAATATGTGGACCTCATTTTCAACCTGTATTTCTATCAAGTGTCTCATATTAAACACTTTGATTAATCTTAATCAAAGGTGGGGTGTAAACGAGACGATTTGGAATAAAGTTACAAAAGTGTTTTCAAACTCAGTAGCAAGCTTATGTGGGCGAATGAAGAGTTTCTATACTCAATTCGTTAATTCAAGATGTTTTCCAGCAAGTTAAGGTCCTTCTGAGAATGTCGATTCTCGATTAATCAATTGTAAGACTTGACGAATTTTTGAGGACAAAAATCTTCCAAGTTTGGTTGTAATGTAACATCCCCAAAATAATTAAGTCAATTATTTTGATGTTTAACCCAATCAATTGATTATTTTTGTGCTTAATTAATTATTTTATTAATTGGGTACTAAATTAATTATTGATTGGTGTATATTTATAAATTGAAGAAGTTGGTTTTTGGGTGCTAAAATCAATTAAGGGATTTTAGTGAGGTTTGTTGAGAAATTAGAATTAATTGGTTATTATGGTCATTGACCCATAATATCACTTAAGTTATATTATATATATATATAAAATAAAAGAAAAAAAGAGAATAAAAGAAAGAAAGGAATCGAAGGAAAGAAAGGAAACAGAGAGGAGAAAAGAAGAAAAGAGAGGAAATGGAGAAAGAAGAGAAAAGAATGGGTTTGATGGAAGAAGAGGAAAAATGAGGTATCTAGGTTCATCAAAACTTCCTCCTTCCTACACAAGAAATGATCACCACTTCATCATCTTCAATTTGATACAAACATCACAACATAGGATCCACTCTCCATGAATCTACCATTTGCGAATTTGGAGGAGAAGATGAGGAAATCTTGTGTTGTCTTCTTCCTTCAAGTGTTTTGGAGTGTTGGGAAGTTCAAATAAGTGGTTGGATACTAGCTTGGAGTGGAAGAATTAGAGTTTCAAAGGTTAGGGTTTGATAATCAAAATTGGGGTTTTATGAGTGAAACTCAAATTGGAGGTTGAAGATGATGAATAGTGCTTTTGGGAAGCTTGAAATTCAAGTTGGAGTTTTGAGAGGAGCTTGAAGCCCTAGGAGCAAATTGTTGGTGCCTAGGTGATTCGATAGTCCAAGACGATGGTTCTCGCGCGATAGGTGTTCAAGCCGGACGACACGCGAGTGCGTCAAAGATGTCTCTTTGTTTAGCGAAAAGCTTTGGAAGCGACTTTTGGGTGGCGTCGGAGCGTCGAAGTTGATGCAGGGATCGTTCGTGTGGTTATGTGGAAAAGTTCGTTTTGATGGATCCTCGGCTATTTGCGATGTTCATCACAATTGGTGAGTTTTACTCGCGTTTAGGTTTTTGAATTAATAAACTTAAATTGTGAAATGTGTTTCTGTTTTTGGTTCGTTGTCGAAAAAGTATTTTGTACGAAAATCACGTTTTATGTCCAATTGGTTTTTGGATTGTTTGATTGATGATTTGATGATGATCATTGTTGTTTGAATATGTTTTTGGACTGTTTTTATGTTGGGACTGGACTGGAACAGGTATCGGAATTGATCGGAATGACGAAAAATGCAAAAACGGGACAAAGCCAAAGTGCTGTCAGAGACGCACGACCCGGGCGCCCCAAGCGCACGGACCGTGCGCCTCGTTCTGTCTCCGTCTTCAAAAATGAATTTTAAGGGCGCACGAAGCGTGCACAATGTTCTGTCAAGATTTTAGAAAAATGCCTGAAATGATCCCGTTCGATTCCAATCATTTTATGATTCTTTCCTAACCCTTGTCCAATGATATTAGGCTTATAATGCCATGATTTTGAGTATGTCTTCAAAGGTTTTTAATAATGGTTTGCAAAGTTATGTTTAATTCGAAAAATCGTGAAATAGTGTAAGTGAGCGAACCCGTGAAATGTTTACTATAAAGAACTAAATGTTCAATTAACGGTTTAATCTCGAGGAACTAAATGTTCAAGTGATAGTTACGATATATAAACTATATCGAGTTTAGGAGACGGCCCAATGCGGGGTGGCTATATATATATATATATATATATATATATATATATATATATATATATATATATATATATATATATATATATATATATAATGTGGGTGACGACCCACGAGGTTAACATACTAGGCGGGGAAGTCATGATCCTTAAACCTAGGCTTGTATACCATTAGGGAAAGTACTATTGGTTAGGGGGTTCACCGGGTTTTAGCGTTCGCGCATGCAGTGTTATGTTAAAAGTTGTGCGATACACCGGGGTTAGAGTTCGCGCAGTCGGTGTCGTACTGAATTGTAACACGTTCACCGGGGTTTAGCAGTAATGCAGTCGGTGTCGTCTTGATTGATAATGCACGTGGTTATGAATTAAACCACGAATGAAAGAAAGTCCTATAATACGGTTCACCGGGGTTTAGCGTTCGCGCAGTCGGTGTCGTGTTAAGTTAAATAGGATTCATAATTGAACCGAGAGCGTTGTTAGGGGTCTCGGTAGAACTCACTGAGATTGTATCTCATTGTTTATATGTTGTTGATTTACAGAGAAACAGGGAAAGAGGAGATCTAAGAAGCACGAGTAGGTTGTGCTCGGACGGTTGCTGAAGACTTAGCTTTTATGCTTAAGTTTATGTTTTCCCTTGTTATCTTGGTATAGTAACATTATGTCTATAACGGATGTAAACGTTATGCAGTTATTTTCGCGCTTTCTTGTATGGTATTGAACACTAAATCTTGCTGATGGTTGATGGTCAGGGAACCGTTGTGGTTTTAACTATGTTTAAAACTGTTTTGGTATTATTCAGCGAAAAATTTATAATGGTGTTCAGTATCTAGACAGGAAATAATATCTCTGATGTATTAAGATGGTGCACTTGGGCATTTCTACTCGTTAGAAATACCGGGGTGTTACATAGCACACTGACAGCATAACACCACACCCACGTCCTATGTTTAACACGAGTTCTCATGTGATTCTTAGGTTTCGTCTCGTACTGAGAAGGATTTCCCTTTTTACTATTACTAAATAGTCTCCGAGATTTTAAAACGTTACTCAATCTAATCATTCGGTTAACCTCTGCCAGTTAACAGTGTTAATACTATTGATGTGTCACTTTAGGTGATGATGTATCTTACACGTAGGCAAATATTAAGGACTAAAATGAAACGACTCAAGGACAAAACATGCCAAATGTGCCATTCCACAAGTCTTCCCTTTCACCCTCCCTCCAATTTCTCCATCAATTTGAAACACCATTGTTGCAGCATACATTCAGCATACATTCGCTCTACCTTCCACCTCCATGTCGCTGTTGTCCTTCATCTTCAATGGTAACCTATACGTGAGGTGATGGAACTATTGTCAAAGTCAGAGGCTATGGGGAAAACAATGGAACTACAGATGAGTGAAATAATGATGCAACTATTCAAGGGCAGAAGTGTGTTTTGAAAAGAGAAGGGGGCTCCAAACTAAGTTTCCACTGAAGTGTATTTTGAAATGCCTAAGAAAAATGGAAGGTGTTTAAGACAAAGGATTGCAATACTAAAAAAGAATTCGAGACTGATAATCTTCCTACCAAGTTATACTCTAAGGATATTAAATGCTCCGAAAATACATTTTACATCAGTGCTCCCCATCAGCAAAGGACACTATTTTCCCTTCAAAGTGACTGGTATGGTATATAAATAAGAACAAATTGCAGCTGCCATTACATTCAGGTGTGTCTTTACTTCAAAGATTAAATGAAAAACAACTAGATAAAACTACAAAACTTTTCTTTCTCATTGCGAAGTAGAGTCTAGACATATCACATTTTCCCCACCGCAGGAGATTTATTTTTTTTCAACTTTTTTGATTTGAACTTCTGCTTGCGTTTCTGTTTTGAAGGTAACTGATGATCTACATTATCATTTTTCCCAGCAGAAGGGCTGCCGCTTGAAGGCTCGTCTTCGTCAGAACTAAGTACCAGGTCCTCCACAACATCGTCATCAATGGCTGCTTTCTCTTTCTGCTGCTTTTTCCTCTTTCTTTTTGTTTCAGTCGGTTTTTCTTTCCTGAAAGCAAAACATTCCTCAGACAGAAGTAAAAAGAAATTTGTGCCAATATCATCGTGTAGACAAGCTAACGAAAGATACAAGTATTTGTATATGCAGTTGGGTTTAGAGTAAAGTCCCATTTTAGTCCTTCACAATTTTTCAACAGGACAAATTGGTCCCTGACAATTTTTTGGGACAAATAAGTCCCTGACGTTTTCAAAACGGGGACAAATTAGTCCCTGACTTAAGGACTAATTTGTCCCCGTTTTGAAAATGTCAAGGACTTATTTGTTCCAAAAAATTGTCAGGGACCAATTTGTCTTATCGAAAAATTGTGAAGGACTAAAATGGGCCTTTACTCTTGGGTTTATTAGTGAAAGATGAACAAAGAAAAAGAGAAGTACTTGTCATTTCCGGGTAACCAGGATGAGCTAAAGACAGCAGTGCCATCCTCATTCTTTATAGCATCTTCTTCATCAATTGCTGATATTTCATCCTCATCATCTCCAAAAACAACACTGGAAAATTTTATTGTGTAAGAAAACTTATCATAACCATGATTGGATGTTAAATACAGTAATCTATGCAGTTGAACATGACTTCAAAGTTCAAACCTGGATTCCATTAATGAATTATTTTTTTGCTGTGCTCTCTGGCGGAGCGTCATAACATACTTTGATAATGCACTAGAGCCCGACTTCTTGTCATCCTAACAAAAAAAGCTTTGCTCGTTACAACTCAAATATAAATTGCATAGGATACTAATAAGTAAAAAAATTAAATTCCAATTAATGATTTGGGTGGAAGACACAATAGCTAAACTATGACCACAAATTCTTTCAATTTCAGAGCAGCAAATATCATGAGCATCAAGAAAGACCGGTGTTTAGTAACAAATTGGGAAATCTATATCCTTTTGTAGTAGTAGCAGCAAAGAAGCACTTATCATAAATATTACACTGCATTGAATCAAACATGCTATCATTTTGAATGGCAGACAGTGATTTTAGCCATCCTTAAGTAGCAACTTCTAATAGCCATTCTTTTGAATCCCAGACAGTTTATACCATCCAAAAAAAACTGTGATAAAATTGCAAATTCAAAACCGAATAAGAGCAACCAAGTCAAGGATAACATTCATTACAGATATAAAAATTAATGAACATGCATCTTGTTCACTTGACAATCTACCAAACTGGCAATTGAAATTGGTGAAGCATAATCTTATGGGGAGCATCTACCAAAAGGTAAAACACTTAAAAACATGTGCAAAAGAAGCATGATCACAACTAGGCAATGAGGCAACCTATAAATAGTTTTACCTGCAGATTGTTCAACTCATTTCATGTGAGGAGGCATGATGTCAGAATTATCAAAATAGAGATCTAACTATTCGCTGTCAGCTTATGGTTTTCTTTAAGTACTATGCTCAAGTGAGAATCCGAGTTACTTACAAAACAGATCATTCCAGACAAGTATGACAAGCAACATAAGTTCTAGTAATAGTATCAAAGCCTACTTTGCATTCAAGTATGTCACATAAAACAATATAAAATACTGAGTCAATAAGTGGGATGATAATTTATAAATGAACACTTGATAAGAAAATGACAAGTAACACATAAACATCAATGAAATGGCTTCATCCCATTCCCATCATACACATCATAGCCCAGATACATTAGACCACAATATAATGACAAACATCAGTCCCAGTTGGTCCCTTCATTGACACTTAGTAATATCAGCAGCAACCTAGAAATTTACTAGCCTAAGAAAGAACCAGTACGCATGCAGCGAGCTAGCTAGAGAGAGAGAGAGAGAGACGAGGGACAGAGAGAGTTGAAATAATGAGCAGGCTACAATGGCAGTAAATAGATGAATGAAAAAGGTCAACCAATATCCACCAAGGACGCAATCAAAACTCATTCCCCAAAAGTAAAGAGAAAATATGTGCAAACCTCAAGAAAAGATGATGCCACAGGATCATTAGGTAAAAAGGATACCGACATGCGCCTTTCATTCACAAAATCAGCATTAGCCTCAATCTGAGTGTGGAAAAATGAAATATTAGAGATGAATGCCACAAGATCTGCTGCATGCCAATGATAAAATTAAAACATGCAAGTAAGTCCAAGTATCACCATTGCATTTTATGATCTTCTTAAGAGAGATACCTGCTGTATAAGCTGCTTCATTTCTCTTCGAAACCTTTCAACTTTGGTCAATTTGCAAAAGCTTCGCAACCTCACAAGTGGAATAAAGGACAACTCCATGAATGCAACAGAATAACTCCACAGAGCTAGGTGTTCAGCAAGCTCTTCAACCACAGAAAAAACACAAGCCTCTTGAAATGCCCGTGTCTTTAGAGTCGGCTTGCTAACCTAATATAGAAGAATGCCTCTGAAGGTTAGATGGATCTCAAAAAGTACAAATTAACATCAATGATGTTATGAGTACCTTCAATGTACTGCGTAAGTCAACAGCTTTGCCAACACCTCCTGTAGGGGGTCTATTCAACTCTTTCATCTCCAGCATATCCAAAAGGAGCATAGATACCGGTATAAAAGATTGGGTAGAAGCCGCAATATGATTCAGCATTCTGATACATCTCAGTCTAAGGGGAATATATCTAGCTGTGGGAACTAAACGAGCTACCCCAGTAATTATTTGGGTCAGTGGATATGCAAGTTGCTTAAAGTCAGATTCTGAACTGTAAGCACAGATAGCGGCAGTCCAAAGTTCAAGACAGTTCATGAATTTCCACTCATAAACCTTGCGAAAAGCTTCCTAAAGAATACATTCAGACAGGGAAAGAGTAACATAAGGACCATGAAATAAAACAGAGTAAAATATGCAAAAAAAAAAAATTTGTTTCAATTTGTGAAAGCTCCAACAACCACGAGTAAAATATGACTATTGAGGATTGTCTTTTGAGTTAAGGGAGTGTCAATTATTAAATGTAAGATAGATCCATTGGAAGGACTGGTTCCAGCTGATTGATTGTATCCCTCTAGTCTAAATACCGGTGGGAGCTAGAGGAAATTTGTGGTTTGACCTACTACAACTCTTCCATATTTTCTCAATCCTTATCTATAACAGCCCGCCCTTATTTTGTGCCTTTAATGTTTCAACAGTAACCATGAGTACCCTAACAGAAAGAAAACAGAACTTTAAAGCCTTGACACGCAAGGTTGAAGCACAAGATGGTACCAAAAAGTGCAAATCAAAAAATGGTAGAAAATTCTGTCAAACTTGTGTTGTTGTGGAAAGTAAAACTAATTCAAATCTAAATATTCTAAGTTAATAAGGACAATTGCATTAACTCAAGAAATGTTGAGGCACTTCTTACAGTACCTAGGAAGAAAATATGTACTGGACAGATAAACAGCACCTTAGTTTTTGTATTCAGTGCCTCCTTTAAAATCATGGCCAACTGTCGGATGAAAACGAAGGCATGTTGATATGCATTCGGGAGATCCACACCAAGAAGTTCAATAATGCAATTGCCAAGAAAACGAATATGTTTAAGTTTCACTGCATTTACAAAATGGCAATTCAAAACATAGGCCTTATATATTCCCCTGAAGCAATCATCTATGCAGCTAGCTCCAATACAGATGCATAACTCTCTCATAAATAGAAATGAAACCACCGGAAGGGCACCTCCACCAGTACCCCAGAAATGAAGAGCCACCTGGAAAATTATATACCAAATTAATGGGCATATGTTAAGTTACATGTATTACAAAGTCACAATGTCAATAACCACAGGCTGCATAAATGTTCGCTAAATTGAAGCTTCTTCATTGGCAAGCAACACATGCACATTAGCAGAATTATATTCTTATAAGGGAAAAGAACCACATGCAACAGCAAGTTCACCAAATGATGTTAGATAATCTAGTTATGTAAAGGAAAATGTATCATTAAATGGTTCATAGATCAGAAAGGTTTTAGTTGATTGCTCATCTATTTATCCGATTTACTATAACAGAATTACTGCAGAGGACCAAAGGGTGCCCAATCAATTAGCATTGGCAGACATTCAGCACGGACTTAAATTTACTAGTTCAATGATGAGGTCAAAAAATTTCGTAGAGCACATACCTTAATGTATTTCCTTAGGAGCGAGGGAAAAGCAGCCAAAAATAACAAAGAATATTTAAGCCGATGTAAAGTAAATGATATCATTTGTGTGTCAGTCATTTGGTTCAAAACGTGGAGAGCATTTCCAAGGTAAGACTTCACTAAATGGCCATAACTCTTCCAATTCTTTGTGGTCATCAAAGCTGTTATGACCTCTTTCCTTCCACCAGAAGCAGGAAGCTTCAACAATTTTCTTAGTATTCCATCCATTTCATTAAGCACAGTCAACATTATTTTGTTGAACACGGCGCTAGAGATTACATTTAGCTTTGTCATAGACTCATTCTCCCCATCATCACCATAGTGGCATGCTGTCCTAAAAGCCCTCATCAGGGAACGAACAGCGTTTAAGCTCCCATTTTCTTTAATTGATTTGCACCACGAATCAACCATAGCAGTGGTTATAACTTTCTTAGAAGATTTTTGTTCCTTTTCATGAATCTCATGCTCACTAGCCTCCTCATCTAGCTGTGGATCTCCATCCTCCATGTCAGCATCCACATCTTCCTAGACAAAAGAAGCAAAAGACTTATATAGTTTCTAACCTTAAGAGAGCATCATTTTAATAGCTATTTAGTAATGCATACAAATAAGTAACAACACACAACATATTGCAATCAGTATTTTAAGAAAAATCTTAAGAGAAGTTCATTTGAAATTCTGGGGCCACTACAGTGTTGTCAAATGGCGGTTATGGCGGCGCCATGGCGGATTGCGGTGGCGGATTTCTTGAAAACCGCCATGGCCAATTTGTGAAGGATGGCAGTTTATGGCAGTTATGGCGGCCTTTAATGGCGGTTATGGCGGCCTAAAATAGCGGATTTTTGGCTCTCCACCATAAACCGCCATCCGCCATTGACAACACTGGGCCAATATCACAAGAATTTGCAGCTTTACCCTTTTAGGAGAGGGGGAAAACAGGACAGAATTGATATAAAAAAAACCAAGCTCTGTGCATATTCAAAAGAAATTCCCTTAAAATAATGAGCAATGCACCAAATAGAGGTCATGAACACAATTTTATGACATAAAAGGGGCAACAGACAATCGAAAATATGAACATTCGGGGAGGGGGAAACTATCACAAGAATTTACAGCTTTAGCATTTAGGAGAGGGGAAAACAGAACAGAACTGATGTCAGAATAGACCAATCTCTTACGTACCAGAATAGAGATTCCCTTAAAATAGTGAGCAATGCACCAAATAGAGGTCGAGAACACAAAATTTTATAACATAACAGGGCAAAGAGACAACTGAAAATATGGACATTCCTGTTCAACCAAATTACAAGCAAACGCAAGTATCATCCAAAATTTTTTATCTTAATTAAAGGATGGATCATAAGTGTTGAGCAAAACTATAAGGTTCTGTAACTTATTAGAGAAAATTGTAATTAATATCATGACCCTGCAGTCAATTGTCTTCCCAAAATCTAATAGGAGAACCATGACATGAACCTAGAAGATTTACAGGTCTAAAAGAAACCAATCCCTGAGAAGTAAAATTCAAAATTTGCAATTATTGGTATGGTGGTGGTGTCCTGCCCATTAGGAGCTAAGCCATGTTAAATTTTTATTTCCTTGTGCTGTGCTACAAAGATGTTTCTAAAGGGAAACCCAATACCCATTTAGCCACCACGTTTTCTGGACAAGAAATATTAAGAAAACAAAAAATGAATGTATACAAAGTTGAAGCAGATAGATAACTAAGGCAAGCTAATTAACTAAGAAAAACTTGCCTTGCCAATATCTAGGAAGGCATTGGAAGATATTACACATTACTCATGATAAACATTTGAAATAACATTTGAAATATCGATCAACAATGTTTCACGGACCCATATTCATTACAATTTATGTATGAAACAGCGAAGGATAGATAGGAAGAGTCTAAAATGTACCATACATCAATATCATCGTCACTGAACTGAAGCAACTCCTGGTCATGCTCTTTCAAGAACTCGAAAAATTCCGGGTCCTGAAATGAATAAGCTGTTAATAACATTGCCAACAGAAGGTAGCTGAATAAATACATAAAAAGGGCAAGTCCTATCAATCAAGTGACCAATTTGTCTAATTTCTCTAATAAAACCTTATAAATGTATCCCTAGAGAAAGACGTTGCTTGAAACTACAAAACTTATTCAGCTAAACTATGGAGATCCCCTTCAAATAAGAACAACCAATATAATTGTTTTTAATCATAACTCAAATCACCATTTACAAGTTACACCACATATATTGTAATGCTAACATGAATGTACTTGATAAGCAACAATACAACGAGTCTAACCTTCTGCTGAAGTTTCTCTAATTGCTCCTTGTGCTCTTTTGCTCCACTCCCACTCATGGATTTTTTTCTGCTCCTTTTTCTTAAATTATTCTCTTCATCCACATTCATCTCTAGTATACACAAAAATTCAAGAAAGAAAATAACCAATTTAGACACATAAAAACCATTTTTTATAATAATAATAATAATAATAATAATAACAACCTGTATCATATGCTGAGTCCATGTTCCTTGAATTAAAAACCTGTTTCTCAGGGATAGAGATGATAATATCAGTGAATAAGCCATAAACAGCAGCGTTCCACGGCGTTATCACCTCGGAGCAGTGCGGAGCGTCAGCTTGCCGCTACTCCTAAATGATAGCGTCGCGATTTAAGGGTACGGCCAGAGCGGCCGCAACCGCGGTCAGAAATTGCGGCGTTTTGCGCGCTACAGAGTCTCACCGGGGGAGAGTAAGGAGAATAAGAGACAAAAAAAGGAAGAAAACCTGTCCTGTGTTTCCCGGCGATTTTCTTCTTCCCGTTAACGTTTTTCGGCTGTTTCCCGTCGTTGTTCAGCCCTGCGACTTCAGCGTGTGTTTTTTCAGTGCGTTCTCCAAGGACGCTGTTTTAGGGTTTTGAATTTTCTTTTGACAGACAGGGTTTTAATATTTTTGTTGGCAAAATGCAAGGTTTTAATATATATTTTTGACAAAATATAGGGTTTTAAATTTTTATTTGGTATTTCTTTTTTATTTTTATGGGTTAAATATGTTTTTAGTCCCTACAAAACTAGGACATTCTAAGTTAAGTCCCTACATTATGGAAATAGGTGTTTTGATCTCCAACTTTTTTTTCCGTTTCCATTATTAGTCTCTCACGTTAAATGGTGATGACTTGGCCAACGTTTTTATGAGTTGTCATTTACAGGTGGCTTTTTTTAATCTACGTGGCACAATTAAATTAGGTGTCATTCACTTTTTTATCGGGCTTTCTTGTTTTTCTTTTTACCAAACTTTTTTGTTTTAGTAAATCTGTTCCTTTTTTCTCAAAAAAAAACTAAGTTCTTCTTCCCTCTACTGCAGAACATGCAGAAATTGTTCTTCTTCCTTCTTCTTCCCACTCCGCCACAACCCCACTGTTCACACCACCCAAAAAAGTCGTGCCCAAAATGTTTGTCACCACAACCCTCAAACCCAAAATGATGTCCCTTTTAAACCCACAATCTGTCGCCACCACCCTCAAACCCAAATCGATCAATTAAAACGACCCAGATAAAAGGAAAACGAACAAAGCATAAATTTAATTGGAGAGAATGAACAGAGAGAGAGAGAGAGAGAGAGAGAGAGAGAGAGAGAGAGAGAGAGAGAGAGAGAGAGAGAGCAGAGGACGCCGTGAATGAGAAGGGGTTGAAAATTGGGGATTAGGGTTTTTGGTAGCGCAATCGGAACTAGTGAGATCCCCTCTGCATTGAAAGATACCCATTATTAGGGGTGTGCATAATTACTAGTTTACTGTTACCATACTTAAACCATACTGAAACCTTTTTGAAAAGCCCATACTGAATTTTTAATTTACTGGTCCAAATATGTTTGACAAAAATGGGTAATACCGGGAGCCCATTTTATTAAAACCGGTATACCATCTCACTACCTTCTTTGTTCCTTCTTCGTTCCTTCTTCCACTGAGCTTCGTTCCTTCTTCCACTGAGCTTCGTTCCTTCTTCGTTCCATTTTTATCTCAGTTCGTTTCCTTTCTTCGTTTCCTTCTTCGTTCCATTTTATCTCAGTTCGTTACCTTCTTCGTTTCCTTTTTCCACCATAGACGCGATTGTTTTCCTTCACCAAATCGAAACCCTAACCGCCAAATCCCCAAATCAGAACTGCAAATATCCAATCGGAACCCTAACCCTCTCTCGTAGATTGTCAGATTTCTCTATTTAAAAGCTTCTAACCCTCAGACAAAATGTATTTCAATCCCCAAATCAGACTCTCGCGTAGTTTCAGATTTCTCTATTTAAAAGCTGGTTGAGTTCTGGTTTTCTTGTTGAAGATTTGAGCTGATTTTTTTGAGATGGGTTTGACTATAGTTGTATGCTTTGTAAAAATGGGCTTCAAGGGCTCTTTGGATTAAGGTTTGTGAAGGAGAGAATTTGAGCTGATTCATTTCATACCACCACTGTTTCTTTAATTGTTACTTTTTGTTACCATTTTGTTTGGAGAAGAAGTGAATTTGGGTTTGTGGCAAAATAAAGACATAGAAGTGTCTCCAGCACCATTTTGTTACCATTATTGGGCTGTAAGTCTTAATCTTCCTTTCTTTCTCATTATGATTTTATACATTGGATGGATGATTTATACAATGGAAATGGTGAATGCTCTCTTTCAACATGTTTAACTGTTTATCTACTTGAATTCTCTTCATGCTTGATATATGGTGATTGTGGTGAATTTTGAAACTGATGTATAATTGAGGTTTACTTTATATGTGTACTTACAATCTTTGTTCTTTGTGTGATGAAGTCATGACCACTGCTGCATAATTAACAGAAGTCTATCTTTTAGTTTATCTGTGTTTCTATCTTTATGTTACTTTTTGTTTAGTTAATTTGCTGTTAAATGATTACATGTCCCTCAATCTGCTGTTATCTATTTATAATTTGTTGTTAACAGTTTTAGTGTCATGCCATTTAAGGATTGCTTGGTGTGTTGTTTTATGTTATTGTTAGTTCTATTTTACACTAGATTATGAGCTGTTTTATTTTTTAGTAACTTTCCTTTAATTGAATATAGTAGTGTATTGTTCCTTTAATTTTAATCTTATCTTGTGCTCCACTAATTTGTTGCTTGTTTCACATTTACTGCCTCTTGTTTTCTAAACTTGCTTATTTGTTTTAAAAGCAGAACATGGATTCTAATGACTTTCCGGCTTCCGAGACAGCAGAACATGTTGCCTCTACCCCTCCACCTACGATCTCTAATGCTCACACCATGTTACCACCACGCTCTGAAGCGCGTAGGAATCGATCTGAAGCTTGGGATCATTTTACACCTGAGCCAGGCACCGAAAAGAAAGCCAAGTGCAATTATTGCACTGCCACAATCAGATATGATAATGGGACAAGTGGCATGCGCTCTCATCTAACAAGATGCAAGCACCGTCCCGAGCAAGAAGTTATGAAGAGGCAAAAGTCGTCTTCATCGGTAAATGTGGAAGGGGGTGTTGTTTCTTCTCCTTCAATTGCAAAGTTTGACCAAGAGGCAATTCGTTGTGCAATGGTGGATTATTTTGTGGACTGTGAACTTCCATTTAGACACGTAGAGAAAAAAAGTTTTCGCAGATTTATGAGTGTTGCCAGCCCGAGATTTGTTGTCCCTTCGCGCACTACCGTTGCAAGGGATATTTTGAAACTCCGGGATACCGAAAAAGCAAGGCTGAAGCAGTTTATATCCCAGCAGGGCCTAAGAAGAGTTTGTCTCACCACTGATACTTGGAGTTCTCCACAGAAGCTCAGTTATATGTGTGTAACACTCCATTTCATCGATAACAATTGGAGGTTGAATAAGAAGATTATAAATTTTTGTCAAGTCACGAGCCACGCAGGGGAGGTTATGGCTAGGAAAGTGGAGCAGTGCTTGAATGAGTGGGGGATAAATCGTGTGCTCGGAGTGACAGTTGACAATGCATCATCCAACGACGTCATGATTCAACACCTCAAAAAAAGGTTCACGTCTTGGAATTGTTTGGTTTTAAATGGTAACTTCCTTCACATGCGTTGTTGCGCTCACATCTTAAATTTGATTGTGAAGCACGGTTTTAAAGTGATTGATGATTCTATTATTAGAATTCGTAGTGCAGTGAAGTTTATAAATGATACTCCATCTAGATATGCAAAATTCAAGGCATGTATTGATCCTAACATGGAATATAAGGGCAATGTTGGCTTGGATTGTGAAACGAGGTGGAACTCAACTTACATTATGTTAGATTCCGCGCTTAAACATCAAAAAACATTTGAAGAGTTGGAGCTGCAAGATGATAAATTTGTCGAGGAGTTACAAAAGAAGAAAGGTGTCCCATCGTATGATGATTGGGAGTATGTGCGGGCAATCAGTCCCTTTTTGAAAGTATTTTATGAAGCTACCTTAACTGTATCTGGTTCCTCTTATGTGACTAGTAGTAGTTACATGTTTGAGGTCTTTGGCATTAGAACAACAATCAAGGAAATGTCTCAATCTAGTGATCCTCGCATAACATTCATGGCTGAAAGAATGAAGGAGAAATATGACAAGTATTGGGGAGATTTAGAACATCTAAATATGCTTATGGTGATTGCTCTTGTATTTGACCCTCGACACAAGATGCAATTTGTGAATTGGTATATGAATTTGAATTTTGAACTAAATGTGACCAATGATTTTATAAAAAAAGTGGAGTCTTCTTTGGACTTGCTTTGTACGGAGTTCAGTGGTGGGGTGACGGGGTCTACCGCTACGTCAGCAGATTCTCAATCTCTTGGAGGTAGTCATACCGATCGATATAATTTCAATATATTCTACCAAACAAGCGGGAGCAACATGTCCGAATCCGAACTAAGTAGGTATTTAAAGAGATGGATGTGCTAAATTGGTGGAGTATGAATTCAAGTCGATATCCAATCCTTGCAGAGGTTGCAAGAGAAATATTAGCCATACCTGTCTCCACAGTGGCCGCGGAATCGGCGTTTAGTACCGGGGGAAGGGTTCTTGATCCATATCGATGTCGTCTAACACCAACAACCGTGGAAGCATTGATATGCACCCAACATTGGTTTGGATCACATTCGCCAATGCTTACTGAGGATGATTTGAAAGAACTTGAGAATCTTGAGCAAGGTAAGAATCATATGATTAGGTATTCTATATTTTTACTTATTATTGTTACTTCATACTTAAGATCTTATTTTTATTTTTTTTCTAGAACTCAATGATACAAGAAATGTTGCGGCTACTTCTTCCGTCTCCATAGCCCTTGATGATGATTGAGTAAGTGTCTATTACATGGGAGTTCCTTGTGTCACTATGGCTGATTCAGTACATGCGCACAATGTTGGTGTTAGTCTTCTCAGCAAAATTGGTAAGAAACTTTGAATATCAATTATGCATAGTGATTATTGTTGTATTATTAGTTAATTCCTTTCTGTTTTGGTCAACTACTCTGTAATTGAGCATATTCAAATTAGATCTTCCCACACGGCTCTGTATTGGGAGAGTGTTGGATATGCTCTCAGTCTGCTTATTAGTTTGTACTGTGTACGCATCGTATTTTTTTTTGGCTTCAATAGCTAAACTGTTGACCGTTGAATATTTCACTGTACATCAACTATTTGAGACCGGTAAACTAGGAAATGAGTAGGAAATAGATAAACTAAAAGCCTCATTCTTTAGTAATAATAAGTGCATAGTTGGATTTGATATGATACTGATTTGTGTTTGACATGTTTTCTCAATGCATTTTAGGTGGCGGATGCCTTTCCTTTGAATACCCAGAGTTTGAGAGGTTGCTAAGAAGCATGGCTGAAGCTTCACATTGATGGAGTCAAATGCACCCGTTTTAAGTCATTTTTATTTTTCTTATGATATTTTAAGAGCTTTATAATTACTGGATTTTATTAGCAAATTGATGTGATGATACAATGACTGGAAAGAATATTATAGTACTAGAATTTTTATGTTACTGGAATTTTCTGTGCTTTTGGTAATCAACAAAAAAGTCATGTATGGAATGTTATGTTACTGGATTGTTTATGTTACTGGCATGTTACCAGTTTTAGGAAGTGGTAAACCGTTTTTGGCACCAAAAATTGGTTTTTGGCAAAAAATACCGGTTTTAGGAAACGGTAAACCGTTTTTGGGTAGCAAAAACCGGTTTTAAAAACTGGTAAACCCGGTTCTTGGAAGGGAAAACCGGTTTTAAAATGGTAAACTGGTTTAAAAGCCGAACCGGTTCCGTACCGGTTCCGAACCGGTTCCAAACCGGTTTAAAAATGCAAACTGGTTTTATGAAAAATGGTAAACCAAAACTAGATTTGAAAGAGGTATGGTGTGGTGTGGTATGGATTTTGTACCATGCACACCCCTACTCATTATGCTTGCTTGACCACTTCCAGTGGTGGACTTAAAGAACTTAACTTAGTGGATTGTGAAACTAAAAAGTGCTGAAAAGGATTGCGAGTATGCACCATTTGAGAGTAGCCAAAAACAAGAATAATAGAAGGAAAAGGGAGTTTCTTGGAAACCCCATTTTGCTTTTAGTAGTGTTGAGGTGTAGAGAGGATCAAATCATGGTGGTTTTGGGTGAAAAGGGTTAAAGGATGGGACTTGTTTTGTGGGTGTGCTGCTATCAAATTCAGAGAGGGGGAGGGAAGGTAGATTAAGCAATAGAAACAAATGTTTTGGTTGATACTTTGGATTTTTCTACTGCTTTTTGCTGAATCAGGAAATGGGGGTGGAGTTTGTGACGATGGAGGAATCTTGATGCGAGAGTGAAGATGAATGTTTGAGGCGTTTGTGGGTTCTGGGTTTGGGTCTGATTTTGTTTTTTGGGTAAAGTTTGTTTTTTTTTGTTTGTTTTTCTTCTGGGTTAGTTTAATAATAAATGTGAGTTAATTAGCGTGCCACGTGGACGCCACACCAATTAAAATGTCCATATGGCATGCCCATTCACGATTATGTTAGCCTAACCAACATCATTTAACGTCAGGGACTAATAATGAAAATAGAAAAATATGTTGGGGACCAAAACGCATATTTCCATAATGTAGGGATTAAACTTAGGTCTCAATTTTGTAAGGACCAAAAACATATTTTACCCTATTTTTTGGCTTAAATATCATTTACCCCCTGCAAATATCACGTTTATCCATTTACCCCCCTGCAAAAAACAAATTTCAAAACAAACCTTGCAAATATTAAGTGTTTCTAGTTACCCCTTGTTGTTAGTGTTAGCCAACAACGTTAATTTTGGCTGCCATTTGGGATTTAGTTACCCCCCCGCAAATATCATGTTTATCTATTTACCCCCTACAAATATTAAGTGGGATCTAGTTACCCCCCTGCAAATATTAAGTGTTTCTAGTTACCTCCCTACAAAGTTAGCATAGACTTAACGTTGTTAGCTAAAACTAACAGCAGGGGGTAACTAGAAACACTTAATATTTGCAAGGTTTATTTTGAAACTTTTTGGCTTAATTACAGTTTTGGTCCCCCTATTATGATCAACTCACGATTTTGGTCCCTAAAGTTTTAATTTGACGATTTTGGTCCCCCTATTTTTCCAATTTGAAAAATCATAGTCCCCCTGTTCAATTTTGACTGACTTATCCTACGTGGCAGCCCACGTGGACTGCCACGTAGGCGCACCCCCACCCCCCACCCCACCCCCCACCTACCCACTGTTCCTCTTCCCCACGGATCACCCCACCCCTCCACTGTTCCCCTCCCCCCTCCCACCCCACCTCCGTGAACCCCACCGCCACCTCCGTGAACCCCCCTCCACGGTTCCCCTTCCCCTCCCCCCTCCCACCCCACCTCCGTGAACCCCACCCCCACCTCCGTGAACGGATCCCCCCTCCACAACCACACCCTCTCTCTCCTTCGCACCTCTCTCCTTCGCATCCCACCCCCCCTCCACCTCTTCCCCGCCCACTGCGATCTGCGAGAGCGAGAGCGAGAGAACGGCGACGAGCGGCGAGCGACGAGCGGCGAGCGAGGGAAATCGAAAAGAGAGAGACGGCCTGCGGGTTGAGAGTGACGTCGTAGATGCTGGCGGTGATGCTGGCGGTGGCGGTGACGTCGTAGATCTGTTATTCGCAGAGAGAGATGTGAAGGAGAGAGAGGTGCGAAGGAGAGAGATGGTGTGGTTGTGGGTGGGGTTCACGGAGGTGGGGGTGGGGTTCACGGAGGTGGGGTGGGAGGGGGAGGGGAACAGTGGAGGGGGGGATCCGTGGGGAAGAGGAACAGTGGGTAGGTGGGGGGTGGGGTGGGTGTAGGGATGGCAAAACGGGTTTGGCCCGCCGGGCCGGCCCGCTGACCCGCCAAAAAAAGGCGGGTTGGGCTGGGGTATTGGGACCGCTGACCCGCCGAACCCGCCCCGCCAAAAAAAAAAACCGCGGGCTAAAGCAAAAACGGGGCGGGTCAGCCCGCCGGCCCGTTTTTTTAAACAAAAAAAAACTTTAAACAGAATCACTTTATGTTTTCAACTTTCCCCTTCTTTCACTTCTCACTGTACAAACAATAACCAAACACGCTCTTCTCCCTTCAACGGCGTCTCATCTCCTTTCAACGGTGTTCCTGAACTCTTCTTCTCTGCAAGATCGAACATCTGAATCGCGTTTTTGCTTTCTGGATTGCTGAATCATCCAACGCGATTTATCTCTAGAGCGTCTTGTGCAGCATCACGTTTTTCTGCTGAATTATCTCCTGAATCACGGTTTGTTCTCTAGATCATTTTTTTGTTCTCTGGACTGTTTTGTTCTGATTCACGTTTCCCTGGTTCGCATTTCTGAATCACAGTTTGCTCCGTATCCTCCATAATACAAGTTTTGTTCCAAGATTTCTTGAACAAAAAAAATCGATGCATGGGCTGTCTTCGTTCGCTGGAAATTGGTGCCTGTTTTTGTCAAATTGGTCCACAAAACAATAAATACAATTTTGATAATTGTTTGTGTATTCAATCTTTTGATCTGTGCCATCACTACAAAAAAAGAAGCCATTAGCGACGGAAATTAGCGAGGGACTAATGGTCCCTCGCAAAAATTGGGATTAGCGACGGAATTAGCGAGGGAATAGGGGCTGTCGTATTTTTGAGAATTAGCGACGGAATTTTACACATTAGCGAGGGAATTTCCGTCGCTAATGGCAAAAGTAAAAAAATTTGCGAGGGAATGTCAGTTCCGTCGCTAATTTTTTTACTTTTCAGATGATGGGACTCAGTTGCAGGGGTTGGTAAGTGCACAGGAATTAGCGAGGGACAGTTCCCTCGCTAATTCCCTCGCTAAAGTCAACTTTTCAGATGATGGGACAGTTCCCTCGCTAATTCCCTCGCAATTTTTTTTTCTTTTTTTCCTTAAATCCGTTTACACTCATCTCTCTCACTCACTCACTCACTCTTCACCCTTCCTCTTCCCTTCCTCTTCACCCTTCCTCTTCACCCTTCCTCTTCCTCTACTCTCCACCACCACACAACCACCACCACCACCACCATCACCACCTCCTCTCACACTCTCCTCTCTCTTCACTCTTCCAACACCACCACCACCACATACCTCCTACCACTCTCACTCACTCTCTCTTACTCTTCACCACCACCACCCCACCACCACCACTCTCACTCCTCTCTCTTACTCTTCACGCCACCACCACCACCACACAACCACCACCACCACCACCACCATCATCACCACCTCCTCTCACACTCTCCTCTCTCTTCACTCTTCCAACACCACCACCACCACATACCTCCTACCACTCTCACTCACTCTCTCTTACTCTTCACCACCACCACCCCACCACCACCACTCTCACTCCTCTCTCTTACTCTTCACGCCACCACCACCACCACACAACCACCACCACCACCATCACCACCACCTCCTCTCACACTCTCCTCTCTCTTCACTCTTCCAACACCACCACCACCACATACCTCCTACCACTCTCACTCACTCTCTCTTACTCTTCACCACCACCACGCCACCACCACCACCACGTGTAATTTTTTTTTGAAAAACTGCAGTCATTAGCGAGGGAATTAGCGAGGGAATATCCCTCGCTAATTCCTGCGCATTTACCAACCCCTGCAACTGAGTCCCATCACCTGAAAAGTTGTAGTCATTAGCGAGGGAATTAGCGAGGGAAAATTCCCTCGCTAATTAGCGAGGGATTCAATTTCCCTCGCTAATCCCAGTAGCGAGGAGGGAATTAGCGAGGGAACCAGTCCGTCGCTAATTCCCTCGCAAATGACCATTAGCGACGGATTTTGGTCAATTTGCGAGGGAAATGTCCGTCGCTAATGACCAGTTTTTTTGTAGTGCATATATTGTACTTATTATGGTTTTTTGGTTCCTGAAAATATTTATTTTGGTTGCTTGAAGTTGATGGTTAATCCCTAGTTATCATTATCAAGCAATCAAAATACTTATTTTGGTTTTTAAGATCGAATTATGGATTTGGACCTTTTGGTTGATGGTTCTAGCCTTTTAGGTGACATTTCTTAATGGTTAATCCTAGTAATTCCAATGTTATTTTTGTTTTATACTTTTAGCTGCTATATAGTTAATCCTAGTAATTCCAATGCTATTATTGTTTTATACTTTTATTTTGAATATGTCAAGAGTTTTTAAAGTAAAAATTTGTTAAAAATGCTTTATAAAAAATCTATTTTAAAAAGCAGGTGAAAAATCTTATTGAAATTGAAATGTTAAAAACATGTAAGTTTTTTGTTCAAAAATATTGAAAAAAAAAAATTCAGACGGGCCGGACCGCCAACCCGCCAGCCCATCACTTAGCGGGCCGGGCCAGTCTTTTGAACTCGCCATTTTTGGCGGGCCGACTCGCCCCGCCCCGTTTTTAGCGGGCCGAAGGCAAAACGGGCCGGGCCGGGCCGGGCCGGACCGTTTTGCCATCCCTAGGTGGGTGGGGGGGTGGGGGTGCGCCTACGTGGCAGTCCACGTGGGCTGCCACGTAGGATAAGTCAGTCAAAATTGAACAGGGGGACTATGATTTTTCAAATTGGGAAAATAGGGGGACCAAAATCGTCAAATTAAAACTTTAGGGACCAAAATCGTGAGTTGATCATAATAGGGGGACCAAAACAGTAATTAAGCCAAAGTTTTTTTTGTAGTGGGGTAAATGGATAAACGTGATATTTGCAGGGGGTAAATGATAATTAAGCCTTTATTTTATATTCTTATAGTTTTATTCACATTGTTCATTGTTTCAGCTACTTTTACTTTTAACCAACAAGTCTCGGTGGTAACTGGACTCTAATCCAACTCCCAAGTCCCGGGTTCGAATTTTGGGTGTGGTAAAAACTCTGTTAGAAGTGGGAATATTTATACCAATATTTGTAATCTTTAATACATGAATGATCTAACCTAGGGATGCAAAAAAAAAACCTCACCCATGGGTACCTGCGGGCAAAACCCGCAACAAGCACGGGGTGGGTCTCTTAACGGGTACCCGCAGGCAAAATAAACAGGCAATAAAAATACCCGTCAATAAATGGGGCAGGGCCGGGTAATGAGGTACCCGTGTCTGTGGGTACCCGTAATAACATATATACCTAATTACCTTCATATATATATATATATATATATATACACCTAGTTTAAAATAGAAACTTGTAGTTGTATCTTTTATCATAATATTTTAGATAATTAGTGAGTTGTTATTTTCAAAGTTTCCTATTATTGTAATTATTTTCAAAGTTTCCTATTATTGTAATTCTAGTATTTTTTTATCTCCATATGTCAATGATTATAACTTAGTAAATAATTGATAAGATAAATGCCTAACAAAATACATAATTTTCTTACATAAATGAACAAAACATACATTGTTCAAAAGATTAATTTTGTATAGTATTTCATATTTTATTTTATAAAAAATTATTTTTATAACTCTAGCAAATATTTGTGGGTACCCGCGAAAAGATAATACCCATTTAATACCCGCTTTACGGGTACCCGCGCGGGTACGAGGCGGGCACGGGTCTCATTTATATTTCGCAGGGCGGGTAGCAGGTAGTTGATACCCGTGTCCGCCCCGCCCCGTTTACATCCCTAATCTAACCACCATTGCAAATAGAGCAAAATTCAAACGAACCAACCGGGTCGAACCTAGGCCATTGCCAATAATAGAGCACAATTCAAACGAACCAACAGGGTCAGGCCAAGGCCCAAGGCCCTGAAGCTGTCGCTATGGGCATCAAATAATTTAATGAAAAAAGGGGCATCAAAATTTTATTGTTAAATCTCTACATTTACATCCTGAGGGCTTCTCCAACTAGGATGCCAGCTCAGCATGGCGCCATTCTTCCCGCCAAACCCCGCCAATTTTTCCACCAGTTTGGCATCGGCGCGTGGCCATCGTTGATGCGCTGCTGTGGATCACCTATGTGACGACGCCGTCTGGGCTCTGTTGGCTCCCATTGATTTGCTGCTGCCGCTTAGGCTTTGCTTTATTGACAGCTAGGTTTCACCCAGCCCACGAACGCAAGAGTTGTTGATGAAGGAAATGGAGAAATCAAACGCGGTATGGTGGTGTCAGCGAAGAATCCGGTTGTAACCGAGTGGGTGAATCGTGTTGGCAGCGAAGCAATTGGGCACACGAGATTTCTTCTCCTCAGCAACGCAATGGAAATGGCGTCGAAGATTTTCTTTCAGGTTTGTGAATCCACGTGTATTGCGTTTCTTGATTTCCTCTGTTTAACATTGCTGCATTTTCTGTTGTGTTCCTCTTCGTTTTCCACACGTGTCTGGCTTTGTCTTGCTTTACTCTGTTCTTTTCTTCTTTCGTATCTCGCACTCGAAGCAATTCACAATTCTTCCACTTCCCAATGCTTCCAATAATTATCTTCCCTCTATATAAACCCCCATTGTGCCCACATTTCTTCTCACCATCTTTTGACTTCTTCTACGGTTGTTCTATTATATTCCTAATTCCCAATTGTTCCTAATTCCTAATTCCTGATTATTTCCTCTGTTTTCCTTTCTCATTTCTTATTTCAAACAATTTCTAACATTTATTTATTTTTTTCCAGCACAATTGCTTCGGATTTAGTCTTTCTTTGTGTTCTGTTTTTGGGAGGTATGCTTCTTCTTCTCTTGCTATATTTTTTTCCCTTTTCCTTCTTTAATAACTCTTAGCTTTCTTCTGGTTTTCATTAAGTGGTGGTTGTTTTACATATAGCTTTTGGTGGCTCATTCTTCTAATTTTTGCTGTTTTGGCTTGCATTATTTGTTTGCTATTTTGATTTCCTTCCATTAGCGTGTTTTGTTTTTGTGTTCTCTTTTTGGGGTGTTTTGGTGTTCTTTCTAATTTCTTGCATCAATTATTCTTGCATCAATTCGGTCTGGTTTTCATTAAGTGGTGGTTGTTTTGCATGTAGATTTTGATGCCTTATTCTTCTAATTTGTGCTGTTTTACCTTGCATTCTTTGTTTGCTATTTTGATTTCCTTCCATTTGTGTGTCTTGAGTATAAGAAGGGTAAATAACAAGATCAGTATCTGTTACATTGCTTTCATTTTTAGCCAACTTGCATTGGTCTTTAGGGAGGATGCATTAAGCATTTTTTGCCTGGTCTATGGTATTAGTTCCTGTTTTTTCCAGTTATTGTAGGCATCATTCCCTTACTGAATTTGTCTTCCATTCTCCACTTATACATTTTGTTTTTCTTCCCTTTGTTGCATTTTTTTGCTAGATGGATCCTTTTCCTGAACTGGACAATGATCAATATGTTCAGCAGTGTCTTTCCAAGTACCATACATATCACTTTGAATATGTACCTGGCTTTGTGAGTTGCCTCCTCTTTTGGTTAGCCATGATTTTTATGTGTCTTTGTTTTTTGTTCTTCCCTTAATTATTTCTTGCTTTCTTTCACAGACCAAACAAAAACTTCCAGCTCTGTTTTACTCTGACTTTTATGATAACCTGCCCACTGTTGTTCGTTTCTTGGATCCTGTGGGGAATCTCTTTGTTATTTCAACCAAAGAAACTAAGGGCAGGGTTTTTCTCACTCATGGTTCCACCTGCATAGGGGAGGTTTATAAACTCATTAGTGGTGGTTGGGTTACTATTTGTCTTGCTCATGCTTTTACTTTCCACCTACAAGTTAGTGATAGGATGGGGAGGCATGTCAAGTATCCATCTCCTTCTCAAAGGTTTGGCCTTGGTGAAGCTCCCTTTGGGCTGCCTGTTGGTTATGGGGAGGTTGATAAGTTTCTTTTCATTGATGCTGTTCATTTTCACCACTCTTGTGTGAAATATTTGTCTTTTGAGGAGGTTAATACCCCCTATCTGGTATGCATGAATATCCTCACTTTTTCCTCATTTGCTGCTTCTCTTCTCCTTATTTTAATTTTAGTTTTGAGGAATTGTATTTATTTTCCTTTTCAGTTCCTCCATGTTGGTTTTTGCCAAATTGCTTTTCCTCCTCGCTGTACCTCTGTAACTTTGGTCAATTTCCGTGGGAGACACTGGGTCTGCAAGTTTCAGTGGCGCAGCACCAGGCCTGGCTATTGCTGCATAACTGATGGTTGGCCTATCTTTCGTGGTCTGAATGGCCTTGGTGTTGGGGATGCTCTTAAATTTGGTGTTGCCAAGAAAAATAGAAAGCACCTGTTTGTAAAGGTCCTTTAGGGCGTGGGTGTTCCTTTTTTGATATGTAACTAGGGCTTCTTGGAGTCTGTCCTTGAAACCTGCTTTTGTTTAGCAGCCACAAGCCTACTTTAAGGCATTAGTAATTTATGTTTTTCTATGTATTTGGGACTCTTTTTGTTTTTTGGGTTTTTCCAATATGGTTTGTTGGGGGTCCTTTTGTTCTGTACTTGGTCTCAAACTCTTAACGAAATCCCTTTTTCTTGCTTAGTTCATCTTATTTTTTTTGCCTTTTGTCTCTACTAATGCATATTAGTATTGTTTAATAAACCTTTGTCTGCTTGTGCTTCTATATGTAATTATGTATTACAAATTATTCTATTTCTATATTCTATAGAATAAACATACATAAATAAATTAAAGAGAATATATTTAGCTCATCTTATTTTTTTTGCCCTTTTGTTTCTACTAATGCACATTGGTATTGTTGGATGAATCTTTGTCTTTTTTTTTCTTACAAATCTTACTTGGTTCGACTTGAAGTTGTCAGTTATGTGCCTCACAATATATTAGATGCCCACCCTTTTTACACCTATGTTCATTTCTCATGTTTGTTTATTTTGCGTGCTTTATTTGCTTTTCAAGGTTTGCACTCACTTTTTGTTGCTACTTATGCTTCCTTTATAAGCTTCTTACTTGATTGGACTTGAAGTTGTCAGTTATGTGCCTCACAATGTATTAGATGCCCACCCTTTTTACACCTATGTTCCTTTCTCATGTTTGTTTATCTTGCATGCTTTATTTGCTTTTCAAGGTTTGCACTCACTTTTTGTTGCTACTTATGCTTCCTTTATAAGCTGTTCTCATTTTCCCTTATCTATCTTTTCAATTTTCCCCAACTTCTTCTTGCTTGCGTTTATGGTTACTTATTTATCCTTATTTGTGTTTTCAAATTCTTTAGATGTCTCTTGGTTCTGAGGATGAATATGACTCTGAGCTGGTTGTTAAGTTTGACAGGTTTTATATTGAGTTTCTTGCTGAGAATGTAAATACCAACCTCTCAGTTTTTTCTGACTTCATTTTTTCGTCCTTATCTATAACTCCTTTGCCCCTTACAGTTTTGTAGTGTGTTTTTTATTCTGTAGTTTACTGCAAAGTTGCCTGAGCTGTTTGCCCAGCTATATGGTAGTGAGGTGTCCTCTTTGGTGATGTTGGGGGATCCAGTTGGGAATGAATTCCAACAATTTGTTTGCAAAGAAAACGGTACCCCCTATTTTTCAAGTGGTTGGAATGAAATGGGGCTCCATTACTGTTTGCATGGTGGGGGAATAATCCGATTGGTCTATGTCAGGAAAGATAGGATGTTCATCAAGGTTAAAGATAGGTTTGGTAATGAAGTTGCTTACCCAACTCCACCACGCATTTTTAAGTTGGGTCAACCTGCTATTCCAAACATCAATGCTGATCTTGGTGATAGATATCTTCGTTCACTCTCTAGGGTCCCCACTCTTTATCATACTTTATCAAAGCGTTTAACCGAACTTGATATAAATTCTGGGCACTTGGTATGCATTTTTATACTCTGTATTGTGGATTCTCAGTGATCATGTTTTGGAAACTATAATGGTTAACTTAGTTGGCTTATTGAATCCAGGCTATTCCTTCTGGATTTTGCGAGGGTTTAATGCCACTTGGTGTTTACGAGGTGACCTTGGTCGATTCCTATGGCTATGGGTGGAAGTGTGAGATGAAATATGATGCAGCAGATCCTTCCCCGTGTGGTTTGTACAACGGTTGGGGTCTCTTTCGTCATCGGAGGATACTTTTGAGGGGCGTCCATGTTAAGATTTCAGTTAGTCCTGTGGATCCCAAGCTGATCCTGTTTGATTTTAACCTCCCAATATGTTGTTGATCCCTTTTACTTTTTAAAACGGTCTATGAACACTTTTTGATCTTGGGTTTGTTATGTGGATATTGTGGCCTTGCTTACTATGCTCTTTCTTAATGTAGATCTTTAGAGTGTCTTAGTTATTGCTATGTAGCATACTTATGAAATAACACCACTTAAAGAGCATTGTGTTTGTTATTGCTGTTCCATGGTTTCTATTATTGTAGGTCTTTTCCTATTGTTAAAATCTCTATCATTGTTGTGTTATATATCTTTCTCACACCTATATTCAAACAATAATTTGGATTTTTCAGTATTATGAAATTGAAGTTTCTGAATTTCAGTGTGTGTCTAAGAAAGATATTTAATGATAATTATTATTGTGATTGTGGGTATAGTCAGTTTTCTATAGGGATTAAAATGGGATTGACCAGAAGTTGTGTGCAAACTGAATGACTTCAATATAATGTTTTATTCATGAGTTTCCAAAACAATTCAAGTATATTGATAATCTAATTAATGATCAATTGGCTGAAACAACAGCATGAGTGCTGAAGTTGGAACTCATTGGTAGAGGGGTCAAAAATAGAAGGATAAAGAGAGATATAATGGTTAATCAAGCTTTGTGCCTTTCTTATTCATTTACTGTCCTCTCTTTCATTGGCCCTCAATCTTTATTTTACTTGGTCTCATGATAATAGGCTCTCTAATATAATGTCTCTCTTTTGGATTTGAAGTGAACTTGAATATTTTTTCTCATACACCGTAGCTTTCTTATTTTCTCACACCTATCTTTTCACTGCTTTCCCCTCTTCTCTTGACTCCATTCTATTCTTTACACTTGGTACTATTCTTCAGCTTATCCCCCTCTACAAGCAGGTTTCCCTTACTTATATTTATTTACTACACAGTGTCACACACTGTTCAGCATTTTGAATTTGCACATTCATCCATCTCCATTTTCTTTCGTTTTCCTTACAAGTGGCGCATTCATATGTCATTCCTTTCCATTAGTTACATTTTACTTGCTTCACTGTTTTTCTGTACAATATCTTTTGCCTTATATGGTTTAGCAGATTTCTTGATCTGAAGTGACACCCTAGGTAGTGTGTCATCATTTCTTTTTTGTGTTTTTCGGTGTTGTGGCCATTTATCACTCTATATATACCTACTTCTTTTTCACTTTAGTCCTCTCTACTTTATATGCAAAAACATCTTTGCTTCAGTTTCTTTTGCTTTCAAGGTTAGTTTCTCTTCACTCTTATAAATTTGTTGGTCTTTACTATATGCAGGTTAAGTTTAGTTGTTCTTACAATTTGTATCTTCAATGTGTGCAGATGAGCATTAATGGAGATGATTCCGATTGTTTTTTTGAAATTGAAATGAAATTTGACAGATACTACTTGGAGTTTAAGCCTGAAAATGTATTTGACTCTTCTTTGCTTAATTGTTGTTCGTAGTGTTCTCATATTTGAATGATGTTTCCTTTGGTTTCTTCCGCTCTTCTAAGTATTGTCTTTGTTTGGGTATGCAGCTGAGTGTCAAACTTCCTGATCTGTTTGCCCGGCAACATCTTGATCAGGTTTCCTTCTTAGTTATGTTATGTGATCCCGTTGGTAATGAATTTCAAGTTATTGTTAGGAAGTTTGATGGAAATGCATACTTTACAACTGGATGGCGTGACATGGGCTTTTTCTATTGCTTGCATAAGGGTGGGGTAGTGAGGCTGGTGTATGTGAGGAATGACAAATGTTTCATCAAAGTCAAGGATAGGTTTGGTGATGAGGTTGATTACCCAACTCCCCCCAGAATTTTTAGATTGGGTCGTGAGCCAGTCCCAAACAGTGGCTTTGCTTCCTTTCTTGGTGAGCAATTTCTAAGACAATTGGCTAGGGTCCCTACTATTTACTACACACTCTACAAAACTTTGACTTTCAATGATGTTCATAGTGGTAAATTGGTATGTTCTTTACATTTTTGCTGTTTTTAATGTTTGGATTTCTTTGTTTCTTTATGTTACAGATTTCTTAGATAACTTGCATTATTTGTTGCAGTCTATGCCTGCTTATTTTTGTGAACTTCTCATGCCATCTGGTAAGAGTGAAGTTACTTTGGTTGATACCTTTGGCCATAAGTGGATCTGCACTTTGAACAATGATCAAGAGAATCAATCTCTTTGTGGTTTGGAGGATGGGTGGTCTACCTTCTGCTATGTCAAACTTCTTGCTGAAGGCAACTTTGCTAGATTTCAAGTGTCTGTTGATGATTATGCTATAATCCTCTTTGAAAGAGAGCCAATGTTTGAGTGATCCTCTTTGTTTAGTTATTTTGTTTGGTATTGGCATTAACTTTTGTTTCTTTTTTGTATCTCCTACTCTTTGTTTAAAGTGGATTTAGGGGTGGATTCCTATTGTAAATGCCATTTAGTGTTTTCTCCAGTAATACCCTCTCTGTATTATATTATGTGTCAGGCTCAATGCATTATTTGGTTATCTATTATGCATTCCTTTAACTGTACTTCGATTAATTAGGTAATTTTTTTTTCCCATTCTTAACCAATTGTGCTTTATTTTTCTAAGACACTACACCATCTCTTTTTGTCAATTTTTTTCTTTTAACACAGGTTTCTATATACAGTGGTTCAAAAATGGCTATGTGATTGTTTTGATTGAAAGGCATAACAAAAACTTTGTATATGTGATTGTTTTGGTTGAAAGGCATAACAAAAACTTTGTATTTGTGTAAATGAAGGAACCAGATAAAAAGACTAGGAAATTGAAAGTTAAAAGCTACTGTTAAACATGTTTATGGTGGTGGAAAGGCCAAAATATTATTTGCTTATTTGTTATATTTGGATCTAATCAAAGGAATTAAAATAGATTTAACAGTTATTGGCATGGTTAAAGACTTAAAAGAATTATCCACCACACAAACAATCATAAACACAACAATGAAATTAGAAACAAACACTAAAAACAGAAACCCAGAATTCACTTCTTCCTCTTATATCCTCTCTCAATTTCTTATTCTTGCTTTTCTTATATCTTCATTCAGTTCAATTTTGCGTATCTTATACACTGTAGCCATTTACATCATTGCTGATTGCTGGCGATCTTCCATTGATCACCTATCTCTATTCTTCTGCTTTTTCTTAACATATCTTTTGGCTGTTTTTTCCTCTTCTCTTAACTCCACTCTTTTCTTTCCACTTGGTGCTATTCTTCAGTTTATCTTCCTGTACACCAAATCAAGCTTTTCATTCATGAACAGATGTTGGAAACGTGCAAAACCTATCCAAAATATTAATTACACATACCATGAACAGATGTTTGAAACTAAAGTCCTCAAAAACTTGAACATTCACCTTGTCTTGCTATAAAGAGATTCTTACACCTACATCATAGTTGTGTGTTATTTGTATAGAATTTTGTTTTTTATAAAAAAAATTCCTTCAGAATTCCATACACACCAAAACTATCTGTATTTTATATTTTATATTATATTTGTAAGCTTTTATTGTAAGATTGAGTCCTCAAATAATCAATGCTTTATCTTGGAACAAAGTTTGCAAGTGGAATTTTTTATAAAGCAAGTGAAAAACAGAAGCAGTTGAAACAGCAGCATGAAATAAGGATCTAGCAAAAAGTCAGAGTTGGTGGCTTTGGAGTAGTTAGATTACAAGATAGGTTTGGTGTCATGACTGCAGAAGTTGGAACTCATTGGTAGGTGGCTTTTCATTCAAGCTGTTTCATTATTTTCTAATTCTATGGCAAAATCTATCATTGGAAACATGCAAAATCTATCGAAATCAAGCTTTTCATTCATGAACAGATGTTGGAAACATGCAAAATCTATCCAAAATCTATCCAAAATATTAATTACACTTACCATGAACAGATGTTGGAAACTAAAGCCCTCAAAAACTTGAATACCACGGTCAATATCTCCTGTTTGACAATAGAATCTGCAAGTGGGGGGTTTTATAAAGCAAGTGGAAAACAGAAGCAGTTAAAACAGCAGCATGGTTGCAGAAGTTGGGACTCATTCGTAGGTGGCTCCATAGGTATGTCTAATATAATGGTTAATCAGGCTTTGTGCCTTTCTCATTCATTGATTATCCTCTCTTTCATTGGCTCTCAATCTTTATTTCACTTGGTCTCATGATAATAGACTCTCTAATATAATAACTCTTTTAAATTTGAAGTAAACTTGGATATTTTTGCTTATACACTGTAGGTTTCATTTCAGCTTCCATTGACCACTCAAGATATCTTTTCACTGCTTTTCCCTCTTCTCTTAACTCCATTCTTTTAAATGTATCTTTGGGAACCTGCAAAATCTATCCAAATCAAGCAAGCAGATCCCCCCTACTTATATTTATTTACTACATACTGTCACACACTGTTCAGAATTTTCAATTTGCACATTCATCCATTTCCATTTTCCATTTTCTTTCGTTTTCCTTACAAGTGGCGCATTCATAGGTCATTCCTTTCCATTGGTTACATTTTACTTGCTTCACTTGCTTCACTATTTTTCCCTATAGGTCTTCTATTTAAACCATACTTAAGCTTCTTATCCCTCACTACTTTCTTATCTTCTCAGTTGTTTTCACTTCTCATTGAGTATGTTCTCATTTATTGTTTTGTTTTCCAGTTGTTTGCCATAGTATAGAAAACAGATTGCTATTTTATCTTGCCTACCATGTTTCTTTAGCTAACTATGCTCTTTATCCTTCTACATTTGATTAATTAAACTCTTTACTTTTTCACATTACATTTGTTGGTTTTATTTGAATTCATTTGCAATTCTTTGTTGCCTCTTTCAAAACTTATTTTTACCACTTCTTTTATCACATTCTCCTTTGTTTGTTTTTTTTCTTTGCCACAGCCACTCCATGGCACCTCGTGTGAATTACATTTCTGAGATTGTTCCTGGAAGAGTTAACTGGAAACTTGAAGTTCGCGTCATAAGGCTTTGGACTCTTCCTGAATTCAACAATCCTATGAACACAAATTCCATTGAAATGATCTTTCTTGATCAAAAGGCAAGCTATTATTTTCTTTTGTATGAGAGTAGATTTTGTGTCAGGGTAGATTTGTTTGTGTATTTGTATGTAGTTTATTTATGATTTTCTATCTTCCTCAGCATGATAGGATCCATTGTTCTGTCAAGGCTTCTCTCCTCTCACCTTTCCAGTCTGTGCTGGAGGAAGGTCGCTGTTATCGTATTGACAAGCTTAATGTTGGTATTAATGATTCAAAGTTTCACACAACTCAGCACAAGTATAAATTGAACTTTATGAATGTTACCAGTTGTTGTACCATTGAATGTGATGACATTCCTTTGCAACATTTTTTATTCACTCCTTTTCATGATATATTGGCTGCTCCCAAGGACGACCTAATTGTTGGTTTGTATCTTTTTCGTATTTGTAAATTAAATATAATACTTTCCATTGGTTCATTTAATAGTTTTTTGTTCTTTTATTTGGCAGATGTAATAGGCCATGTGATTGAAAAGGGCGAAATGAAGGAGACATGCACGAATGATAAGGTGTTTAAATTGGTTAATTTGGTCCTAGAAGATTTAGAGTACGTATATTCATTTCTTTATTTACTTTAGTTTTATTCTATTGGTAAATCTATTGGTAAAAAACTTTTATTTTTTCTTCCATCTAACTACCTTTCCTCAATTTTGCTATCTTTCAGATTCAATAAACTCCATTGTACTCTTTGGGGCGAGTTTGCTGAAATGATAGCTGCTAATCTTGCTGATACATCCTCTCCAACCACTCCTATCATTATTATTCAGCTTTGTAAGCTGAAAAAATATAGAGGAGTTATGGGCCTTTCAAATGCTTTTCATGGCACTAGGCTTTTCATTAATGGTGATTTAGAAGCAGTTGTGGACTACAGATCTAAGTCTGTATTTTTGTGATTAGTTTCTTCAACCAATTTAACTTATCTCTTTTAGTGTAATCTAATTCACTATATTTCTTTAGGATGGAGTCTTCTCAGCTATCTTTGACTCAGTCCATGAGTCAGCTTACTGCTCCTCCCATTATATCTCCTTTTGATGATTTCATGCAGACTCCCTACAAAACAATATCTGAGGTTTTGGAGGCTACAAGTGTAAGCCATTCTATTTAGTTTTTAGTATCCTATTTATTATTTAGATATTTTTTGATTAAGAAACTTATTATCAATCTTCTTAAAAAACAACATTAAAACTAGGCTGGTTTTGCTGCTATCCTTGCTCAAGTTGTTGACATCGAGACTGCTCATGGATGGTTCTACAATTCATGCCAAAAATGTTTTCGAAAAGTTGTCAAAGTTGGATCCAAGTTCTTTTGCAAGGAGTGCAAACGCAAAGTAACTGGAGTTCCCAGGTTGCCCTGTCATTTTTTATGTTTTGGATAATTGTTCTTCTTCGGGTTCATTTTACCTTAATAATTTTCTTATACTTTGTTCTTTTCGTCGTTGTTTATGCATAGGTACAAGGTTGAATTGAGCGTGATTGATGGAACTGGTTCTACAACTTTGGTCGTTTTTGATCGAGCTGTTAACAATTTTCTTGGTATTCCAGCCCAGGACTTAATTGGTCCATCTGATGCCACTGTGGAGCCTACAATGGCTCCTTCTGAATTCCGTTCATTTTATGAAAAAACACTGCTTTTTAAGATAGAGATTAGTGAGTCTAACATTACTCAAGAATGGAACAACTACACTGTTAGAAGGTTGAATGATGATCCTGGTGTTATTAATCAATTTAAAGAGTTGCATTCCATCAAGGTTTGTTATCCACTCTTTAGACAACATGTTTATCTTTATTTTTTCAATTTTTCAATTTCTCTCTAAATGTAGACTCTGGCTATTCTACTATTTAGGATGTCAATCTTGAAGAACAACTCTATTTGAAGGACTCCTCTGATAATGCTGTTCATAGTCCATTGGTATAATAATATTCTATTTTTCATTTGCTCTTTATGTTGCGACTTTATGTGCCTTCATTATCTTATAAAATATTTTAATTTTTTCATTAGGCTAATGTGGATGATGTTGCCTCCAATGAATTTACTGATCCTGTTGTGTTGCAACTCACTGGGACCCCAACTAGCAAGTTAACTTCCAATACATCAGCATCTTCCCCTAATGTTATTCCAATTGCTAATGAAGTTATCCCTGACCATGTTGCTGATGCTGTTGATGTTCAAGACACTGGAACTCCAGCTCCGAAATTTGGAACCAAAAGATCTGGAACTTCGCTTGAGGCTACCTCAGTTCCTGCAATCGCCTCTCCTCAGGCTTCTGCTACCAAAGAAGGTTCTTCAGGCAAAGTGTCTAAGCCCAGAGTTATCAAAACAGAGTGAATGAACCAGGCTTATGCAAAACAATATGTAATCCTTTTGTTAATCTTATCATGTCCTAGCTAAGTACCTATCCACTTTGCTACTTAATAGTGGATTAAATAAAAGTAATTAGAACCTTTGTTGGTTGTTTTATCAGTTGTTAGGTTGGTCCTCCAAGGATTTTCCTGTAACCCCTTTTGACTTAATATAACAAAGCAGTTTTTTGTTTTATTTGTTTCTTCATACTATGGAAGCCTGTATGATCTCACTAATAAAAAGAACTGTGGATTTAACAAAAAATACAACAAAGTCTGTTTAACTAAAAACATCCTGCATGGAAAATATTGAAGAACATTGAAGGTGTGGCAAAGGAAATAGAAATAAAAAATCAGAGTTGGTAGTTATAACAGATGACTTATTGATTCAAAAAACTCTCTTCATTTTACGGTGGATGCAGCATAAACACAACAAGTCTTCCTATCACAAAACACATTAACAATAATAAAGGTCTCAAATTTTCAAACATATGAGATCATACTATGGAAGCCTGTATGATCTCACTAATAAAAAGTACTCTCCTGTACATAGCAATATTGACCTGCAGTGATGAATGGCCAGATTCCAGAACCTCTTTGTTTTCCATAAATCTCTCCTATACATAGAAATATTTAGCTGCAATGAAATGGTAACTAAGTAAAACGTATAAAAATTATTTTCAGAAACATAGGTGATAAAAATTCCCATATTTTTTAAATTCTTTCATGCAATATAACATTTCTTGTGGGCCTGGATAAATTATTTCTCATTATTTTGGATCAGGGTCTCTTTGACAACCTTTACCTACTCTGGGATTTTCCACTTCAATCACTCTCTACATCAAAATACTCTACATCACTATGACACACATTATGATTTTTTCTCCTCTCTTACACCCCAATTGTAATTTGATTATCATACTCAGGCTTCTTATCCTTCACTGCTTTCTTTTCTTTTCATTTGCTTCTTATCTCCAAACTTGCTTCATTTTCTTCCCAATGTTGTTACTATTTTAATTTTTTTTGTCCTTTTTTAGGGATAAAAGAATGAGGGGATACAAGTAAACAAATCACAATACTGTCAGAATGTGATCACCTGTTCTTTCAGCCAATATGGAACGCAACTCCTCTTTTGTCAAACCTTCTTCAGAACCTCTTAAGCCAGGCAAATTTATTTTGAGACCAAGAAACATTGATCATCAAAGTCCTCCTTCGCATGTAGATGTCTTTGGTATTTAGCCCATCCATTTTCGTAGTGCATTTTTATATTTTGTTTCTACTATTCTTATGCTTTGCTCTCTTTTATAGCTGCATGTACACAACATCCTTTTATCAAGCCTTCTTCACAGCGTTTTGGCCCAGGGAAGTTCATTCTTAGACCAGCCATTCTTCCTCAGGAAACTCTTCCTTCAAACCTGAATGCCCTTGGTATTCAATCTATTCTTTCAACTCTTGTGCAATTTTAACCATCAATTATTTCTTCAATTGTTCAATTCCATAGGTGTGAGTGTGAGAAATTTCAATCTTGCTTCACCTAATGATTTTTCACCTTGCATGGGTGTTTGTCTTTGCCAGTTTTTTTTTGTAAATCAGTTGTAGATGTTTGTGGTGATGGAAAGGCTAAAATATTATTTACTTATTTGTTATATTTGGATCTAATCAAAGCAATTAAAACATAATTATTTTTTCAATCGCATAGGTGTAACTGAAGATGTTGAAAACACAGAATCTAATGCTGGTACTTCCAAAGTTGCAATACTTCAACCCACAGAATCTGTTGAGATGCACTCTAACCTTCTTCAGCCCACAATTTCTAATGTTATTGGTACACAAGATATTGGTACCCCTTCATTCAATTCCAACACATTCCAAAGTACAGTGTCTGAGAACACAAAATCTAATCCTCACACTTCCAAGGGTGCAATATTTCAACATGCACAATCTGTTAACTTGCGTTCTAATCCTTCTCCACCAGCTACGACTTCTAAATCTTCTTTGAGTTCTCCAACAGCTGGTATTGCCCAACTCCTTTTTCACCATTGTTATTTATATTGTGAATAAAATTGACCTGTTATGTTATGTTAATCAATGATATATCTATCTTTCATTAAATGTAGCTATTGATATTCCCTATTGGGATATTGGAGATCTTAAACATGTATGCCAGTTTTGTGGTGCTTTGATGTGGTATGAAGAAAGGATTCAAAAGAAATACAAAGCTCGATATCCAAAATTCTCTATGTGCTGCAAGCAAGGCAGGATTATATTACCTCTTTATAGATGCCCTCCTCAACCATTATACGATTTGTTTAATAAACAGGATCAAAGAGGGAAATTTTTTCTAGCAAACATTCGGTCATTCAATAGCATGTTTGCTTTTACATCTATGGGTGGAAAGATTGATACAAAGATTAATGATGGTGGTGGACCTCCAATTTTTGTGTTAAATGGTGAAAACTATCATCAAATTGGTAGTTTACTTCCGCTTCCAGATAAAGAGCCAAAGTTTGCTCAGCTCTATATATACGATACTGAAAATGAAGTGGCCAACCGGATGGCGGTCGTTAGGTACTTTTCACCCTTTTGTTTTATTTATCATTGCTTTAATTTCTGTTTCTTAAAGTCCTTAATTTACTAATTTCTATCATCATATTTTTTTTAATAGGATGGATGATGACGACCTCAACTTAAGGGCTCAAATTGTTTTAGATATTAAAGAGTGTCTTGATCTATTTAATCCCTATGTTAAGACATACAGAATGGCGAAAGAAATGTTGTCTCAACATCCTGCACCAATGATAAAACTTCGTATTTTAGGTAAGAGGAATCGCGATGGTAGGCAATACAACTTACCTACTGTGTCAGAAGTGGCTGCTCTTATTGTTGGTGATTTTGATCCTGCTGGATTTGATAGAGATGTTATTGTCCATACTCATTCCGGATTATTACAACGAATCCCAATTTTAAGTGCTGGATATTTGCCTTTGCAATATCCTTTATTGTTTCCTTATGGTGAAAGTGGTTTTTATGAGGGTATTGAATTTCGGTCCAACAATAATGCACCAACTATTAAACGAGAGCATGTGACGATTCGAGATTGGCTAGCATATAGAATTCAGCACAGAGAAAATGATGAAGGGACCATTTTATTTTCTGGACGTTTATTTCAGCAACTTTTGGTAGATGGCTATAGCATGATTGAATCAAGCAGGTTGAAATGGGTGAGAAATAATCAAAAAGATCTAAGGGCAGATGTGTATAAACGTCTTGAAGAATCAATTCTCAGGGGCGAGCGGAGCACATCTATGACTGGTAAAAGAATTATATTGCCATCTACATTTGTTGGAGGGCCCCGTTATATGTTTCAAAATTATCAAGATGCTATGACAATTTGTAGTTGGGCTGGTTATCCAGAGTTATTCATAACCTTCACCTGCAATCAGAAATGGCCGGAGTTATCAAGATATTTTACAAAGTACACGTTTAAATCTCAAGATCGTGCTGATGTAGTTTGCCGAATTTTCAAAATCAAGCTTGATCAACTGATTAAAGATATAAAGAAGGGAGATATTTTTGGTCATGTTAAAGCAGGTATATTTTGTACATTCCCTTGAATTTTTTTATCATCCCTATTTTCTAATCATTTGTTATAAAAATGCATCTATTTATTATTTTGCAGTTGTTTATACAATTGAATTCCAAAAACGAGGTCTACCACACGCTCATATCTTAGTCTTTCTCCATTCTTCTTTTAAATGCAAAACTGCTGATGACATTAACAAAATTATATGTGCTGAAATTCCAAATAAAGATTTGGATCCAAAGTTGTACGAAATTGTGTCTACATCAATGCTTCATGGACCGTGTGGTCCTCAGAATCCAAAATCTTCTTGCATGCTAAATAAAAAGTGCACAAAGTACTTTCCAAAGAAGTTTAATGACGCCACGATAATTGATTCAGATGGCTACCCTATTTATAGAAGAAGAGATAATGGAGTCTTTATTCAAAAAGGAGAGTCTTTTTTGGATAATAGATTTGTTGTTCCTTACAACAGAGCCCTTCTTCTTAAATACAATGCTCATATAAACGTTGAATGGTGTAACCAATCTAGGTCAATTAAATATCTTTTCAAGTATGTCAATAAGGGGCATGATAGAGTGACAACAACTTTTTATGGAGTTGATGGATCCAATTCGACTACTGAGAGTGTTGATGAGATTAAGATGTACTATGATTGTAGGTACCTATCTTCATCCGAGGCTGCATGGAGATTGTTCTCTTTTGACATTCATTATAGAGAACCTTCAGTTGAAAGGCTCCAATTCCATCTACCAGGTGAACAATTACTTATTTATGCAGGAAACCGTTCAATTGAATCAGTTCTTTCTAAGCCAACAATTGGAACATCTAAATTTTTGGCATGGATGGATGCAAATAAAGAATATCCACAAGGAAGAGACCTCACTTATGCTGAGTTTCCCACAAAATTTGTTTGGAATGATGAGAAAAGGAAATGGTTTCCACGTAAGTCTGGGTATACTATTGGAAGACTTCATTATATTCCTCCTGGATCTGGTGAAGTTTATTATTTAAGAACTCTACTTAATCATGTTAAAGGAGTTGAATCTTTTAAAGATATAAGAAAGGTTGAAAATTTTGTTCACCCAAATTTTAAAGATGCTTGCTATGCAATGGGTTTGTTAGATGATGACAAAGAGTATATAGATGCTATTAAAGAAGCAAGTCAGTGGGGCATTGGATACTATTTGCGTAAATTGTTTGCAATATTATTGGTATCCGGTCAAATGACAAGACCAGAAGTTGTTTGGAATGGTACTTGGTCCTATTTGAGTGATGATATTTTGCGTAGACAAAGATCGATTCTTCAATTTCCAGGTATTGTTTTTCATATTTCCAAGTTTGCAATTCTTAATTCCTTTTTCTTATAACACAAATAACTTTTCCTTTATCAATTGTTTTAGAATTAGAACTTTCTCCTCATGAACTACAAACCTTTGCTTTAGTGGAGATTCATAAATTACTTCAAAGTAATAATATGAGCCTTTCTGATTTTCCTACAATGCCTCAACCAGACCAAGAGTTACTTTCAAGTAGTCAAAACAGGTTGCTTTATGATGAGTTGAATCATGATAGAAAAGCTCTTGAGGTAGAAAATAGACAATTGGTAGCATCAATGACAGATGAGCAAAAAACAATATACGAAACAATTATGGCAAGAGTAGTTGAAAGAAAATCTGGTTTTTTTTTCCTAAATGGATATGGTGGGAGTGGGAAAACTTATATTTGGAGAGGATTGACTACAGCTTTAAGATCACAAGGGAGAATAGTTTTGGCGGTTGCATCAAGTGGGATTGCATCTCTTTTGATTCCTGGAGGTAGGACAGCTCATTCTCGGTTTGCAATTCCACTTAATGCGGATGAGACCTCAACATGCAATATAAAACAAGGTAGTCATTTAGCAGAATTGATCCGTAGGTGTTGTTTGATTATTTGGGATGAAGCTCCAATGACAAATAAAAATTGTTTTGAAGCTCTAGATCGAACTCTACGAGATATTTTGAAGCTTCCTAACAATTCAGATCTAGACCTTCCTTTTGGAGGCAAAGTTGTAATTTTGGGAGGAGATTTTCGTCAAATACTTCCTGTTATTCCAAAGGGAACAAGACAACAAATTGTGCATGCTACAATTAACTCTTCTTATCTATGGAATCATTGTGAGGTTTTGACATTAACTAAAAATATGAGATTGTTACATGGCACCTCAAGTGCTAACATTGCTGAAGCAACAGAATTTTCACATTGGGTTCTCAGTATTGGAGATGGTGCTATTGGAGAAGTAAATGATTGTGATATAAATGTTGAAATACCAGATGAATTACTCATTAAAGACTCACCTCAACCAATCAAGGATATCATTGATATGATATACCCATCATTTCTTAGTGAAATGCATGATCCTTCATATCTTCAAAATAGGGCTATTTTAGCTCCTAGAAATGATGTTGTGGATATAATCAATGATCATATGTTGTCCTTGATTTCGAGTGATGAAAAGACATATCTGAGTTTGGATACACCATCTTCTAATCAATTTAGTGCTGACACCGTTGATGAGATACACACGCCAGAATTTTTAAATACAATAGTTGCTTCCGGTCTCCCAGCTCATTCATTAAAGCTAAAAGTTGGTATACCAATTATGTTGTTGAGAAATATTGATCACTCTTCTGGATTGTGTAATGGAACTCGACTTATTCTCACAAAAATGGGTAAATATGTTCTTGAAGCAACTGTGTTGTTCGGAAGCAATGCTGGTTTAAAAGTCTTTATTCCCAGACTATCATTGACTTCGTCTGATCCACGAATTCCATTTAAATTTCAAAGAAGACAGTTTCCTATAGTTGTTTCTTTTGCAATGACAATAAACAAGAGTCAGGGACAATCATTAAAACACGTGGGTGTTTACCTTCCTCAACCAGTGTTTTCTCATGGGCAGTTATATGTTGCAATTTCAAGAGTCACCTCAAAAAAAGGCTTGAAAATATTGATAGTTAATGATGAAGGAAATTCCAAAAATACTACCTCCAATATTGTTTACAGAGAAGTTTTTCAACGGTTGGTCTGAGGTCCTCATTTTTATATGTATGTCCATCTACTATAATCCCAAACTATTTTTTTTTACATTTTTTTGGGGCTCAATAACAGCCCAACCCAATTCTTAGTCTTTTAGGTTAGCATCCGTTTTCCCCTTCTTTCTCATTATTTCCCTTTGTTTTTGCCCAGCCTCTTTTACCGTCTTTTGCTCTTAGTTGGTCTGCTGCATTGCTCCAGGTAATCCTATTGTTTCGTGGTCTTCTCGCCGCTCCTACTTCGCCATCAGTGCTTCCACGCCTCTTCTTTAATCGATTCTTCTTCCGGTTAGTGGGTTTTTATTCCATCAGCAATTGATTTTTCTTTCAATTTGTTGAAAACAGAAACCTATTGCTGTGCGCTGATTTACCCTAATTGCTTCTCTAATTTGTTCTTCCTTAATTTACCATAATTGCTTCTCTACTTGCTTCTGTTTCCCGAAACCAGTTTGAATGTTTTGTTTGGATATTTTGAAAGCAAACGAATTACTAAATTATACTGTGAGGAATGTTTCTTTCAATTTGTTGAAAACGAAACCTAGATCTACTCTCTGTTACTTTCCTTGCTGTGCGCTAATTTGCCCTAATTGTTTCTCTAATTTTTCCTTCCTTAATTTACCCTAATTGGTTCTCTACTTGCTTCTGTTTCCCAAAACCAGTTTGAATGTTTTATTTGGATATTTTGCAAGCAAGCGAATTACTAAATTATACTGTGAGGAAAATATTTTCCCAGTTATCACAAATAACTATGCAAACAGTTTCTGGCATCCCTATTTTAGTTTATCTCATGTACTACTATAGCCCATTACAACATGTCTTCTTTGATTACATAAATTCTTTTTCAGTTCTCCCATTTTCCTCATTCGAAATTGTATGTTCTCACTCACCACTTTCTTGAACCTTTTCTTCCTTATATGTATTGTTTTCATTTGCTTTTCATATCTGGTTTTTGGTTTTAACAAGTATGCTTCACATTTTAAAGGCTTTGCATTAATTGCTTCTCTAATTTTTCCTTCCTTAATTTACCCTAATTGGTTCTCTGCTTGCTTCTATTTCCCGAAACCAATTTGAATGCTTGCTTCACATTTTAAAGGCTTTGCATTAATTGCTTCTCTATACAGCATGTCTTCTTTGATTACATAAATTCTTTTATCAGTTCTCCCATTTTCCTCACCACTTTCTTGAACCCTTTCTTCCTTATATGTATTGTTTTCATTTGCTTTTGATATCTTCAATTGGTATGTTAGGATTAGTTTTTGAGATGTCTTCATTATTCTCAATTGTAATTGTGTTATTTTCTTTCGTCATAAGATTAATGGGGTCAAGTTTATAGCATTGATGTTCCCTATGTGGGGATTCCTTTCCCAGATTTATCAACAAATTGAGATTGGAGTATTTACCAGATTTTCTTCAGATTCACATAGTGTTAATTTGTGTAGGTATCTCTATTGTTGCGCCCGAAAAATCCGGCTTGGGACTTTTCGTTTGACAACGTGGAAAAATTTGGAAGCCGCCACCAATATTTTAATTTTAAGACCAAAACGTTGAAAAAATGTCTTTTAGACAAGGCGGATGGTCTTTCGAAAACTAGAGATATGGGTTCGGGGGTCGGTTAGGCATAGGGAAGGTGTTAGCACCCCGTACCTCCTTTCTACCGAAAGGGAACCTTTAATTAAATGTGTGGTTTGAAGTGTTGACCTGAAAATATTTAATTTGCCTCTTTATTTCTTATTGAAAACGAATTAAAGAAACTTAACAAAATTTTTACTTTTTGACGAGAAAGGAAAAAAAGGGTTTTTAGAAAGAAGTGCTTGACAGGACATGGCCCGCTCCTACGTATCTCCCGGTGCGATGGAGAATTCAAAGCTACGTAGTTCTTGTGTGTAGAAAATGTTTGTGGGTTGGTGTTTTTTAATGTAGGGGTTTTAGGACTGTGTGATCTGTGTTGGAGGACCACTGGGGGTCTGAAGGAGCACTGGGGCTCTGAAGGGCCACTGAGGGCTGAAGGAGCGCTGGGGCTCGGAGGGACCACAGTTCACTTATCTTAAAACGATGATTAACCCGGCCGTACGACCGACTTAATCCCCTATTTTGAAAATAAGACTTTTGCTTTTGAAATGAAGGAGATCTGTTTGTATATTCTTTAATTTTAGAAATTGTATATTTTTGCGCTTGACAGGGGCGTGGCCCTGCTCCTACGTATCTCCGGGTGGAGAATCAAAGGCGACGTAGTTCTAGGTTCTTTTGAAAATAATTGTTGAAAACTTATTGTGAAAATGATTTTTATCTGTTATGCTTGACGGGATGTGACCCGCTCCTACGTATCTCCTGGTGCGATGGAGAATTCAAAGCTACGTAGTTCTTCTGGTCCTGAAAAGGGTTTTTGTTTTTTAATCTTTTTGGAGTTTTTCGCAAAGGGGTTGAGTGTTCGCAGTGACCAAACAACAACGGTTTAGAGTGGTCGCGCTACTAACTCTTATGAAAATGAATTATCATTAACGACCAAACGGCAACGGCGCGAGTGATAATTAATGATAATCGGTTTTTATTTTGAGCATTGAAAGGGTTTTCGCAATTGAAGGAGAGCGTTTGTGAGGACCAAACAACAATGGTTTAGAGTGGCCACACTACTAGCTCCCACAGGAATGAAATCATCACCCACAATCAAACGGCAACGGCGCGAGTGATCATTAGTGATGATTAGTTTTGATTTCGACGTTTGAAAAGATTTGTTTTTGAAAAGTGTTTTCGTTGACTTTAATTGGAGAGAACGTCGTGATGAAAGGAATTTGCAATTGGATTGATTTTTGTTCGGGGAAACATTTATCCATCATTTAAAAAAAAAGGTTTGAGAAAAAAATAAGTTCGTTTAGGGAAAAGAAAATTTATTATTTGGGAAAAAAGGGTTTGTAAAAAAAACGTTTATCTAGGGGAAAGAAATAAAATTTGAAAAGAGAAACAGGGGGTGAAATAATAAAATAAGGGTGTAAATAAAAGGAGGGCTGTATTATTAAAAGGGGGTGCAGATAGTGAGCCCAGCTTGTTTTTGTAAGCTGGGCTGCGTTTTTTCATAAGAAAAAAAAAACAGAGGATGGGCCGCGTGGGGGATTAGATTATCAAAATGAGGGTGCAAGAAGCAGCCCAGTTTCATTTTGGTTTTATGAACCCACGATTTGTGGGTTTCTCAGGGTAGGGCAATAGAAAAATAGATGGGTGCGAGTAGCAATCTGAAGATTTAAAGAAAATAAATAAAAAGGAAAAAAAACCTAGGCCCACTATATATACACTAAAACCCTAATTTATTTACCCTAATCTTCCCTTTTGTTCTCACAGCGCCGCTGAACCAGAAAACAGGGAGAGAGAAAACGATTTTCGAAAAAAAAAAAAAAGGAAGGAGAGAGAGAGGGCTTCGTGGAGAGAGAAGTCAAGAGAGAGAGGAAAAGGTAGGAGGGAAGGGAAGAAGGTGGACGCCGGCGGTGACCGGTGAGGCCCACGGCCGGGCGACGTCGTGATGGTGATGAGCCTTCTTGTTTGCTTGCGGTGGTCTCTCGTTCGTGCTGGGCTGACAACGGCGAGAGGGAGGACTGACGGTGATGTGAGGCTTTTGATGGTGGTTCACGGTGGTTGTGCACTGATGGGGGCGTGGTGGAAGACGACGGTGGTCGTACGGTGCGGTGTGGGTCACGGCATAGTGGTGAAGTGGTGGTGTTTTTTTTTTGGACAGTGGCCGCTTTGGAGGGGGGTTGATTCGGTTTAGGGGCTGAGGGTGACTGAGGGATTTGGCTTCAGAGTTGGTGTTTTGCGGTGGCGACGGCGGAGGCGACGGCAGCGCACGGCCAACGGCCACCGTCTACGGTGGCCGGCGTCTATGAGGTGAGCTCTATTATACCCCTTTTTGTGCTTTTGTTTTGTTCATCTCTTCCACTTTTAATTTTTGTTATTGACTCACTGTATCTTTTGGTAAGAAAAATAACCTATCTTTGTTTTGCCTGTTATAGAACTCTCGCCTATTGACAATAATTTTCCATTACGAAAACAGAATACTAAAGCCTAAGTTAGCATACACTTAGCATTTTGACAGTAAATGGAAACTGAAATATGAACCAACCTTTTTCTCCAGCTTCTGTAAAAAAACCTTTGCTGTTCTCTACTGCTTCCACTCGGACCTTATATCAACACAGCAATTAAAAGGATTTTTGCTGTTAGTTTTTGTGTTCTTGTTACTGTCTGTGAATTGCTCTCTGTGTGTATCTGTTATGTTTCTGTATCTCAGTGTGTGTGTGTGTATTTTGGCTGTCTGCATGTATGTATATTGCCCTGCGTATGTGTGTGGTTGTGTTTGCAGTGTTTGCTGTCTCCTTTTTTTTGTACTGATTGCTGTGAATTCTTGCTTGTGTGTATGTGTCTGTGTGTTTCAGTGTCTCTTTTGCCTCTTTGCTGTATGTCTGTGTATCCCCCTTAACATTGTTTCTGCTCATGGTATTTATAGGCAAGGGATGTGGTGTAGTGTGGTATGCTAATGCAGGGGATCAAAACACATAGGAGACCAAGTTGTTGCTGTTGCAGTGGAGCAGAGAGGAGCAGCAAGGATGGCAGCAGGGCTGCTGCCACTGCAGCAGTGCTTTTGCTGAAAATGGAAGCCAAACAAAAGGGACAGGAAGAAAGAACTTGGGCTTGTAGCTTTGAGGCAGCCATTCGCATGTGTTGCTGTCCCATTTTTGCTTTATTATTATTTTTATTTTTTTACCCTTTTGTTTGTAATTAATTTTTGTACCATTTGTATTTAATTAAATTTTTTGTCCATATGCAAATAAAAGAGCTGACTTTTTTTGTACTATTCTGCTTTTTTTTTAATTTTTTTGTTTATATGTGTAACACAAGGACAGCTAATAATAATAAAAAAAACTGATTTCATTTTATTACTATTATTATATTTTTTTTATGACAATAAAAGCGGTAAAAACAAAATGCGCACCAACGTAACGACTCGTGCACAACTTGAAACGAAACGCGCGCTCGCCTTAAGACTAGGAACGCGTACACGATTAGAATACGCACGCGCGTAAGACGGTAAGACTAAAAGCGCACCGACGCATTTGCTCACACGACTCGAAACCGACACGCGCTTGCGTTTATTATTTTTTATTATTTTTTGGACTCTCTTTTTTTGAAAACAACGAGCGCCAAACAAAACCGTTGCACGAGAGTGCCAAATACACCCGCATTTAGAACAATATGCGAAGCGATAAAATTTTTGGGATTTTTCGATTAGTCGGACAAAATTGGGGTATGACAGCTGCCCCTCTTTATTTCGATTTTACCAAGAAATATGAATTGCGCGAGACATATTTCGAAGGTAAAATAGAAATAAAGAATTCAGAAATTATACCAATTTTGTCCATTTGGAGAAATCCGAATTTTCTTTCTTCTTTTTTGGAAAGATAGACACTTTCGTGTTGATGCGGAAACAGTAAATGAACACTGACGTGCAGACAGAAAGGTAAAATGGGCACTTGGCGTGCAAACGGAAAAGTAAAAAGGGCACTTGGCGTGCAAACAGAAAAGTAAAATGGGCACTTGGCGTGCAGACAGAAAAGTAAAATGGGCACTTGGCGTGCAGAAAGCGGTAAATGAGCACTTGGCGTGCAGAAAGCGGTAAATTGGGAATTCGGAGGCTGCCTAAAACCTTCTAACGGACTCTTGTCGAGTCCGAGCTCTGGGGGTGGCCTTTTCGAGCGGCCGATCAACATCAGGTCCGGAACTGATTTGATCAATGGATTTACGCTATGCCTTAGGCTGACATAACTAATCCGAAGGACTTAACGAAGTCTGATGGATCCATCGCGCGCTCGTACACGATGTTGTGATCTGTGGAAGGAGTTCACTAACTCTGTGTTGATGGAGTTTACTAACTCTGTGTTGATGGAGTTTACTAACTCTGTGTTGTGGTGATTTTCTAAAAATGAGATTTTTCGGACTCTCTGATCCGAAGTAACTTTTCTCTTGGATGGTGCATGAAATGCATGCACTTGGGTATTTAGGTGCACATGAATGCAATGATTGATTTTGGGTGGGATGCTCTTTCTGTTTGATTTTCATTCTTTTCTTTTTCTTTTGTTATTCTTTCGCTTTTTCTGAGATGCGAATTTGAAAGTGTAATGCACTACTGTTTGATGCGATGGAGTGACGAATGGTATGGATGATATGAGAATGATGAATGATATGAAGATGTTGTGTTCTTTTGTGTTCCGTCTTCTGTGATTTTCTTCTCTTTTTCCTTATTTGCTCTTTTTTTTCTATGGAATGCAGATATCTATGTAAATGGAGTGTGAATGTATGTTATGCAAAGTGTATGTGATGTGACGATTTCAATGGAATGATGGATGTTATGAGATGCTATTTTTGATTTTCTTCCTTTTTATTTTGGTTAAGGATCAACGCTTCAAGTGCCTACAAGGTAACATCCTAATCCCCAAGGATTAAGGTGAGCACCAAAGCCCTACAAGATAACAACCTGATCCCTGAGGATCCAGGAGAGCACTAAAACCCTACAAGCGGCCAATCTTTAGGCGACCCCCTCATGTGCTGACTATTTGTCTTTTTGCTATGTGAGGATGCAAATGCAGTATTTTGATGTATGGTATGAAATGGTTGATTGGGAAACATAGGCATTTTGGATGACATGCGATGAATGCATGAAATGCGAATGTGGATATGATGTGAATGAAATGCTTGGATGCAAATGTTATGACATGGGATGACGTGTTTTTGCTTTTTCTTTCTTTATGATGCAATGTTTTGATGCTTGATTGAATGAGATGGAAGATTTTTTTGCTTTTATCCGTGCTTCTTTTTTTGTTGCCTTTCATGAAATGATGATGTTGGCACGATGCAAATGGGGCACTATGATAAACAAAATGGAACGCCTAAATGCATGAGGCAAAAAATGAATGATTGGGGGTACTTAAACATTTTTGTGATGATGAGATGCAAGACTTTGAATGCAAAGAATTGAGACGATTATTGACCATTCTTGTTGAAAAAAATTGAATTTGATTCAAACTCCGGTGTTCTCAAGGTTTTTATTTACAAACAAGCTCACTTGTTTTCTCTTCCTTCCAATGACGACTGAATCTTAAATATCGCATGACTAACTTGTGTTCTCTCTCCTTGAAGCATTGTCTAGTAAGCATGTATAGGGGTGCAAATGTGAATGAGTGAGTCCGTTAACTTGGGATTGGTTTAGGGCATGGACATTTATGGCAAGTGAAGGGATGACAGACATGATTATTGCCGACACTCATGAGGGACCAAGGGATGCAAGACTGCCCCGGTTTGGGCTTTTGATGAGTGAATAAGCTTGCATCTGCCTGGTGGTGATAATGACTAGGGGTGTAGGAGATGATGAATTGGGAACACTTCGGCTCTTGGGATGAAAGGTGGAATAAAAGGGGTTTTGTTTCAACCCACAGAGTTTGGTGTTGCCCCAGTCATGACGAGGCAAAGTTGCCCTAATTAGAATGACAATGCCTTATTTAGGATAGTGAGTTGAGAGATTGCCCCGGTGAGGTTTTTATGGGAATGAATGAGGTGAAGGAATGGGACTGCACTTTCCCCACTTTGGAATGACATTTCAAACGGTTTCTTTGAGTGAGGTTGTGAAAGGTGATAGAGTTATGGTGACGGTTATATACGGAGGGTGGTATGTGAACGGGATAGGCGACGAACAAATCTCCCCATGGTTGAGTGGAGTGAGAGGTGAAGGAAATGTCCCCTAGTACACATCTTTGATTCTCTTTAAGAAAAACTCAAATGCGATGAAAGTTTTGACTTTTGGTATGAAAGAAGCCTCACTTGGTGATCACTAAACCTTGTTTTAATGCAACTTGAATGCGTTTGAAGTGCAAGTCTTCCTTTTTCCGTCAGCTTTCTTTTTTCTGACTGTTTGTTTTTGTTCCCTCATTTCTTTTTCCTGAGGGTTTATTTTCCTGATCAGCTTTCTTTTTTTCTGATCGTTTGTTTTTTCTTTTGAGCAAACACATTGTAGACAGATAAACTTAGTTGTCCTAAGATTAAAATTTGAGAAAACGAAAGCAACCGGTCATTGATCGGAATGGACTTTTTGAGAATTGTGGTGTTTTGTGGAGAATGGATGATTGGGCTTAATGAAGTGTTTGGGGCTAATGGTAAGACGATTTTTGTTCGGCGTTGGCTGACGATCGGTGATTTATGATGGTTAATTGGCTTGATGAGGTGTTTGGAAGTTTTATTCCTGGCTAAGGGTTTGTAGAGGGCGGGATGCCGAGGTCAAAGGAAAGTGTTTGCGGTTTATGGGAATGATGAAGTGTTTGAAGGTTATTGAGACAAGGATCTTTTGTGTTTTGTGGTAACATGTACCAGTTCACCACTTACATTTCTTTTGTATTTTCTTTGGTTTTGGGATTTTCATTTTTGAATCCTTTTTTTTTTTTCTCTTTTTCCTTTTTTTTTGGGATTCTTTCATTTTTTCTGAATCTTTCTGTTTGATTGCATTCTTCTCCTTTTGACTTCTTTCTTTTCTTTGGACTTGGGTGAGCTGATAAAGATGATATACCATTTTCGATGTGGAATTGATCCTTGTCTAGGGTGATTTTTGTATTTTGGTTTTTCTTGGCTTAAGGTGGGTAGGAAAGGGACTTTCTGGGATGTTGGGATTTTTGAGGAGATGGCCAAACTTCATTTCAAATCCCGATTGCTTATTTATTTATTTTTTGTAAAACATGACAACAGTTCACCTATCTATATGTGTTTGCTCTTTTCTTTGCATTTTTCTTTTTTTCTTTTTTTTTTATGCCCTAACTTTTGCCTGGACCGCTCTGTGCGAGTTTTCAATCCACCGGGCGCTCCTTTTTGCCTAGGCTGCCCTTTGCGGGTTTTCAACCTAGCGAGCTTGTTCTTCTCATTTATCTCTTTTTTTTGGAAAGACTGGCACTAAAGGAATATAATGCCGATAAAGAAAGTTAGTGATCACAGAATTGCCCCAGCATGGAGGACTTAGAGTGTTAGTGAGAATGAACCAAAAAGTCAAGTATGCACTGATGGGAGAGAATATGCGCCTTATGGATGGACGGGGCGGGGTTAGACTTGGATGGTGATGATGACAAGGAAGGAAACTGACTGACTCAAACAAGAGAAACTGCACGTGTCATGCATGTTCACTATAGGAATGCTTCACAGAGAGTCAACATTAGTTAGAACAATGAATTGATGAGCTGCTTCAGTTTTTTTGTCATGGAATGGATGGGATGCAGTGCTTTTGAAAGACATGCAAATGAGCTATTGATTTGAAAAACTGAGTGCCTTGGAACACCTTGAGTTTGCAACCAAGTAAGGATAAACTTTTTCAAAAAAGGATGATTGTTTTGCAAGAACGTCTCGCTTCTCATCACAACTTTTATTTTATGCAATGAATGAATGAACAAATTATGATATGCAAGTATGATGCAAATGCGTGGAGAACGACTACTCGAAAAGTGTGGCTTATTCTAAATTATTTTGTTGCAAGACAAAATATGGAATACCAATGCGAATGATGCAAGAATGATGCCCCCCATTTTTTCCAAATGATTTTTGATTTTTGATTTTATTTTTTAGAGGCGAGACAAGATGCGAAATGCCAATGCCCCTTTTTTGAATGACGAGAGATGCAAGAATGGTGATATGAGGCAACTGATTGTCGTTACCCTGAGTAACTTGCCTGAAACATTGAGTGGATCCTGACTCAATACTTCACACAATGTACTGAAACGTTTTGACAATTAGTTGACTCAATTTAATTTCCTACTTGAAATTAAAATACGTGCGACTGGGTCAAAGTGCTCTGACATCGTAAAGTAACATCTCAAATTTGTAGTCGACAAACAAATTTGAGACATTACCCTTCGTCGTTCAAAGGTGCACTTCTATCCATTAAGCCATCACATGAGAAATTTTTCTTTGTTTCGAAAGGATGCATGCAGGGAGAAATGATGTATTCGAACAAAGTGATGAGGTTAATGAAATGATGCATGAGCGCCACATTGACGCGATGTCCGCATTATTTGATGATAGTTTTTGCATAATCAAGGATGAATGAAATGCGATATGGATGATAGATGCTTCTGATTTTCATTTTTCTTATGCAATGAAATGAAATGCGTGATGCTTGCAATTACTTTCCTAATGCATGGGAGATATTGAATGAAGATGCATGCGAGATGAGACGTTAATGCTTATTTTTGATTTGCGACACAGAAAAGTATTAATGCGATGATGTGATATGGACGGACGACGGAATGAGTGGGTGAATGAATGAACGAATGTGCATTTTGAATGAGGATAACGTAAATTGCATCACTTGATGATTTTTCATGATTATGAGCGAATGAAATACCATAGGGATGATAATTGTTTTTTTTTTTTCAGAATTTTGTTTTATGTAATGCATGATGCCATGATGCAAAGTGCGGATGATGATTGCTTTTCGTTTTATTTTTAAACTATGAAATGGAGTGCCTGATACTAACAATTATTTTTAGTGCGTGGAAAGATATGATTCTTATGAAAATGCATGCAAAATGAGATGTTTGCATATATGACATGAAAAAGGAAAATAATAAAGCATGTGATATGTTTCTAAAAATTTTTATGCGAGAAAGCGCATGATGCTCGCAAATGATTTTTAATGCAAGGGAAAACATGATTTATTTTGAATGGAAATGTATGCAAAATGAGATGGTCACATGTTCATTCTTCATGATATGCAAAAAGCAATAACGCATGAGACACGTTCCTAATAAAATATGTTTTTTGGACTTTTTGACAAAATTAGGAAAAAGTTTAGTGAATGGAAACGCACCCGCGCGGGGAATGCACTCCCGACAAACCTAAATGAGATAGAGAAAAATGCGCGTATGGATTTCTATTTAGCTTTTCCATGTTATGCAATGCAAAGATGCTTTTTGTATGAGAATGAGGTTGATGATGCTTTATGCCTATGCAACTTAGAGAAAAGTCCTTATTGGCAGTGATTCAAAAAAAAAAAAAAAAAAAAAAAATTTTGGAAAATGCGGGCCGTACGTTATTTCATATGGACCGGTAAGAGAAAGGCTACAGCGGTAACTCTTTCTGCCTATTTTGAAAATAAAGTGGGTCAAATGTCACTTCGTACGGACCGGCAAAAGAAAGGCTACAACGGCAACTCTTTCTTCTTTTTCTCTTTTGAAAATCTTCTTCTTTTTTCTTTTTAGGAAAGACATGTCTAAACTACAATGCAACATACAATTTGTGTGCCCTTGCGTCCTATAAAAGGTGGGGGGACCTAGGCTCTAGGGCAACTCAAAAGGGATCCTCTCATGTAGGTTCTAAACACTTCCTCACAATGGCTACCAGAGTTAAATCTCTCTCATGATAACACCCACAACGATAGAATGCTATCTGGTGTGAGGTACCATAAAGGAGCATACTCTGGCTGAAACTTTCGTGAGAGTCAGAAGGACAACAGTCCAATTGCCAGTCACTACTCATTTCCACTCTCCTAAGTTTTGTCAGACCTTGGGTTTTAGGCCCCTCTCAAAGCACAATAAGCATGAGGTGTGAGTGTGTGTAGCAAGGACATTCCACTTATAACTACCCAACACATATCACCCCACCTGCAAATGAAAACCCTGAACAGTCCAGATAAAAGCAGGCAATAACATGTTGTCTACCCTAGGGTTTAATATCTAGGATATCTATAAACAAGGATATTGCTTACCTTAACAAGAGGAGCCAAGAAGAGGGGACATGATAAAATTGGGGAGAAATGCATGAGCTTACCTTGAAGAAAGGGAGCGAAAAAGAAGGGATCGTGGGGATTGGAAGAATGCATGGGCATAAGCAATAAGAGAAAAGGAGTAGAAGAGGAGATAGGGAACAACAAAGAAGACAAATGCATATGCCTACAATCAATGATAGGAAAGAAAGGCAAACAAGGTATTAATCAAATCAACAATACATTAAACCACACAATTTAATTAGTTAGGCTTGACCCTCGTCTTTTAAAAAAAGGGTCCCCAGTGAAGTCGCCAGCTGTTGCGCCCGAAAAATCCGGCTTGGGACTTTTCGTTTGACAACGTGGAAAAATTTGGAAGCCGCCACCAATATTTTAATTTTAAGACCAAAACGTTGAAAAAATGTCTTTTAGACAAGGCGGATGGTCTTTCGAAAACTAGAGATATGGGTTCGGGGGTCGGTTAGGCATAGGGAAGGTGTTAGCACCCCGTACCTCCTTTCTACCGAAAGGGAACCTTTAATTAAATGTGTGGTTTGAAGTGTTGACCTGAAAATATTTAATTTGCCTCTTTATTTCTTATTGAAAACGAATTAAAGAAACTTAACAAAATTTTTACTTTTTGACGAGAAAGGAAAAAAAGGGTTTTTAGAAAGAAGTGCTTGACAGGACATGGCCCGCTCCTACGTATCTCCCGGTGCGATGGAGAATTCAAAGCTACGTAGTTCTTGTGTGTAGAAAATGTTTGTGGGTTGGTGTTTTTTAATGTAGGGGTTTTAGGACTGTGTGATCTGTGTTGGAGGACCACTGGGGGTCTGAAGGAGCACTGGGGCTCTGAAGGGCCACTGAGGGCTGAAGGAGCGCTGGGGCTCGGAGGGACCACAGTTCACTTATCTTAAAACGATGATTAACCCGGCCGTACGACCGACTTAATCCCCTATTTTGAAAATAAGACTTTTGCTTTTGAAATGAAGGAGATCTGTTTGTATATTCTTTAATTTTAGAAATTGTATATTTTTGCGCTTGACAGGGGCGTGGCCCTGCTCCTACGTATCTCCGGGTGGAGAATCAAAGGCGACGTAGTTCTAGGTTCTTTTGAAAATAATTGTTGAAAACTTATTGTGAAAATGATTTTTATCTGTTATGCTTGACGGGATGTGACCCGCTCCTACGTATCTCCTGGTGCGATGGAGAATTCAAAGCTACGTAGTTCTTCTGGTCCTGAAAAGGGTTTTTGTTTTTTAATCTTTTTGGAGTTTTTCGCAAAGGGGTTGAGTGTTCGCAGTGACCAAACAACAACGGTTTAGAGTGGTCGCGCTACTAACTCTTATGAAAATGAATTATCATTAACGACCAAACGGCAACGGCGCGAGTGATAATTAATGATAATCGGTTTTTATTTTGAGCATTGAAAGGGTTTTCGCAATTGAAGGAGAGCGTTTGTGAGGACCAAACAACAATGGTTTAGAGTGGCCACACTACTAGCTCCCACAGGAATGAAATCATCACCCACAATCAAACGGCAACGGCGCGAGTGATCATTAGTGATGATTAGTTTTGATTTCGACGTTTGAAAAGATTTGTTTTTGAAAAGTGTTTTCGTTGACTTTAATTGGAGAGAACGTCGTGATGAAAGGAATTTGCAATTGGATTGATTTTTGTTCGGGGAAACATTTATCCATCATTTAAAAAAAAAGGTTTGAGAAAAAAATAAGTTCGTTTAGGGAAAAGAAAATTTATTATTTGGGAAAAAAGGGTTTGTAAAAAAAACGTTTATCTAGGGGAAAGAAATAAAATTTGAAAAGAGAAACAGGGGGTGAAATAATAAAATAAGGGTGTAAATAAAAGGAGGGCTGTATTATTAAAAGGGGGTGCAGATAGTGAGCCCAGCTTGTTTTTGTAAGCTGGGCTGCGTTTTTTCATAAGAAAAAAAAAACAGAGGATGGGCCGCGTGGGGGATTAGATTATCAAAATGAGGGTGCAAGAAGCAGCCCAGTTTCATTTTGGTTTTATGAACCCACGATTTGTGGGTTTCTCAGGGTAGGGCAATAGAAAAATAGATGGGTGCGAGTAGCAATCTGAAGATTTAAAGAAAATAAATAAAAAGGAAAAAAAACCTAGGCCCACTATATATACACTAAAACCCTAATTTATTTACCCTAATCTTCCCTTTTGTTCTCACAGCGCCGCTGAACCAGAAAACAGGGAGAGAGAAAACGATTTTCGAAAAAAAAAAAAAGGAAGGAGAGAGAGAGAGGGCTTCGTGGAGAGAGAAGTCAAGAGAGAGAGGAAAAGGTAGGAGGGAAGGGAAGAAGGTGGACGCCGGCGGTGACCGGTGAGGCCCACGGCCGGGCGACGTCGTGATGGTGATGAGCCTTCTTGTTTGCTTGCGGTGGTCTCTCGTTCGTGCTGGGCTGACAACGGCGAGAGGGAGGACTGACGGTGATGTGAGGCTTTTGATGGTGGTTCACGGTGGTTGTGCGCTGATGGGGGCGTGGTGGAAGACGACGGTGGTCGTACGGTGCGGTGTGGGTCACGGCATAGTGGTGAAGTGGTGGTGTTTTTTTTTGGACAGTGGCCGCTTTGGAGGGGGGTTGATTCGGTTTAGGGGCTGAGGGTGACTGAGGGATTTGGCTTCAGAGTTGGTGTTTTGCGGTGGCGACGGCGGAGGCGACGGCAGCGCACGGCCAACGGCCACCGTCTACGGTGGCCGGCGTCTATGAGGTGAGCTCTATTATACCCCTTTTTGTGCTTTTGTTTTGTTCATCTCTTCCACTTTTAATTTTTGTTATTGACTCACTGTATCTTTTGGTAAGAAAAATAACCTATCTTTGTTTTGCCTGTTATAGAACTCTCGCCTATTGACAATAATTTTCCATTACGAAAACAGAATACTAAAGCCTAAGTTAGCATACACTTAGCATTTTGACAGTAAATGGAAACTGAAATATGAACCAACCTTTTTCTCCAGCTTCTGTAAAAAAACCTTTGCTGTTCTCTACTGCTTCCACTCGGACCTTATATCAACACAGCAATTAAAAGGATTTTTGCTGTTAGTTTTTGTGTTCTTGTTACTGTCTGTGAATTGCTCTCTGTGTGTATCTGTTATGTTTCTGTATCTCAGTGTGTGTGTGTGTATTTTGGCTGTCTGCATGTATGTATATTGCCCTGCGTATGTGTGTGGTTGTGTTTGCAGTGTTTGCTGTCTCCTTTTTTTTGTACTGATTGCTGTGAATTCTTGCTTGTGTGTATGTGTCTGTGTGTTTCAGTGTCTCTTTTGCCTCTTTGCTGTATGTCTGTGTATCCCCCTTAACATTGTTTCTGCTCATGGTATTTATAGGCAAGGGATGTGGTGTAGTGTGGTATGCTAATGCAGGGGATCAAAACACATAGGAGACCAAGTTGTTGCTGTTGCAGTGGAGCAGAGAGGAGCAGCAAGGATGGCAGCAGGGCTGCTGCCACTGCAGCAGTGCTTTTGCTGAAAATGGAAGCCAAACAAAAGGGACAGGAAGAAAGAACTTGGGCTTGTAGCTTTGAGGCAGCCATTCGCATGTGTTGCTGTCCCATTTTTGCTTTATTATTATTTTTATTTTTTTACCCTTTTGTTTGTAATTAATTTTTGTACCATTTGTATTTAATTAAATTTTTTGTCCATATGCAAATAAAAGAGCTGACTTTTTTTGTACTATTCTGCTTTTTTTTTAATTTTTTTGTTTATATGTGTAACACAAGGACAGCTAATAATAATAAAAAAAACTGATTTCATTTTATTACTATTATTATATTTTTTTTATGACAATAAAAGCGGTAAAAACAAATGCGCACCAACGTAACGACTCGTGCACAACTTGAAACGAAACGCGCGCTCGCCTTAAGACTAGGAACGCGTACACGATTAGAATACGCACGCGCGTAAGACGGTAAGACTAAAAGCGCACCGACGCATTTGCTCACACGACTCGAAACCGACACGCGCTTGCGTTTATTATTTTTTATTATTTTTTGGACTCTCTTTTTTTGAAAACAACGAGCGCCAAACAAAACCGTTGCACGAGAGTGCCAAATACACCCGCATTTAGAACAATATGCGAAGCGATAAAATTTTTGGGATTTTTCGATTAGTCGGACAAAATTGGGGTATGACATCTATATCTATCTGTCAGCACCTACTTTGTTGCAAGTTATGGCTCCAAAAAAATTTTCAACCGTCATATCTCTAGATTCGGTTAGTCAAAAGTTTAAATAAATTAGTTTCCTTCTTTTACAACCGTAATCCTCCTTTTTATGTTTTTTTCATTTTCCCTATTAGATAGACTCTTTCACTCATACTTTTTTTCTTATTCTTTTGCAGAGACTACTTAAACTTCCAAGGGGTTTTTATAGGGATTATCATCAACGCTTTCCTTCTCAGCTTTGGGTAGAAACAGGCCCTGGGACACCCTATCCTGCTTCTGTTTTTGTGGGTGGAGATAATACTTATTATCTAGACACAGATACTGATCTTATTATGGAGGTTTTTGAGCCGACGGTTTATATGGTGCACCTAGGAGTAGAGAAGCTCAACTAACTTATTTAAGTTCAAAGGGTGTTTTTGTAATACATTGCCCAATGTCAAATCAGCGACTTCGTCCAAGGATAATGCGTCGTCAACCACAAGCTATTCAGGTTGAATACCCCAATGATGAAGATGTCATTCATATGGGTTCTTCTTCTACTCAAGCTTCTCAAGATGGGTTAACTCCCGATAATCCAATCATTATGTAATAAGCAGCTTTTCTAGAATTGTTGTTTCTTTATATTTCTGAAGTTTTGCTTTGTTGTCTGTATGGTTTCAAATATCTGTTTTGCCTTTCTAAACTTAGTTTGCTGGTACAGTTTCACTTTCATATGTTCTGACCCCTTTTGAGTAGGCAAATTAATGTTTCCTTGAACTTTTGAGTGGACAAATTGATGCATCTATTTATGATTTAACTATTTATGAGTAGGCAAATTAATGTTTCCTTGAACTTTTGAGTGGACAAATTGATGCATCTATTTATGATTTAACTATTTATGAGTACGTATTAACAGCATTTGATATTGACCTTGAGTTTTAGCGTCTCCTTCTAAGCACCATATAGCTAGCTTAAAATTGGGGTTATATTTGCTTGATGTTTTGTTTTGAATCCATGAAGCTAAGAGACTTGGAATGAGGCATAAGTGTTGAAATTGAATTAATCTTTGTTGTTCTTTCATTCCCATTTTTCAGTCCTCTGCTAATCAATGTTTGTGGATATGTTGTTTACCCATGAGACAGTCAGTGTAATATTCTGTCTCATTTACTTTCATTCACTTTCTTTCAAACTTTCTGTTGTTGTTGTGTTGTGTAGGTTCATATCTATGAGACTATTACATCATGCTCTTGCTTAATAGTTTATTCAATGGTTTTCTATATTCTCAAAACTTCTACAATTTAATGATCTTTTCTTGATGTATTAACTAGAGCTTTTACCCCGTGCATCGCACGGGTAAATACGCTAGTTAAGTGTTATTCATATAGTACCAAATGACATCTTATTTAGAGCTACGCAACGTGTGTGTGTATATATATATATATATATATATATATATAGGAAGACTTATAAATTATATTTAGAGCTACGCAACGTATATAGGAAGACTTATAGTGAGAGTCCAAAGAGTAGTGTGAGAGGGCAATGACTTATGATACTAAGGAATTCCTTAGTAATAATTACTAAATTTGTCGGTGATCATTATGCAACAATTCAATGGTTAGTACATACCAACCACATTTTAGTGTTTCTGTGGTGATGAGCGGGTAAATGAAAACACTAGTTTGTACATACTAACCACAATTTAGTATTGGTGTGGTCACCGAATTTTTTCATTAACGGGGAAATGACTATTATGCTCATTTAGTAACAATTACTAAACTATTGTTTAGTGCTCTAAGTCAGACTCGCGTGGAGAGGTATGTACAAAACAGAAAAATGAATAGATTTTCACAAAAAGAAACATTGGAAACAACCTTTAATGTTGGTTTTTACCTATAATAGACATTAAAAAGTAAGAGTTGTTAGAAAAATTTGCGTCGAAAATACTTTCAAGAGTCAACAAATTAAGGTTGTTAGTTGTTAATGTTGGAAATTGCACAACGGTGGCTCTCCTCCGCCTATGGCGGTTGACGACCTTCAAGTCTCCACACCGAGAGGTGTCCTTGCAAAGACACTCTGATGCCTAAGCTAATATTAGGGCTTAGAGAATAAGAGTAGAGTAATATCTAAATTTAGGTCAGAAAAAGAGATTAGCAAACCTGAGAGGTGAGACTTCTTTATATTGTAGTACCGTCCAGAAACCCTAGGTGCACTGGGCAAACCCAGCGTGGTGATCTCTGTTAATATAGGCGAATTTGACTGATTTAGCAGTAAATGTGATCGTGGCGAGATCCTCGCTATTAATGGGTTGTTAGTTCTTTGGCACGTCCGTGAGGGACATAATTAGGGCTTAGTTTTTTGACCTATGACTTAAGTAAGATCTCGGTTTAGGAGAGTCTACTCGGGTAGAGCTTGGAAACCAGTTTGGAGACTTAGTATCTTTTGCAATGTTTTTCATGGTTCCCCAAAGGCCGATATGTCCATGAGAGCTCAGATCCCTTGCCATCACACTAATGGTTGGTTAGATCGTTGACTCATAGTTCTATAGGGGCCCGGAGGCGACTCGAAGGAGCAAGTCGTGACCATAAACATTAGTCAACTTGTGCCGCATGTTCTTACAAATCCAAATTGTATTTGGATTGAATTATCCGACCTTATTGCGTTCCATTGAATTATCTCAACAAATAATTATTCTAACTAAATATTATCATGAAGATATTTTACAGAATCTCGACAAAAAGATAAATCGGTCCAGGAAATGGTAAGTTATAATACCCTTCTAAGACAAATTTGTCTTTGTCTCTTTTTGATTTTCCTATTGTAAGCTAGTCTAGTTTTCTCACGAAAACAGATTTTGGCCAGTGAGTTGTTAGCTTTAACTATTGTAAGTTAGCATTTTTGTTCTAGTTTCTAGGATTGAGTGTTTATGGGCCCCAGTTTGGTGCTCCTTATTAATGTTTTGATTTTTGTTCTCTTTTGTTAAGGGTTTTGGTCTAGTCTTCATTGAGCTCTTTTTTTAATCATATTTTCTCCTTTTTAAATAAATTCATGGCTTTATGCCTGTTTGATTAAAAAAAGATATTTAACAAAATTATAACATTATAGCCTTACTCCATCGACGATTATTTCCCTTTTACCGCATTGTAAGTATCCATCAATTATGCCCGAGAGATCCTACGTTTTTTGTTCAAACCATTATTGTTATCTAAAGTGACCCAATATTTTTAATGGAAGACTAATCCGCTTGTGGTTTTACGAGCAAATTTCGCACTGAATAACACCGACTTTTCCACTGTGGAAATCAAATCCGAGAGCACCGAGTCGATCCCCCGTATCCTAGGGTAACTTATGCCATTGGGCCAACAGAACCTACTTTGACTTGTTTTCTCATTTTGAGTTAAAATGTGGATTTTCCCTCACTTCCCACTACAACAATAAAGGGAATTGGCAGCGACTATTTCCCCTCAAAAGCAAAGTTGTTGGCAACAATATATGTGTGGCATCGACATTTCAAGTCGTTGAGATAAAAATATTCATTTCCCAACAATATCACTATTGTAGAGAAAAAATATTTATCTCAATGACAACTTATATTGTTGAGAAAAACAACATTTTTATACCAACAATGCAATAATGTCGTTGGCAAAAAAATAAACTTTTCCCAACAACAAGCAAAACTGTTAAGAATAACAAAAAACTAGTTTTCAGCAATACTAAAAAGTAGTTGGCAAAAGTACTTTTTTTTTATGAAATAGCAAAAAAAAATATGTTCAACATTAGAGGCATCAATTTTGGCCCAGTGTTTAGAGTGGGGTTGGGCTAAAAAAAACAAAGGCCCAAATAGAACCAAAATGTTTTGGCCTAGCCCAATTGGCCCTAAACTGGATCTGTCTTTTCTTTTTTTTGTTTCCTTCGTTAATAATTGGGTTGGGCCGCGTTTGGTCGTTGGCTCAGTGTTTTGGATTGAACTACAAAATCATAGTCCGGTAAAAGGAGATGAGTTGGGTGGACACAATGATTATTTAGGAGTAATATCAAAAAACACTGAACAAAAATAATTAGGTAAACTTTGTGATATTTAAGTGTGAATGGTTTGAGGCTTCT
>CM076846.1:124454766-124561681 GCA_039519185.1 Astragalus membranaceus
CACAAAGTACTTTCCAAAGAAGTTTAATGACGCCACGATAATTGATTCAGATGGCTACCCTATTTATAGAAGAAGAGATAATGGAGTCTTTATTCAAAAAGGAGAGTCTTTTTTGGATAATAGATTTGTTGTTCCTTACAACAGAGCCCTTCTTCTTAAATACAATGCTCATATAAACGTTGAATGGTGTAACCAATCTAGGTCAATTAAATATCTTTTCAAGTATGTCAATAAGGGGCATGATAGAGTGACAACAACTTTTTATGGAGTTGATGGATCCAATTCGACTACTGAGAGTGTTGATGAGATTAAGATGTACTATGATTGTAGGTACCTATCTTCATCCGAGGCTGCATGGAGATTGTTCTCTTTTGACATTCATTATAGAGAACCTTCAGTTGAAAGGCTCCAATTCCATCTACCAGGTGAACAATTACTTATTTATGCAGGAAACCGTTCAATTGAATCAGTTCTTTCTAAGCCAACAATTGGAACATCTAAATTTTTGGCATGGATGGATGCAAATAAAGAATATCCACAAGGAAGAGACCTCACTTATGCTGAGTTTCCCACAAAATTTGTTTGGAATGATGAGAAAAGGAAATGGTTTCCACGTAAGTCTGGGTATACTATTGGAAGACTTCATTATATTCCTCCTGGATCTGGTGAAGTTTATTATTTAAGAACTCTACTTAATCATGTTAAAGGAGTTGAATCTTTTAAAGATATAAGAAAGGTTGAAAATTTTGTTCACCCAAATTTTAAAGATGCTTGCTATGCAATGGGTTTGTTAGATGATGACAAAGAGTATATAGATGCTATTAAAGAAGCAAGTCAGTGGGGCATTGGATACTATTTGCGTAAATTGTTTGCAATATTATTGGTATCCGGTCAAATGACAAGACCAGAAGTTGTTTGGAATGGTACTTGGTCCTATTTGAGTGATGATATTTTGCGTAGACAAAGATCGATTCTTCAATTTCCAGGTATTGTTTTTCATATTTCCAAGTTTGCAATTCTTAATTCCTTTTTCTTATAACACAAATAACTTTTCCTTTATCAATTGTTTTAGAATTAGAACTTTCTCCTCATGAACTACAAACCTTTGCTTTAGTGGAGATTCATAAATTACTTCAAAGTAATAATATGAGCCTTTCTGATTTTCCTACAATGCCTCAACCAGACCAAGAGTTACTTTCAAGTAGTCAAAACAGGTTGCTTTATGATGAGTTGAATCATGATAGAAAAGCTCTTGAGGTAGAAAATAGACAATTGGTAGCATCAATGACAGATGAGCAAAAAACAATATACGAAACAATTATGGCAAGAGTAGTTGAAAGAAAATCTGGTTTTTTTTTCCTAAATGGATATGGTGGGAGTGGGAAAACTTATATTTGGAGAGGATTGACTACAGCTTTAAGATCACAAGGGAGAATAGTTTTGGCGGTTGCATCAAGTGGGATTGCATCTCTTTTGATTCCTGGAGGTAGGACAGCTCATTCTCGGTTTGCAATTCCACTTAATGCGGATGAGACCTCAACATGCAATATAAAACAAGGTAGTCATTTAGCAGAATTGATCCGTAGGTGTTGTTTGATTATTTGGGATGAAGCTCCAATGACAAATAAAAATTGTTTTGAAGCTCTAGATCGAACTCTACGAGATATTTTGAAGCTTCCTAACAATTCAGATCTAGACCTTCCTTTTGGAGGCAAAGTTGTAATTTTGGGAGGAGATTTTCGTCAAATACTTCCTGTTATTCCAAAGGGAACAAGACAACAAATTGTGCATGCTACAATTAACTCTTCTTATCTATGGAATCATTGTGAGGTTTTGACATTAACTAAAAATATGAGATTGTTACATGGCACCTCAAGTGCTAACATTGCTGAAGCAACAGAATTTTCACATTGGGTTCTCAGTATTGGAGATGGTGCTATTGGAGAAGTAAATGATTGTGATATAAATGTTGAAATACCAGATGAATTACTCATTAAAGACTCACCTCAACCAATCAAGGATATCATTGATATGATATACCCATCATTTCTTAGTGAAATGCATGATCCTTCATATCTTCAAAATAGGGCTATTTTAGCTCCTAGAAATGATGTTGTGGATATAATCAATGATCATATGTTGTCCTTGATTTCGAGTGATGAAAAGACATATCTGAGTTTGGATACACCATCTTCTAATCAATTTAGTGCTGACACCGTTGATGAGATACACACGCCAGAATTTTTAAATACAATAGTTGCTTCCGGTCTCCCAGCTCATTCATTAAAGCTAAAAGTTGGTATACCAATTATGTTGTTGAGAAATATTGATCACTCTTCTGGATTGTGTAATGGAACTCGACTTATTCTCACAAAAATGGGTAAATATGTTCTTGAAGCAACTGTGTTGTTCGGAAGCAATGCTGGTTTAAAAGTCTTTATTCCCAGACTATCATTGACTTCGTCTGATCCACGAATTCCATTTAAATTTCAAAGAAGACAGTTTCCTATAGTTGTTTCTTTTGCAATGACAATAAACAAGAGTCAGGGACAATCATTAAAACACGTGGGTGTTTACCTTCCTCAACCAGTGTTTTCTCATGGGCAGTTATATGTTGCAATTTCAAGAGTCACCTCAAAAAAAGGCTTGAAAATATTGATAGTTAATGATGAAGGAAATTCCAAAAATACTACCTCCAATATTGTTTACAGAGAAGTTTTTCAACGGTTGGTCTGAGGTCCTCATTTTTATATGTATGTCCATCTACTATAATCCCAAACTATTTTTTTTTACATTTTTTTGGGGCTCAATAACAGCCCAACCCAATTCTTAGTCTTTTAGGTTAGCATCCGTTTTCCCCTTCTTTCTCATTATTTCCCTTTGTTTTTGCCCAGCCTCTTTTACCGTCTTTTGCTCTTAGTTGGTCTGCTGCATTGCTCCAGGTAATCCTATTGTTTCGTGGTCTTCTCGCCGCTCCTACTTCGCCATCAGTGCTTCCACGCCTCTTCTTTAATCGATTCTTCTTCCGGTTAGTGGGTTTTTATTCCATCAGCAATTGATTTTTCTTTCAATTTGTTGAAAACAGAAACCTATTGCTGTGCGCTGATTTACCCTAATTGCTTCTCTAATTTGTTCTTCCTTAATTTACCATAATTGCTTCTCTACTTGCTTCTGTTTCCCGAAACCAGTTTGAATGTTTTGTTTGGATATTTTGAAAGCAAACGAATTACTAAATTATACTGTGAGGAATGTTTCTTTCAATTTGTTGAAAACGAAACCTAGATCTACTCTCTGTTACTTTCCTTGCTGTGCGCTAATTTGCCCTAATTGTTTCTCTAATTTTTCCTTCCTTAATTTACCCTAATTGGTTCTCTACTTGCTTCTGTTTCCCAAAACCAGTTTGAATGTTTTATTTGGATATTTTGCAAGCAAGCGAATTACTAAATTATACTGTGAGGAAAATATTTTCCCAGTTATCACAAATAACTATGCAAACAGTTTCTGGCATCCCTATTTTAGTTTATCTCATGTACTACTATAGCCCATTACAACATGTCTTCTTTGATTACATAAATTCTTTTTCAGTTCTCCCATTTTCCTCATTCGAAATTGTATGTTCTCACTCACCACTTTCTTGAACCTTTTCTTCCTTATATGTATTGTTTTCATTTGCTTTTCATATCTGGTTTTTGGTTTTAACAAGTATGCTTCACATTTTAAAGGTTTTGCATTAATTGCTTCTCTAATTTTTCCTTCCTTAATTTACCCTAATTGGTTCTCTGCTTGCTTCTATTTCCCGAAACCAATTTGAATGCTAGCTTCACATTTTAAAGGCTTTGCATTAATTGCTTCTCTATACAGCATGTCTTCTTTGATTACATAAATTCTTTTATCAGTTCTCCCATTTTCCTCACCACTTTCTTGAACCCTTTCTTCCTTATATGTATTGTTTTCATTTGCTTTTGATATCTTCAATTGGTATGTTAGGATTAGTTTTTGAGATGTCTTCATTATTCTCAATTGTAATTGTGTTATTTTCTTTCGTCATAAGATTAATGGGGTCAAGTTTATAGCATTGATGTTCCCTATGTGGGGATTCCTTTCCCAGATTTATCAACAAATTGAGATTGGAGTATTTACCAGATTTTCTTCAGATTCACATAGTGTTAATTTGTGTAGGTATCTCTATATCTATCTGTCAGCACCTACTTTGTTGCAAGTTATGGCTCCAAAAAAATTTTCAACCGTCATATCTCTAGATTCGGTTAGTCAAAAGTTTAAATAAATTAGTTTCCTTCTTTTACAACCGTAATCCTCCTTTTTATGTTTTTTTCATTTTCCCTATTAGATAGACTCTTTCACTCATACTTTTTTTCTTATTCTTTTGCAGAGACTACTTAAACTTCCAAGGGGTTTTTATAGGGATTATCATCAACGCTTTCCTTCTCAGCTTTGGGTAGAAACAGGCCCTGGGACACCCTATCCTGCTTCTGTTTTTGTGGGTGGAGATAATACTTATTATCTAGACACAGATACTGATCTTATTATGGAGGTTTTTGGAGCCGACGGTTTATATGGTGCACCTAGGAGTAGAGAAGCTCAACTAACTTATTTAAGTTCAAAGGGTGTTTTTGTAATACATTGCCCAATGTCAAATCAGCGACTTCGTCCAAGGATAATGCGTCGTCAACCACAAGCTATTCAGGTTGAATACCCCGATGATGAAGATGTCATTCATATGGGTTCTTCTTCTACTCAAGCTTCTCAAGATGGGTTAACTCCCGATAATCCAATCATTATGTAATAAGCAGCTTTTCTAGAATTGTTGTTTCTTTATATTTCTGAAGTTTTGCTTTGTTGTCTGTATGGTTTCAAATATCTGTTTTGCCTTTCTAAACTCAGTTTGCTGGTACAGTTTCACTTTCATATGTTCTGACCCCTTTTGAGTAGGCAAATTAATGTTTCCTTGAACTTTTGAGTGGACAAATTGATGCATCTATTTATGATTTAACTATTTATGAGTAGGCAAATTAATGTTTCCTTGAACTTTTGAGTGGACAAATTGATGCATCTATTTATGATTTAACTATTTATGAGTACGTATTAACAGCATTTGATATTGACCTTGAGTTTTAGCGTCTCCTTCTAAGCACCATATAGCTAGCTTAAAATTGGGGTTATATTTGCTTGATGTTTTGTTTTGAATCCATGAAGCTAAGAGACTTGGAATGAGGCATAAGTGTTGAAATTGAATTAATCTTTGTTGTTCTTTCATTCCCATTTTTCAGTCCTCTGCTAATCAATGTTTGTGGATATGTTGTTTACCCATGAGACAGTCAGTGTAATATTCTGTCTCATTTACTTTCATTCACTTTCTTTCAAACTTTCTGTTGTTGTTGTTGTGTAGGTTCATATCTATGAGACTATTACATCATGCTCTTGCTTAATAGTTTATTCAATGGTTTTCTATATTCTCAAACTTCTACAATTTAATGATCTTTTCTTGATGTATTAACTAGAGCTTTTACCCCGTGCATCGCACGGGTAAATACGCTAGTATTAATAGGCATTCACAATTGGTAAGTAGACTCTCCGCCCATTTACTTTCTGTGTGTTCGATCCCTATATGTGTTTACACTGGTTTATTTTTTATTGGTTTGTTTACCCTTGTTTTTCATCTCATCGCATAAGAAGTGCAGCTCATTTTGTATTTTTTTCCTTATAGTTCTTTTCATATTTGTAAATATTATTTTTTTCTCTCTTCTCCTAATTATTCATGTTCAAGTCAACTTTTTGTTTCAACTTTCGATTGAATAAAAAGTCTAATATTATCCAATTATTTTTACTTAATTTAAATTGTCTATTTATTTTTATCCAATTTAAATTATTCATTTAAGCAATTCAAATACTATTTTATTGGACTTAAAATTTTCGTTCATATCATATTGTTGCTATTACGTTGCCCAACAATTTTTCATTAAAATCCAATAAAAAACAGATTTTTGGTCAAAAAAGCAATTTTTGTCATTAAAATCCAAGAAATAGATGCTAAAATTATATTTAATAGAATATTAGGAGTTCATATTGCATTATTATCTCATAGGTCTCGCCTCAAAATTTGCTTTAGGGCCGCACTTCTTAAAATTAGAAGAAAAGGGCAAGGAAAGTAAGGCAAACACACTTGGTACCCTAATTTCGTCCGATCAATTAAAATCCAAAAAATTCTTATCGCGTCACACATTGTTCTAAACGCGCGTGTCTTTGGCACTCTCGTACAACGATTGGTCGATGCTCGTTTTATTTTATTTCGTTGCTGTTATTATTTAGCCTATTGTTATTGATGCAAAAATAATTGAAAAAAGCTGAGTAGTCAAAGATTTTTTTTATATAATATAGTTTCTTTACATATATGAACCCCAAAAGCAAACAGCAAAAAAAATAGTACAAAAATAATACAAAAAAATAAAAAATACAAAATTTCAAAAAAAGAAAAAAAGAAGAGGAAAAGGGCGCAGCAGCTGCCCTAGTTGCTGGCTTGTCCTTTTGATTCATTTTTCTTGCTGTTGTCCTTCCTTTGACTATCCTTGATGCCCTAAATTGCTCCAGCTGTTGTCCATTTTAATCCTTCCTCAAAATGTTGTCCTTTTGGTGCCCTAGATTTGCCCTAATTGCTGACTGTATTTTTAACCCCTTAGCACCTCAACAATCCACCTATAAAAACAGAACACAGTCACTGAAATAGAGAGGCAGCGCACAAATGGACGAAAATTGACCAAAAATACACAGAATTCGCATAGACACAGAACACAGTGACTGAAAACAGAAATACACACACAGAGGTACAAAAATTCATACGAGATTTAAAGCAAAATTTAGGGTTTTCACACTGGAATCCAAACCACAAAGCATCAAAAAATTTCTGAAGCAAAGAAGGGCAGCAACAATAAGAAACAACAGTAGCAGCGAGGATAGCAGCAGTCAACGGCAATAATCAAACAGTATAAGAACAGAAGCTGGAAATACGGTGGGTGTTTTCTTTTTACCTTGTAGAATTGGAAACTACCAAAGACATGTAATTTTTTTTAGTATCACATGGTATATACGTATATATGTGTGCTCTGTATAGCTTAGGGTAAACAATTAGGGGCAAATCGGCCTTTCTTTTAATTTATCTTTTCTGTTCTCTTATTAAAAAAACAACAACAAGAACCAGAGAAGAAGAATCAATAGACGAAACAGACACGAGGTCAGGAAGAAAGGAACAGAACCAGAAACAAAAAAAACACAGTAGAACTCACTTTGTAAGCTCCGGCCACCATAGACGGTGGTCGTTGGCCGTGAACCTCCCATAGTCACCGCCGTACCATCACCGTTAACCACCAAACAACCACCCATTCTCTCTGAACGAAGCCACCGTCGCAAGCCTCACCTCTTCTCACCACCATTGTCCGTCCACCACTTCTCCCCTACTCTGTGTCTTCCCCCCCGTCAATAGCACCGAACCACCAATCGGCACCATCGTAGCCACACGACCAAACACCGTCACCATCACCCAACCACCTTCGCGAAGCGAGTCCGGGTCGGACGAAAAAACCACGCCGTGAGCCCTCCTCTCTCCCTCTCTCGTTTTCTTGTGTCCTTTCTCCATATCCCTCTCGCCTCCGTTCCTCTGAAAGAAATTTCGCGTTTGGCGAGAGGAGGAGAGAGCAAGATCATTTCGGTGAGAATAAGTGAAAGCGAGAGTGACGCGGTGAGAAGGAGAGAGGGCGAGATTGACGCGGCGAAGAGGAAAGTAGGAGAGGATGAGACAAACGAATTAGGGTATGGAACGGCGCTGATTAAGGGAGAAAGGGTTTTAGGGTTCCGTTTTTTTTAGGTTAGCTTTTATAGTAGGTTTTTTTTTACGTCTGCTTCTTACACCCCTTTGTTTGCTGCGTAAACCCCCCTCCCTGAGAAGCCCAGGTTTTTGTCGGCTGCTAAGTACAGTATAGGAACTGGATTGTTTAATATTTACACCCCTAGTTTTAAAAATACAGCCCCTGTTGTTATTCATCCCCCCTTTTTTAATAACATAACGTCCGTGTTAATTACACTTCCTTTCCTATTACAACTCATTTAGTTTTTTATTTATTACATCCTAATGCTCCCAAACCAGTTTTCTTAACAAGTATCCACAAAAAAATGGTTTGTTACTAACGGTCACTCTGAGGTTAGCTTGTTTAATCGTTAATAACAGCTTTAGCTTTCAAACGAGCTATGAGTGATGACCACTCAGAGTTTTACTTGTTTGGTCGTTAGAAATGCCTCTCCCAATTTCAAAAATAATTAAAGAACACCAAACACACAAACTTTTTCTATCCAAGAACTCGTAGCTTTGATTTCTCCATCGCACCTGGAGATACGTAGGAGCAGGGGCCCACTCCTGTCAAGCACAAAAAAACTAAAATTTTTATTAAGTCTTTCTTTTCAATTTGGCAAAATGACAAAAAGGGTAAATTAGAGTGTTTCTTTGAATTAATTTTATTTCTACACATTAAATTAAATGGTAACCTTTCTTTTGAAAGGATGTTGTGGGGTGCTAATACCTTCCCCACACATAATCGACCCCCCGAACCTAAAAATAAAGGTTTTTTTCAATGTTTTTCCTATTTAATAAATATTGATGGCAGCTTCATTGCAAAGATGACGAAGAATCCCCTCCTTCGGATTTTTCGGTTGCTACAGAAGAAATGAGGGAATCAATATTGTTGAGGTATGCGCATGACGCCTAAACCACGAGTCTTCAATGCCAAATCATCATCAGGCCTAAGGAGCCCAAGTCACTGATGACAAGTCACTATCACGTGCGTGGCGCCCAGGTCAACAATCATTATTAAGCGCATTGGCGCCTTGTGATAGGCGCATTGCACATGGGAGTGAGAGAATATGCCTCAAATACCATCACATGAGAGGCATGAGGGTGCTAGCTGGCTTAAGGCGCATGGCGCCCATTATAATTTTCTAGTTTTTTATTTTCTGCTTACTCTAATATGTAATAAGGATTAATTAGTCTAGTGTATGCTACATAATTGCACCTACTATATATATATATATATCAGTACTTGTCAGTGTACTAATCATCAGTGAAGAATTACTTTTCTTGATCAATCATTTTCTAATTTTGTTGCCTATCATGGCTCTCATTTCCTTTAATGCTTTATGCTTATTTTGCCTTATCAATTCCGCTGAGTTTAAGATGGTATCAGAGCAATTGCTCTGATTACCTTGCTTGTTTCCTTTTATTTTTTCTCTTCTTAAGGTTCCATCATGGCTAAGGGTAATAGTTCTGGCAATGGTACTGGTTCTGGGAATCTGGCCTCCTAAGGATCCAGCTTCAGAACAATCAAGTCCATACTATGTACACCCTAGCGATGGACCTTCCACAGTATCTGTCACACCTGTTTTGAATGTTAATGATACAAATTATCACACCTGGCCCCGGTCTATGAGAACAGCCCCAGGTGGCAAGAATAAATATAACTTTTTTGATGGAACCATAGAGGTTTCAGATTCATTTCACCCTACTTACAAGGCCTGGTGTAGATGCAACATGCTCACACACTCATGGATTATGAATTCTGTTGCTGATTCCATAGCTCAAAGCATTCCGTTCCTTGAAAATGATATTGATGTATGGAATCAGCTCACAGAAAGGTTTTCTCTAGGTGATTTAATTAGAATTTGAGTTACAGTGTAAAATATACTCCCTTAAATAAGGATCTTTCTCTGTTACCGAGTTTTTCTGAGTTGAAAGTCCTATGGGAAGAGTTAGAATCATATCTTCCAGAACCTGTATGCGGTTGTCCGAGAAAATGTGTCTTACTGGTATAACTTTAGCTTGTGAGCACCATAGACAGAACAAGATAATTAGATTCATAATTGGCTTGAATGAAACTTTGCTATGGTTAGATCTCAAATACTTATTATGGAATAACTGCCAAAATTAAACAACGATTTTTCCATGATCATTCAACATGAAAGATAACTTTGCAGCAGTGATGAAACTAAGACTTTGATTGCCAATGTTGATGCCAAGAAAGGCTTCAATCATGGTAAGAGAGATTTTGAAGGAAATGGGTATAGGAACACAAGCAAGTATTTGGGTAACGCCCAAAATTAAACAAAGATTTGTCCATGATCATTCAATGATGTTTGAGGGACTGGTGTATTTGGAGCTGCCAGAAGAAAATGGTGATTTTTAGATTAGGACACCTTTCAAATCAAAGAATGAAAATGATGCATAGTGATTTTTCTTCTATTCTTTTCGATGAAGGATCTGTGTGTGATATTTGCCATTATGCTAGACAAAAGAAATTATTTTATAATTTGAGTACCAATAGAGCTTCCAAATGTTATGAGTTAATTCACTTTGATATATGGGGACCTATTCCACACCTCCATATAGCTTGACACGAAATTTAGAGAGAGACCATATGTTGATTTAAAAATCATGTTTTCATAATTGTAAGAGCAACCAGACAATAATATATGAATAAGCATAAATATAATTTTTTTGTTAGCTAGTGAAAATATAGAATTTTTTGCTTTTTGTCCATTCTTTTCTTTTGGTTTTCATGACTGCAATTTTCTTAACTTTGTTTTGCGTTCGTGTTAAATTTTTGTTTTTGGTTTTCGTCTTTGAGTAAATATAGATTTTTGGAAATAGTTCTTATATAGATAACATTTTCAGATAAGATATCACAATGCTCTACAATTTCAAAGACTAGAATCAAACACGAAAAAGTTTTAGGGGGACTTAACCAATCAAAGGCACATATTCCTATGTTGTTGTAGGGACTTAAAAACAATTTTTTTGGAAGATGCAAAATAAAACCTCTATATTTACAAGAAAAAAACATATTTAGGCCTATATGAATAACCTTCAACATTGATTAGGATTTTTGTAAAAAAAAATTGATTAGGATCAATTGCTTTTATAAACAATTCCATTTTTGGAGCTCCCTTACATATCTCTAAAGCCAACCGAAAGAAGACAACACGAGTTTAACACATAATATATTGTAGGTTTCATAAAAGAAGAAATAGAAAAGGAAATGTGGAAGCCATTTAAAAAGTTATAAAATCAGTAATTGAATAACCCTGTTTAGAAAAAGCTAGAAAACTATATTCTCTTAAAATTTTGCTGCATGCGTACTTCAATCGATATAATATCATATATTATTTGTTCAGCCTAATAAGCATTAACTTCAGGTCTCAAACCGAAGGATATCTTCTTTGGATGCAGCTGCTCGAAAGCCGGTCTGGAGGGAGGTAGGTTTGTGGGGGTTAATTCGCCACCAAGTTGAGGAAGTGGAAGGCTTTAAACTATGTTTCACTAGTGCAGAAAAGACATTTAGCATCGGTTGTTTTGGACATTTAGCATCGGTTATCCGACGATGCTAAATCCCCCGATGCTAACATTTAGCATTAGTTATTTAACCGATGCTAAAAGTGAGGGTATTTGAAACAACCGATGCTAAATGTCCTGAAAAATGACATTTAGCATCGGGTATTTGAAACAACTGATGCTAAATGTCCTGAAAATGACTTTTAGCATCGGTTATTTGAAACAACCGATGCTAAATGTCATTTTTAGAGACATTTGGCATCAGTTGTTTCAAATAACCGATGCTAAAAGTCATTTTCAAGACAGTTAGCATCGAGTGTTTGAACAACCGATGCTAAATGTCTTGAAAAGTGACATTTAGCATCAGTTGTTTCAAATATGCTAAAAGTCGTTTTTAGGACATTTAGCATCGATTGTTTCAAATAACCCATGCTAAAAGTCATTTTCATGACATTTAGCATCAGTTGTTTCAAACACCCGATGCTAAATGTCATTTTTCAGGACATTTAGCATTGGTTGTTTCAAATACCCGATGCTAAATGTCTTTTTAAAAAAAAAAGATTATGAGTTCACATCTTATTACACACACTACTATATATATAGTAGTGTGTGGTAAGATGTGAACTGAGAACCAGATTCCCACCTCCCACTATTCCTTAACATCCTAGTATTTAGTTATAATCCAAAATTAACATCAAACAACTAAAATTGAACATGAAATTCATAAAAGAGTAAAGGCCCAAATTCGTCCCTGACAATTTTTTCGTGGGACGAATTCGTCCCTGACAATTCTTTTGAGACACATTGGTCCCTGACAATTCCAAAACGAGACACGTTAGTCCCTCCATCCATTTAACCGTTACCAGCACAGTAAACGTGTCCTACGTGGCACGTTAAGTGCCACGTGTCACGTTAACTGCCACGTTTATTTTGGGACAAATAAGTCCTTCACTTTACAAATTTGAAAATGGGACAAATCAGTCCCTGACTTTTTTGAAAAGGGGACAAATCACCCCTCCCCCCTCCGTTCCACTGTTCACCCCCTCCCCCCTCCGTTCCACCAACTGTTCCTCTTCCTCCCCCCTCCGTTCCACTGTTCACCCCTCACCCCACCGTGAACCCCTCCCCCCAGATCTGGAACTCATCTCTCTCTCCTCACTCACGTTAAATATGGAACTCATCCCTCTCTCTCTCCTCCTCTCCATCTCCTTCTCACTCTCGCAGATCGCACAACCACCGCCTCTCGTAGATCTCGCTCTCCCCTCTCACCACCGTAAGCCATCACTTACCAAACCCTCACCGTAGGAACGAAAGGGATAGAAGAGAGGAGGAGAAGAAGAGAGGAGGGAGAGCGACGAGAGAGAGAACGGCGAGAGAGGGAACGGCGAGATGCGAAGAGAGAGAGGGAGGAGGATCGGTGAGGGGAGAACGAACCAGAGAGGGAGGGGATAGGGGAGAGCGAACCAGAGAGGGAGGGGAGAGGGGAGAGCGAACCAGAGAGGGGGGTCTGTGAGAGAGGAGGATCGGTGAGGGGGGAGGGGTGGAACCTTCGTTGATTGGGGATTTGGAGGTTTGGAGGTAGAAGACGATGAATAGTAACAGAGGACTGATTCGTCTCTTTTTTAAATTGTCAGGGACCGATTCGTCCCTTTTTTAAATCTAACGTGACACGTGGCACTTAACGTGCCACGTAGGACACGTTTACTGTGCTGGTAACGGTTAAATGGATGGAGGGACTAGCGTGTCTCGTTTTGGAATTGTCAGGGACCAATGTGTCTCAAAAAAATTGTCAGGGACGAATTCGTCCCACGAAAAAATTGTCAGGGACGAATTTGGGCATTTACTCTTCATAAAATAAGTCATGTACCATTCATTCATTCATTCATTCATTCAAACTCACAGTTTTCAATGTAACCAGTCCATTATAACAATAAAATGGATACAACAACAGATAAAAAAGATCTGCAAGAACAGAAATACAAATAAATTAATTGCTGCAAGAACATAAATATCTGAGAGGAGCTACTGCTATAGTTCAACCACTCCATCATGTTTGCCACCCCAATTTGTATCTGCAAGAAACAGAAGTTGAGAAGGAAAAAAATATCCTTTCAGCCCTTGTTTCATGTTGATTTAATAGCTCCAATTCTTCCTTTACCACTGTTGTTTCACTGCACCCTGACATCCTTGAAACTGCCTGGACAACCATGTTAAGAACACCAAGCCCTGCACTGCAAACCAGGAAGAAAACAAATACCATGTAAAGCAGGACTGGACAGTCTTTTGGCAGCTGTTTAATGGCAGAAAGCAGCAATAACAAGGAACGTTATAGAACAATAAAACAAACTGGACACTAAAAAAGGATTACTAGTACATCACAAGTTCACAACTAGTTTTAAAGTACCTCCCAGCTCCAACCACAACTATCTTTTGTTTCATAGCATGCAGCATAAGTTAAAACCAATGTTATCAGCCTTACCAACTAGGAGTTAAAAAACTAGTCATAATTAAATTTATTATTCAAAACTTGTAGCTTGTAATAAAATCAAAATTTTACAAATTTCGTATTCATCTCATTTTCAATCACACATGTACCTGAACATAAGAGGTAAGGAAAAAGAAACACATACCCTTTGTGGGTTAATGCCAGCAGCAACAACATACATATCAAGTTTTCCTATAGGTATTCCTATGCCTTGAACTCCAAGGTCACCTAAGCCAAGAATATGACTACCATCTGTCAATACAATCATGTCTACCTGAAACAGAGAAACAAGATTATTAAAATTTAAATTAATGACACATAGTCAGTTAGTCACATACAATACAATCATGTCAATACAATACAATCTGTCAATACAATTATAAATGAATAAAGCAAGCCATGAACAAGTTTTTACTTAATGAAGCAAAAAGCTCCTAAACGATAACAAGGCATATATAGTCGGTTAGTCACATAATATTGCATCAAGTTAATGACACATTTATAATTGTAGTCATGTAAAGTGATAAGAAATGAAGTTACCACAATCAGGCTAAATCCAAATAATTAAGGATTCAGTATTAACCAAGATTAATTCAATACCTTGTTAGCTGGCCAGTTATAGATCATTGACATCATCTCTCCTTTATCTTTGGCACTAAAATACATTCCACGTGGACGTCTATATAACCCAGAATTTTTTTGACACACTAACCCAACTGTTGTAGTATAGATTATTGGAGCGAAACTCTTTGATATTATTAATAAGAACCTGAATAGAATTAATGGTAAACAACATAAGAATCAGATAAGGATAAATTGTAACATGTGTTAGCAACCCGACTTCATCATCAAACTCACTCTATAGTAGAGTCTCATTCCTATCATGCAGTCTATTTAAGATCCTCCATTTGGATAAGAATAGCTTCTCTATCAACAAAAGAACGAGGCCAGAAGAGTCCACACCTCTTCACTTGAAAACAGATCCTATTGAAAATGGAATCATGGAAGAAACATAGCTAAAACAGAATGAAGAAACATTATAAGTAAATAAAAAAACAATCTCTATGGAGCTTAGAAATCAGTGAAGGACTACTTATGAAGAAGAAAAGCTAATCATTTTTTCTTGATTTATGCTCTTGTTCTCGCGAGTTAAGTCAAGATCATCATCGTAGAGAACAATGTCTTTTGACGATTTCCTGAAAATGCTAGCAAAATTACAGTCTTAAGTCAGCACTAAGCAATACAGATATGTGAACTTGCATTAAAGGACACTGAAATATAACTGAAAGAAGTATAACTAATAAAAGAAGTTTAACTGAAAGAATCTACAACCTTCTAATAAAGCCTGAAACCACTGCCGATGAGCAGCCTTGACATGAAATTTATAAGGGATGGAGGTACTAAATCCAGCTTTATATCCAAATTTGCTATTGCCCTACGAATTTTGACAAAAATAATACAAGCCATATAATTAGTCTATAAACTAAAGCCATTTCAATAACATTCTTCTTTCAGTATCAACCATCAAGTAAGAAATAATAAAGTTGCTTACACTGAAAACATAAGACAAGTTACCAATTGAAACTATAGAGACAAAAAGAACAACGAACAATCAAAGTAGATATAACTTTTCATAGAAACATTAACAAAGACAAGACTCGAATACTGAATATCAATGAAGTTGCATATCTTAAAACTCACCGGAAGTAACTTCTTTCTGATGTCACCTTTTGCAAAATATAGCCTCCCACCACATTAATTCTCACAACATCCTTTCTTCATGTCTCACTGTGACCTCCCAGCTTTTCAATTCTTTCTCTTTTCACTTCGAAAATTAGGGTTTAGGACTGCTAATTCAGTCCCACCTAGTATGATTGCTAATTCAGTCCCAAGAACTCAGCAACTGACAGAGATAAAGAGAAGGAAGAAAGTGCAGAAGAGTTTTAAAATTGAAACTGAATGTAAATTCTTTTTTATTCACTGTGTATATTGGTTTACTGTGTGTTCTTCCTAGGTCTCTCAACCAGAATCTTGTTTGTGTGTGTAACAGTGTTGTTATACCTTACAAATAACCAAAACGTGAAACAATGAGTATATGCAGTAAAGAGAAGAAAAACGAAGGCAACAATTCACAAGGGTGAAAGATTTACCTTCATTTCAAGACTCTAAGCAAAAATCTCTGTTGTCCAGAATCTGTAAACAAGAAAACCAAATTAGGGTTTTCGAAATCATCACATTCACAGTACAAACAGAAACCCTAAGAGTGTTAGGGTCCAAAACAGAAACAAATCAAAGAAATCACTGAGAGAAGTGATTTCTTACCTTCGTAGGCCTTCGTTTAGGGTTACAAACAAAAGGAACACAGCAATCGTGCACATACACAAGAAAGAAACACAGAGAGAGTCTGTAAGTCTAGGGTTACAAAATAAGGAAGAAATCAAAGTAAAAACAAAGGGGTTTTTTACGATTACCTGTTGAGATCATTACTGGTAGCAGAACTGAAGCTACTTCAAGCTTTAAACCTGCAAGATCATCATCAATCAGTAACCATAGCAATTTGGAGTATCACGGTGGTGGCTAAAGGCGATGAACTAGTGAGGGGAGGTGTGAAGATGCGCACACGTAGAACTAGTGAGAGAGTGAGAGCATCGGGTGAGAGAAGAGGAAGTTGAGAAGAGCGCTGCATCGCGAGTTCGGAGTGAGAGACTTCAGAGAATACGAGAGAAGGCGAAGTGTTTTGGAAAAAAGAATGGGACCTTTAGCATCGGGTGTTTATACACCCAATGCTAAATGTGTTAAACATACACATTTAACATCAGTTGTATAAAGAACCGATGTTAAATGTCTGACACAGACACTTTTAACATCGGTTGTTTAAATAGCCGATGCTAAAGGTATGCGCGAAAATTGAAAACTTTCACTTAATTGCAAAATTGCCACCGCGTCTACATTTAGCATCGGTTGTTTAAACAACCGATGCTAAATGATGCTTTCTAAAGTCAATTTTCCACTAGTGTTTCTTTGGTCTCCTTGGATCTTTGCCGGAGGGACCACGGAAGATCTTTGCTTTGATGCTTTGGTGTGTTTGGAAGAGGCGAAATGAAAAGGGTTTGGGAGGATGTAGTGAAACCGGTTAATATTTTTAATAGAAATGTTGTGTCCTTTCTCGTTGAATAGGAAGGCGCAAGGAAGAGGAAACATGGGGACTTTCATTGCCAACAACATAGGGGAGTGGAGAAGTGGTGTAAGCCGGATAAGGATGAGTTCAAATGCAATGTCGACGCTGCAATTTTTGTGGAGGAGTGGTGTTTTGGGATTGGTATGTGTATCCGTAATGATTGTGGCGAGTTTGTGACGGCACAGACCCACTATTATAGATGTGTTACTACTCCACAGGAAGCAGAGACACGTGGTTTACTAACATCTATTATGTGGCTACAGTCGTTACAGTTCCAAAGAGTTACCATCGAGCTTGATTGCAAAGCGGTAGTAGATGACGTCAGAGGAATTTGTAATATCGTAATCGAGTTTGGATCTATTATTCGTGTCTATACTTCATTATTATCACATCTAAAAAACTTCAAAGTTGGTTTCATTCGGAGGCAAGCCAACCTTGTGGCTCATACGTTAGCTAGAGTCTGAAGGGATTACGCTAGCTCCCATACTTTTGATTTGATTCCAACTTATATTACAAATTTGATTATTAATGATATAAGCTAATTAAGTTTTTCTTTGACAAAGAAAAAACTTCAGGTCTCAAACTACATCAGCCGAAGCATTCATGCGATGCCTTAATTACTCATAAGCATAGTAAATGCTCAATGAAGTCATATATTTATTGTATGAGGAATCAGAGAATAAGGAATAATGAAGCACTAGTCTAAGCGCCAAAATAAAAGGATATTTTTCTAAGGAAATTTTGAGTTGAACTACGTATCATGTTAGCAGCACTCCTCATCAAAGTCAAAGTGATCCCCAACTTTCAATGGTTTGTCCTATAGTGGAATACTTGCTGAGTCACAACGACTTGCCAAGGATTTCAAGGTCACTACAGGACTTTCTACCTCTTGCTATATAATACATCCTTCATGAATGAAGAAAATGACGTTTGAAAATATTATTAATAGTCCAGAGAAAATCAAAAGAGTTGTGCCCTAAACTGCTTCATTACTTATTACTCTAGAAAGCTTTCATCTTGTAAAGTCTCAAGCTTTCATCAGTCAAGCCTTTATAAGCATCTAACGAGTAAGTAAATGCCACAATAGCTTTTCTTGAGCTAAACCAACCACAACGGCCTCGGTCTATGAGAAGAGCCCCAGGTGGCAAGAATAAATATAACTTTGTTGATGGAACCATAGAGGTTTCAGATTCATTTCACCCTACTTACAAGGCCTGGTGTAGATGCAACATGCTCACACACTCATGGATTATGAATTCTGTTGCTGATTCCATAGCTCAAAGCATTCCGTTCCTTGAAAATGATATTGATGTATGGAATCAGCTCACAGAAAGGTTTTCTCTAGGTGATTTAATTAGAATTTCTGAGTTACAGTGTAAAATATACTCCCTTAAATAAGGATCTTTCTCTGTTACCGAGTTTTTCTGAGTTGAAAGTCCTATGGGAAGAGTTAGAATCATATCTTCCAGAACCTGTATGTGGTTGTCCGAGAAAATGTGTCTGTGTTACTGGTATAACTTTAGCTTGTGAGCACCATAGACAGAACAAGATAATTAGATTCATAATTGGCTTGAATGAAACTTTGCTATGGTTAGATCTCAAATACTTATTATGGAATAACTGCCAAAATTAAACAAAGATTTTTCCATGATCATTCAACATGAAAGATAACTTTGCAGCAGTGATGAAACTAAGACTTTGATTGCCAATGTTGATGCCAAGAAAGGCTTCAATCATGGTAAGAGAAATTTTGAAGGAAATGGGTATAGGAACACAAGCAAGGTTTGCACTCACTGTAGCAGAACTGGTCACACCATTGAGACTTGCTACAAGAAACATGGTTGGAGGCTCTTTTCCCTCTTTCGATCACACTATGACAGATACTATTTCTCACATTTACTCTTTGAGAACTAGCAGTTTAGGCTTATGGATAATTGACTCAGGTGCTAGTGTGCATATATGCTCTTCCCTCAAATACTTCAAAAACTATGTTCCTATCAAGCTTGTGAGTATAGATTACCAAACGGAAACAAAGCTTTTGCCACAATAAAAGGAACAGTTGAATTTTCCTCAAAACTGTACATCATAAATGTCCTTTATGTACCAGAATTTTACTTAAACCTTATTTATGTGCCTAGACTCATGGTTGATTTGCATGTCAGTGTCCTTTTTGACATCCCTAAATGTATCATACAGGATATAAAGACCAAGGAGATAATTGGTTCGGGTATGATGTTTGAGGGACTGGTGTATTTGGAGCTGCCAGAAGAAAATGGTGATTTTTAGATTAGGACACCTTTCAAATCAAAGAATGAAAATGATGCATAGTGATTTTCCTTCTATTCTTTTCGACGAAGGATCTGTGTGTGATATTTGCCATTATGCTAGACAAAAGAAATTATTTTATAATTTGAGTACCAATAGAGCTTCCAAATGTTATGAGTTGATTCACTTTGATATATGGGATCTATTTCCACACCTCCATATAGCTTGACACGAAATTTAGAGAGAGACCATATGTTGATTTAAAAATCATGTTTTCATAATTGTAAGAGCAACCAGACAATAATATATGAATAAGCATAAATATATTTTTTTTGTTAGCTAGTGAAAATATAGAATTTTTTGCGTTTTGTCCATTCTTTTCTTTTGGTTTTCATGACTGCAATTTTCTTAACTTTGTTTTGCGTTCGTGTTAAATTTTTGTTTTTGGTTTTCGTCTTTGAGTAAATATAGATTTTTGGAAATAGTTCTTATATAGATAACATTTTCAGATAAGATATCACAATGCTCTACAATTTCAAAGACTAGAATCAAACACGAAAAAGTTTTAGGGGACTTAGCCAATCAAAGGCACATATTCCTATGTTGTAGGGACTTAAAAACAATTTTTTTGGAAGATGCAAAATAAAACCTCTATATTTACAAGAAAAAAACATATTTAGGCCTATATGAATAACCTTCAACATTGATTAGGATCTTTGTAAAAAAAAGTTGATTAGGATCAATTGCTTTTATAAACAATTCCATTTTTGGAGCTCCCTTACATATCTCTAAAGCCAACCGAAAGAAGAAAAGACGAGTTTAACACATAATATATTGTAGGTTTCATAAAAGAAGAAATAGAAAAGGAAATGTGGAAGCCATTTAAAAAGTTATAAAATCAGTAATTGAATAACCCTGTTTAGAAAAAGCTAGAAAACTATATTCTCTTAAAATTTTGCTGCATGCGTACTTCAATCGATATAATATCATATATTATTTGTTCAGCCTAATAAGCATTAACTTCAGGTCTCAAACCGAAGGATATCTTCTTTGGATGTAGCTACTCGAAAGCCGGTCTGGAGGTAGGTTTGTGGGGGGTTAATTCGCCACCAAGTTGAGGAAGTGGAAGGCTTTAAACTATGTTTCACTAGTGCAAAAAAGACATTTAGTATCGGTTGTTTTGGACATTTAGCATCGGTTATCTGACGATGCTAAATCCTCCGATGCTAACATTTAGCATAAGTTATTTAACCGATGCTAAAAGTGAGGGTATTTGAAACAACCGATGCTAAATGTCCTGAAAAATGACATTTAGCATCGGGTGTTTGAAACAAATGATGCTAATTAATGTCCTGAAAATGACTTTTAGCATCGGTTATTTGAAACAACCGATGCTAAATGTCATTTTTAGAGACATTTGGCATCAGTTGTTTCAAATAACCGATGCTAAAAGATTCATTTTCAAGACAGTTAGCATCGGGTGTTTGAACAACCGATGCTAAAAGTCATTTTTAGGACATTTAGCATCGGTTGTTTCAAACACCCGATGCTAAATGTCATTTTTCAGGACATTTAGCATCGGTTGTTTCAAATCCCCGATGCTAAATGTCTTTTTTTTTTAAAAAATGATTATCAGTTCACATCTTACTACACACACTACTATATATATAGTAGTGTGTGGTAAGATGTGAACTGAGAACCAGATTCCCACCTCCCACTATTCCTTAACATCCTAGTATTTAGTTATAATCGAAAATTAACATCAAACAACTAAAATTGAACATGAAATTCATAAAATAAGTCATGTACCATTCATTCATTCGTTCATTCAAACTCACGGTTTTCAATATAACCAGTCCATTATAACATTAAAATGGATACAACAACAGATAAAAAAGATCTGCAAGAACAGAAATACAAATAAATTAATAGCTGCAAGAACATAAATATCTGAGAGGAGCTACTGCTATAGTTCAACGACTCCATTATGTTTGCCACCCCAATTTGTATCTGCAAGAAACAGAAGTTGAGAAGGAAAAAAAAAATCCTTTCAACCCTTGTTTCATGTCGATTTAATAGCTCCAATTCTTCCTTTACCACTGTTGTTTCACTGCACACTGACATCCTTGAAACTGCCTGGACAACCATGTTAAGAACACCAAGCCCTGCACTGCAAACCAGGAAGAAAACAAATACCATGTAAAGCAGGACTGGGCAGTCTTTTGGTAGCTGTTTAATGGCAGAAAGCAGCAATAACAAGGAACGTTATAGAACAATAAAACAAACTGGACACTAAAAAGGGATTACTAGTACATCACAAGTTCACAACTAGTTTTAAAGTACCTCCCAGCTCCAACCACAACTATCTTTTGTTTCATAGCATGCAGCATAAATTAAAACCAATGTTATCAGCCTTACCAACTAGGAGTTAAAAAACAAGTCATAATTAAATTTATTATTCAAAACTTGTAGCTTGTAATAAAATCAAAATTTTACAAATTTCGTATTCCTCTCATTTTCAATCACACATGTACCTGAACATAAGAGGTAAGGAAAAAGAAACACATACCCTTTGTGGGTTAATGCCAGCAGCAACAACATACATATCAAGTTTTCCTATAGGTATTCTTATGCCTTGAACTCCAAGGTCACCTAAGCCAAGAATACGACTACCATCTGTCAATACAATCATGTCTACCTGAAACAGAGAAACAAGATTATTAAAATTTAAATTAATGACACATAGTCAGTTAGTCACATACAATACAATCATGTCAATACAATACAATCTGTTAATACAATTATAAATGAATAAAGCAAGCCATGAACAAGTTTTTACTTAATGAAGCAAAAAGCTCCTAAACGATAACAAGGCATATATAGTCGGTTAGTCACATAATATTGCATCAAGTCAATGACACATTTATAATTGTAGTCATGTAAAGTGATAAGAAATGAAGTTACCACAATCAGGCTAAATCCAAATAATTAAGGATTCAGTATTAACCAAGATAAATTCAATACCTTGTTAGCTGGCCAGTTATAGATGATTGACATCATCTCTCCTTTATCTTTGGCACTAAAATACATTCCACGTGGACGTCTATATAACCCAAAATTTTTTGACACACTAACCCAACTGTTGGAGTATAGATTATTGGAGCGAAACTCTTTGATATTATTAATAAGAACCTGAATAGAATTAATGGTAAACAACATAAGAATCAGATAAGGATAAATTGTAACATGTGTTAGCAACCCGACTTCATCATCAAACTCACTCTGTAGTAGAGTTTCATTCCTATCGTGCAGTCTATTTAAGATCCTCCATTTGGATAAGAATAGCTTCTCTATCAACAAAAGAACAAGGCCAGAGTTCACACCTCTTCACTTGAAAACAGATCCTATTGAAAATGGAATCATGGAAGAAACATAGCTAAAACAGAGTGAAGAAACATTATAAGTAAATAAAAAAACCAATCTCTATATAGCTTAGAAATCAGTGAAGGACTACTTATGAAGAAGAAAAGCTAATCATTTTTTCTTGATTTATGCTCTTGTTCTCGCGAGTTAAGTCAAGATCATCACACTACAACAGATCAAATAGTGGGGGTTTTTTTGCGGAGGTTTTAAAAACCCCCTCAGTTTAACATTAAAAAAGGAACTTCTCGTCCATCTAGTTAAAAATTTCATTTCAATTTCCGGAGTTTTAAAACCCCCACTGATTGCCAATAAAAACCCCCGCTAATTGTAAAAAAAACAAATAAAAAATAACCTTTCCCTCTTCACGTTCACACTGCGCGGCTTCAGTCAAACCCATTTCCAAAAAATCATTTTGTAAAAATTCATTTCTCTCTTCTCAGTCTCATCTCCTCACTCCGCAGTCCACCTCTCTCGTCTCTATCTCCTCACTTCGTTTCTCTCAACGCTTTCTCTTCTCTCTTCTCTCTTCAGTGACCGACTCTCTCTTCTCTCTTCTTCTTTCGCGGCTGCGCGACGACCACAAACCACCCACGCACGCCACAACCACCACCACCGCACCCCGACTGACTCTCTCTTCTCTCTTCAATCGTCGGTCCTCTTCTCTCTTCTCTCTTCTTCCCGTGCGCTGTGAAGGTGAGGAAGAAGCCAAAATTTCTGCGCACGATTTCTGTGAAAATGAAGCAGAAGCCACGAACTGAAGGTGAAGTAGAACTGCAAAAGCCACGAACTGAAGGTGAAGCAGAACTGCAAAAGCCACGAACTGAAGGTGAACTGGTGAAGCAGAAGCGGGCTGAACTACTGAAGGTAAACCCTAATTTCTGTGAAATCCCCAATTTCTGTTTGTTTGATTGAAATTTTTGATTAATCCCCAAATCCCAATCTGTGTGAATTGAAATCCCCAATTTGTGTGAACTGAAATTTTTGCTTTATTTTTAACCTTGATTTTTTCACACTCTTGAGCAGTACCAGCTGAAATTTTACATATGTAACTAAAATCAGTTAAGTTGTTTTAGGTAAACCTGAAACAAAAGCTATTGAGGCAAAGGCTTCTGAAGCCAAAAAAGCTGGTGCCAAGAATAGTGCACCTGCTAAACAAGTCAAGGTTGTTGAACCAAAGAAGGATGAAGAGGACGATTCTGAAGATGACTCTGATGATGTATTTGGCAGCTCTAAAGAAGAGGTATTGATGAATTTTAGGTTTAGCTGCACTTTCCCTTTTATTTTTTTGCTATTTTGCAAGAAATTATGTTCCTAAATAGGATATATATACATAGGGGTGTGCATGGTATTTTGCTACTCGTTTTTTATTTGATTGCTTTGATATGATCATTGTAGATGGGTGATGGTGATAGTGATAAGGATGAGGATGATGATAGCGATGAAGATAATGAGGAAGAGACTCCTACTCCTAAGAAGTTAATGACATATTGATATTGCAATATTCCTTTTCTTTGATTATGATCCAAGTTTTTTATTTGTTGTTTTGTCTTGTAGAGGCCGGAACAGGGAAAGAAGAGGCCCGATGACTCTGCAAAAATGTTAGTTTCTGCTAAGGAAGCAAAAAATGCTACTCCTGCAAAGACCGGTGCGTGAGATTAGTTGTATTTTGTGTAATACCACGTCTTTTTTTGTGTAATACCATGTCGAAAAACGCGTACGTATGTTGATCAAAATTGCTATAGCCGGATACGCCAAGCTGTGGTTATCATGGATGTGAGTATCATTTAACTACATATTCCATTTGATGCCTATTTGATTGATACTTGAAGTTGAGTTAGGCATGGCTAATTAAATATGGTAATGTTGCTGAAAATAGTCCACGTGCACTTTATTGCTTAAGTTTATGTTATTCTATTTCCTTGGAATCTACTCTTATCCTGCTCTTGGAATTGTGGGTTGGTCTATATTTGCAGCACGGATATGCCATGATTGATTTACAGATTGTTTGTCATTCGAAAATCGAGGACATATGCCTGATGAAGTTTCTTTCTTTGGTCTTGCAGGTACTTCTGATCTTATAAGTGATATATTTTCATTTGAATTTTTACTTGTATGTGCATACTCTTGCAGTTGTAATAATGATCAAACTTCTTGTTACAGTTTATTTCACAAAGGTAGAGGCAAATAAGAGGTAGTGCTTTGAAATTGCTAATGGTCTACATTCGTACTTTTCCGTGCAAGGTAAATATGCTTACATCATTTTGCTTTGCTCCTAACAACAGTATACAAGTTTATCAAATATAGTCTTCACTGCACACATGTCAGCAAGAGATTATGTCAGACTACACTGATCTTTTTACCTAGTTTGTAGACAAATCAGTTTTTTAGCGTTAAATATTTGATTAATTTCAACTTTTTAACTGTTCGTTTTGTCCCCAGTTATCGTGTAGAGCTCTATTACAGGCGGGTTGCTACCTTTGTCCGGATCCTGGTTCTAGAGGGTCCAGAGTCCTGGTCTGCTATTCTGTTGAATTTGCTTTACCTTTGAAGATGGAATTTTTCGAGACATGCACTAACAGACAACAGGAGTTTTGTGTTGCCAATGAGTTGGGAAAGATTATAGAGGATGAAAAATCATATGCAAATCACTTAGTTTCAGATCTAGTTAATTCTCGACCATGCTTCTTCGATTTGCAGCTCTAGTTACTGAAATTCTCTTCAGGTTTTTACTACTCCTTTTGCTTCTCGATTTGTTTCAGATTTGTTAGGTTTTGAGATCTGAACGATTTTTGTTTATAGATCCGAGTGCTTTGTCTAATCATTCCTGGCTTTTTGTGCATGATGATGATTAATGATTAAATGTGGTTCGTTCTATTTTCTAGTTGCTAGGTGCCAGTCAGACTCAGATGAAGCTGTGCAGACCTTATGGGCATCGTCGGTGATGATGTCCAAGACTTTGGCGATGCGACCTTTACTTCTGCTCCAGGAATTGATACCATAAGTGTGTTTCCAAAAAATAGCGCAAAATGTAAGATCCATTCCGTCTGATGCTCAAAAAGATGGTTTTCGCCTTCTAATTTTGTATTTCATAATGGGTTGATTTTGTTTGTTCATAATATATGAACATGAATGATGCAGTGGTAACAGCTGGAGAGGAGACAGAGGTACTTGTTGGTGTAAAAAAGAATGGTAATTCAATCAAATTAGATACTCATTGGTCTATAAAGCATTATAGTTTCATACATTCAAGTTTCTCATCTCTTTTGCTTGTCAGTTGTCATTGTTGGTTATCATGCATTTCTTTTGTGTTGCATTTTTTTGTGGTTGTTAGTTACATTACACTCTTGTTGCTGTTTGAGAAAACAAGAAAAAATGTGGGGTTCATAACTCATTCATTAGTGTACTCTAGCTGATTTAGTTTATTTTGTTGACTAAAAACAGGGGAATCCAGCTTGAATGTTGTTGCAATTAAGGCTGTTCACCTTCCCTTTGATCACCGGAATCCGAAATATATATACCGTGTAAATGATTATTTGTGTTTGTAATTTTACTGTGTAATCAATCTTAAATTTCTAATGATAAAATCGGTGAAAGTCTATATGATTTGCTGAATCTTGATTAGCTATATAGCTTCTATTTTGATCTTTTTAGTTGAGGGGTGGAGTGTGAGGCTTGATTTCATTCCCACCTCAACATTGCTGGTTATTTCTTATTGGTATCTTGATTTCTTTTAGGTTCCTGCTGAGGTCAAAGAAGTCTTGGATACATTCCGAATTGCAGCTGAACTAGGGAGCGATTCACTTGGAGCCTATGTGATCTCCATGGCTTCAAATGTATGACTAGCTGCTACCATTCTGCAGTTGTGAAGACATAGTATTATGTTAAAGATTTGGTGTTGGCATTCACATTGCTAACAGTGTTCTTTTACTTGATTATCAGGCAAGTGATGTCCTTGCAGTGGAGCTTTTACAGAAGGATGCACAGTCTACTGCTATTGGGGAGTTGAAGATAAATCTGCTGCTGCAAGGCACCTGGATCTGCTGCTGCTGCAAGGTATCTGCTAGCAACATTTAATAGTTTTAGGATCCTTTAGTATAGGATTTCTTGATGCTATTATCATTTTGATAGATATTTGAACTACAATTGTTTCTTTTTATTATGTTTTTGAGTTGGATGACATTAACTATTTTAGATATTTGACATTACATTTATGTTATCACAGTTATATTTTTAATGAAATTTTCAGTTTTTTGATCAAGCTTAGTAAGTGTTATGTAAGATGTGTGTATAGTTATTATTGATAAAAATATGGTAATGAGATAAGGAAAAAAAATTCTCAAATTGCAAAAGAAATATTGTCTCTATTATAGGAGGTTGTAATTAACCCGCACAAAAAAGTGCAATAAACTATATGGCAATCAAAAATCTCCACAAAAATAAAACTCCTACAAATCACTCGACTTAAGGAGGTTTATAACCCCCTCAAAAAAACCTCCACTAATTGTGGGAGTTAAAAACCCCCGCAGTAAAACTCCCGCTAAAAGACATGATACCAGCGTTTTCTAAAAACCCCCGCAAAACGATTGCGGCACTTGAAACTCCGGCGTTTTTTAAAACTCCCGCAGATTACGTTGCGGGGGTTTAAAATCCCCGCTAAGTGACTTAAAAACTCCCGCAATCTGTTCCGTTTCTTGTAGTGTCATCGTAGAGAACAATGTCTTTTGACGATTTCCTGAAAATGCTAGCAAAATTACAGTCTTAAGTCAGCACTAAGCAATACAGATATGTGAACTTGCATTAAAGGACACTGAAATATAACTGAAAGAAGTATAACTAATAAAAGAAGTTTAACTGAAAGAATCTACAACCTTCTAATAAAGCCTGAAACCACTGCCGATGAGCTGCCTTGACATGAAATTTATAAGGGATGGAGGTACTAAATCCAGCTTTATATCCAAATTTGCTATTGCCCTACGAATTTTGACAAAAATAATACAAGCCATATAATTAGTCTATAAACTAAAGCTATTTCAATAACATTCTTCTTTCAGTATCAACCATTAAGTAAGAAATGATAAAGTTGCTTACACTGAAAACATAAGACAAGTTACCAATTGAAACTATAGAGACAAAAAGAACAACGAACAATCAAAGTAGATATAACTTTTCATAGGAACATTAACAAAGACAAGACTCGAATACTGAATATCAATGAAGTTGCATATCTTAAAACTCACTGGAAGTAACTTCTTTATGATGTCACCTTTTGCAAAATATAGCCTCCCACCACATTAATTCTCACAACATCCTTTCTTCATGTCTCACTGTGACCTCCCAGCTTTTCAATTCTTTCTCTTTTCACTTCGAAAATTAGGGTTTAGGACTGCTAATTCAGTCCCACCTAGTAGGATTGCTAATTCAGTCCCAAGAACTCAACAACTGACAGAGATAAAGAGAAGGAAGAAAGTGCAGAAGAGTTTTAAAACTGAAACTGAATGTAAATTCTTTTTTATTCACTGTGTATATTGGTTTACTGTGTGTTCTTCCTAGGTCTCTCAACCAGAATCTTGTTTGTGTGTGTAACAGTGTTGTTATACCTCACAAATAACCAAAACGTGAAACAATGAGTATATGCAGTAAAGAGAAGGAAAACGAAGGCAACAATTCACTAGGGTGAAAGATTTACCTTCATTTCAAGACTCTAAGCAAAAATCTCTATTGTCCAGAATCTGTAAACAAGAAAACCAAATTAGGGTTTTCGAAATCATCACATTCACAGTACAAACAGAAACCCTAAGAGTGTTAGGGTCCAAAACAGAAACAAATCAAAGAAATCACTGAGAGAAGTGATTTCTTACCTTCGTAGGCCTTCGTTTAGGGTTACGAACAAAAGGAACACATCAATCGTGCACATACACAAGAAAGAAACACAGAGTCTGTAAGTCTAGGGTTACATAATAAGGAAGAAATCAAAGTAAAAACAAAGGGGTTTTTTTACGATTACCTGTTGAGATCATTACTGGTAGCAGAACTGAAGCTACTTCAAGCTTTAAACCTGCAAGATCATCATCAATCAGTAACCATAGCAGTTAGGAGTATAACGGTGGTGGCTGAAGGCGATGAACTAGTGAGGGGAGGTGTGAAGATGCGCACACGTAGAACTAGTGAGAGAGTGAGAGCATCGGGTGAGAGAAGAGGGAGTTGAGAAGAGCGCTGCATCGCGAGTTCGGAGTGAGAGACTTCAGAGAATACGAGAGAAGGCGAAGTGTTTTGGAAAAAAGAATGGGACCTTTAGCATCGTGTGTTTATACACCCAATGCTAAATGTGTTAGACATACACATTTAACATCGGTTGTATAAAGAATCGATGTTAAATGTCTGACACAGACACTTTTAACATCGGTTGTTTAAATAGCCGATGCTAAAGGTATGTGCGAAAATTGAAAACTTCCACTTAATTGCAAAATTGCCACCGCGTCTACATTTAGCATCAGTTGTTTAAACAACCGATGCTAAATGATGCTTTCTAAAGTCAATTTTCCACTAGTGTTTCTTTGGTCTCCTTGGATCTTTGCCGGAGGGACCACAGAAGATCTTTGCTTTGATGCTTTGGTATGTTTGGAAGAGGCGAAATGGAAAGGGTTTGGGAGGATGTAGTGAAACCGGTTAATTTTTTTAATAGAAATGTCGTGTCCTTTCTCGTTGAACAGGAAGGCGCAAGGAAGAGGAAACATGGGGGCTTTCATTGCCAACAACATAGGGGAGTGGAGAAGTGGTGTAAGCCGGATAAGGATGAGTTCAAATGCAATGTCGACGCTGCGATTTTTGTGGAGGAGTGGTGTTTTGGGATTGGTATGTGTATCCGTAATGATCTTGGCGAGTTTGTGACGGCACAGACCCACTATTATAGATGTGTTACTACTCCACAGGAAGCAGAGACACGTGGTTTACTAACATATGTGGCTACAGTCGTTACCAAAGAGTTACCATCGAGCTTGATTGCAAAGCGGTAGTAGATGACGTCGGAGGAATTTGTAATATCGTAACCGAGTTTGGATCTATTATTCGTGTCTATACTTCATTATTATCACATCTAAGAAACTTCAAAGTTGGTTTCATTCGGAGGCAAGCCAACCTTGTGGCTCATACGTTAGCTAGAGTCTCAAGGGATTACGCTAGCTCCCATATTTTTGATTTGATTCCAACTTATATTACAAATTTGATTATTAATGATATAAGCTAAATTTTTCTTTGACAAAGAAAAAACTTCAGGTCTCAAACTACATCAGCCGAAGCATTAATGCGATGCCTTAATTACTCATAAGCATAGTAAATGCTCAATGAAGTCATATATTTATTGTATGAGGAATCATAGAATAAGGAATAATGAAGCACTAGTCTAAGCGCCAAAATAAAAGGATATTTTTATAAGGAAATTTTGAGTTGAACTACGTATCATGTTAGCAGCACTCCTCATCAAAGTCAAAGTGATCCCCAACTTTCAATGGTTTGTCCTATATATAGTGGAATACTTGCTGAGTCACAACGACTTGCCAAGAATTTCAAGGTACAGGACTTTCTACCTCTTGCTATATAATACATCCTTCATGAATGAAGAAAATGACGTTTGAAAATATTATTAATAGTCCAGAGAAAATCAAAAGAGTTGTGCCCTAAACTGCTTCATTCCTTATTACTCTAGAAATTAAAGCTTTCATCTTGTAAAATCTCAAGCTTTCATCAGTCAAGCCTTTATAATTAAGCATCTAACGAGTAAGTAAATGCCACAATAGCTTTTCTTGAGCTAAACCAACCACAACGTACGGCTTTTCTTGTGTCATTAGCTTTAGGAACATATTTCATGAATTCTTTGGGCTGATACTTACTTATACTTCACTAAACATTATATCAAAAATACATTTCAAAACCCTAATATGGAAAAGGTTTTGAAAATTAAACACCAATTCAAACCCCAATTTCTTGTGTTTTTATAATGTTCAATTTCAAAATTGATACCAAATTCAAGACTTGGATCCAAATTTACAGTTAACTGATGATTTAACTGTTGTGTGTATTAAAATAGGCATTGGATATATCTCTCCTAAACGTGAACTTTTGGACACGTCGGAAAAATATGAGGCAACAGTTAAAAAGTATGAGGTGAATAAATCATGTTTTGACACTGAGTTTTCTCTATAGGAATGTTGTGATATTATTTTTAAAACTGTAGTAACTTAGTACATTAAAAATTATATAATAGAGACAATATACAAGAAAAGTAAAAATATTTGATTACTTTTTGTGATGCATTTATTTTTTATTTTTAAAAAGATAAAAAATTTATAATTAAGTTATCAAAATGTTAAGGCCTAAAGATGTTTTTTTAGTCCCTAGAAAATATGAGATTTTCGTTTAGTCCTTAATTCCAACTTCAATTTTTGGTCCCTATTATATCTTTGTTTTCACTTTTAATCCATACTTATATCTCTATTTGCACTAATGACTTGTGACACTAGCACTTGCCACATCACATTTTAATTACTAGGATGCCAAATTATATGATGTTGCAGGTGATTTGGCTTTGTTATCATTAAAAGTATGACATTGCTAACGAGGCAGTCCACTAGCGACTTGAGTACCAACTTAACCTCTGATATACGTGATTTGACATCTTAATCATTAAAAAATTTGGCGTGATAAGTACAAATTGACAATTTTGTCGACGAATATTTTAACATTTGGCTTCATTCACTTTGTCGGCACACAATTTGACATAAAGTCTCAAATGAAATATTCTGTTTTTGTCAATACACGCATTGTGAACAATTTTGTTTTATGGTGTATACATCTATGTGGCAACTCTTACCAGCTTTATTAAATATTATTTATTTTATATAAATATATTTCATAAAAGTAAAATATGCTCCAATTTAACTATTAATTTTCATTGTAAAATATATCATTTTATCATTTTTTTTATTTTACCTTTCATTTTAACTATTTATTATTACTCTTTTTAAGTTTTAAATATAACTTAATTATCTCAATAAAAAGAATAACATTTCATACATTAATTTGACTAAAACAATATAGTATTATATCTTTCAATTTAACTATTTATTATTACTTTTTTAAAAAACTTCAAAAATAATTGAAATATTAATATTCTCTACATAACACACATGTGCATCACACCAGTCACTCCCTAGTTTGATATATTTTGTAGGAACTAAAAATATATTAAACTTAATTTTTAAAAACAAATTTTTTAAAAGTTGAAATTTTGTATCCTTAAATTTGCATGAAAGTTTTAGCCAAATAATTTTTAAAATAATATCTAAGTTTTATTTACAAACAATAACCAACGCTATATATATATATATTGTTTAAAAATTATACATAATACGAAAATAATTCTAATTAATTAAAAGTAATGATTTTTTTTATAATCGTGTTTCTTATAGAAGAAGAACTTACAAATAGTACATTTAAAAAAAAATCATTCACTTAATGCACACGTCGGAAACTAACTAAAATATATTTTTCTACTAAATATTAATTGAGAGTAAATAAAATGGCCCAAAACACTGTAAAAAGGTTAACATGTGGTTTGCATTGCAGATGGAGTTGTAATCGAATACCAATCATATTGATCATTTGATTGGTATATCTCCTCCCTTTATAGATGAACGTAGATGAAGAAGTTGTCTAAGAAACTCCTTTTGCGGAAATTGGAGGTGGCGAGACTCCTAGGAAATTAACGTCGGAAGTGTGTAAGCATTTTACCAGAATTGGTAAAGATGAGGAGGGGTATGAAAATGCTGCGTGTAATTACTGTAGTCATGATTTTAGAGTCGGTAGAAACCCAATTAGTAACCAGAATTATGGGATGAAGATGGAATCAGTAATTTTATGAGAAGGATTAATCTTAACACTCATCGCAGTATGCTTGCTGAAGCCATTATTCAACATGACCTTCCTTTTAGTTTTGTGGAATATGAAAGAATTAGAAATTGGATTCGTTATCTAAATCCCGATGCTGAAATGACTTGTAGAAATACTGCGGTGTTGGATGTAGAAAAAATATATGCCATAGAGAAAAACAAACTGAAGGATATGTTGTCTAGGATTCCAAATAGAGTGTGTTTGACTTCTGATTGTTGGACAGCGGTTACGGGGGAGGGTTATATTTGCCTGACAGCTCACTTTGCTGATGAAAGTTGGAAGTTGTGTAGTAAGATTTTAAACTTCTGTCGAGTAAGGCCCCCACACAGTGGTATTGAATTGGAGGCTACTTTGTTTGATTGCTTAAAGCAATGGGGAATAGATAAGAAGGTGTTTTCTATTACCCTAGATAATGCATCTGCTAATGATTGTTTGCAAGACATTTTGAAAGCCCATCTTTGCTTGCAAAGCAATTTGTTGTGTGAGGGAGAGTTTTTCACATTCGCTGCTCTGCTCATATACTAAACTTGATTGTTCAAGAGGGTTTAAAAGTAGCTAGTGGGGCACTTAAGAAAATAAAAGAGAGTGCCAATTATGTGAAACAATCGGATGGGTGGATGTTAAAATTATTATTTTTCAATTGATGTAAATCTGATATGATTTATGTAGTGTAGTTTGTTGCTGAGTTATGATTTATGTAGTGTAATCTGAATTGATTAAATCTTATGTAAATTTGATTACCAAGTGTAGTTTGTTGCTGAGTTATGATTTATGTAGTGTAATTTGAATTGATTAAATCTGATGTAAATCTGATTTCCAAGTGTAGTTTGTTGCTGAGTTATGATTTCCAAGTGCAACCTTTCAAGTGTTAGTTTTTTGTTGGTAAACATCTATTGCAAAATAGCAGAAATCCAGGGCCCATGGGCTGACCCAACCCCATGTGGGCTTAATGGGCTTTGGGGCTTTTGTGGCCATTTAGCTAGTGGACTTTTTGGCCCATGGGTTTTTTGGCCCACAGGCCACATGGGCTTGGGCTGGCCCACTGAGCCAAGTTGACGGCTCTAAGTGCAACGCACGTGTGAGTTCAGCTGATTAAGAAACAAATATGTTACAGACAATATATAAATTTACATTAGGAACATAAATAAGAATTCTCACTACATTATCAATAATAATAATAATAGTAATATGATTTAAAGATAAAGTTTGTCAAAAAAAAAAGAAAAATAAATAATATGATTTAAATCTACTAAGTCTCCCTTTTTTTACTTATAGCCCCCATTTGGGCCAGAACATTACTTTATTTCTTTTACTCTTTTTACTATTTTGAAAAAATCAATTTATGCTGACAAAAAATAATAATTTATATTTACATTTCTTTTCTTTATTTTTTTAAACCGTATTTTTCTTAACCCAAAATAACTACTCAATCTATTTAAATAAATGTTAGTAATAGTCGTGTTGAATTCACTTTTAGTTTTTACACAATGCAAATCACAAAATTGATGACTACACCAAATTCACTTTTGGTTTAGTCATTGCAAACACTTTTAATAATAAAATGAAAATCTAAAATATCAATAATGACTGAATGAGATGTATATTTGGTTTAGACCATACACAAATCCAAAAAACAACAAATAAATAATGAATTAAAAAATACCATCTAACAAACATTTTCTATTCAAGAGCTATATAGCCTTTGAACTCCATCGCACTATGTATCCGTTAGGGCCCACTCCCATCAAATGCAAAAATAAGCGTTCTCCCACCAAGTCTCCCTCTCTATTTTTTTTTACTTATGGCCTTCACATGGGCCAAGGCAATCTATTCTTTTACTATTTTTACCACTAAAAAAAATCAGTTTATGTTGACAAAAAATCAATTTATATTTATAGTTCTTCTCTTTATTTTTTTAAAAACCACATTTTTTTCTAAGTCCAAAATATCTACTCAATCCATTTAAATAAATGTTAGTAGTAACCACATTGAATCCTCATTTAGTTCGGTCACTAACTAAATCACAAAGTTGATGATTACGCCAAATACCCTTTTGGTTTAGTCATCGCAATTATTTTTCTTAATAAAAACTAAATTTCGAATGTTAGTAATGATTGTGTCGTATGCACTTTTGATTTAGCCACTACGTAAACCTGCAAAAAATAAATAAATCATGACTTAAAAGATACTAACAAACAAACATTTTCTACCCCAAGAATTACGTAGAATTTGAGTCTGCCATTGCACCAGAGATACGTAGGGGTGGGGGCCCACTCCAACCAAGCACAAAAGTAAATATTTTTGAGTTTTTTAAATTCATAATAGATGATAAATATATATTTTTAGAGTTAAATAATTTTTTACAATTAATTACATGTATATTTTTTCTAATGGATGTCATAAAAAGTAAGATGACTTTATTTAAAATTTCTATCGACTTCCTTGTGTATTTACATTGGTAAGGTCGCTAAGCAAATCACAAAATCAATGACTTCACTAGATTCAATTTTGGTTTAGCCATTGCAAACATTTTTTTTAATAATAATAAAATTAAAAGCCAAAATATCAGTAATAGCAACGTCAGATGTACTTTTGGTTTAGAGAGTAGGCAAACCCATGCAAAAAAAAAAGAAGATAAATCATGCATTAAGACTTACTACCGTCTCATGCAAAAATAAGGATTCTTATGCCTAGTCTCCCTCTTTTTTTACTTATGGCCCCCACTTGGGCCATGACAATAGTTCAATTCTTTTACCATTTTCATGACTTGAAAAAAATCAATTTATGTTGACAAAAAAATCAATCTATATTTACAAATCTTGTCATTATTTTTTAAAAACACATTTTTTTCTTAACCCAAAGTATCTACTGATCAATTTATTTAAATAAATGTTAATAGTAATCACGTTAGATCTACTTTTAGTTCGGTCACTAACAAAATCACAAAGTCGTTAAGTACACCAAATCGACTTTTAGTTTAGTCCACACCAACACTTTTCTTAATGAGGTTTAAATCTAAGATATTTGTCTTGACTGCGTCAGATGCACTTTTGAATTAATTAATACTTCGTAAAGCCACAAAAAACAGATAAATCATAAACTAAAAATATCAACATATTAATGAATATTTTTTATCCATGAATTACGTAACTTAAATGATGAAAATAGTAAAAAAAAAATTAGGCTAAAGTCGGTGGCCCAAGCGGGAACCATAAATAAAAGACATGAAGATTTTAATAAATTTTTTTTGACAAAAAACAGGAAAAAACAAAGCAAAAGAAAAAGATGAAAAAAGAAAATGAAAGTTGGCGGGAGATCACGAGAAATTGTAATTGCAGACTTCCTTAGAATTATTAGTAAGATCAGGGCCGTGTTTGAGATTTTGGGTACTCTGTGTGAAATTTGAATGTGGTATTCTATTTTTTTATAAGTCATATATATTGAAATTAATTGTTTTAATACGACCTTAAATAAGATAAAATCTTATGGAATGAATGTCAGAATTTAAAAAATGGGTATGTTAATTATATAATTTTTTAATTTTAATATATATATATATATATATATATATATATATATATACACACATAGTAATATATATGTAAATATATACTATATAAAAAGAATTAGTGCCCCCAAAATATTAGTGCCATATAAAAGGGTATGTTAATTATATAATTTTTTAATTTTAATATATATATACACACACATAGTAATATATATGTAAATATATACTATATAAAAAGATTTGGTGCCCCCAAAATATTAGTGCCCTGGCAGTCGCTCCTTCCACACACCCTCACGCACGCTTGAGTAAGATATACATTCAATTTGTGCAAGTTTTCTCTAAATGGTCAAAGTCAAGACATCCTAATAAAATATTTATTGTTGACTGCTGCTAAAAAAAATATTCATTGTTGGCACCAATTAAAATACACTTTCCATGTATTATTCAAAATGATAGATTCTGTCATTAAAAGCTATTAATGAATATTTGTACGTATATCAATAATTATTGTTTGAATAGAAATTAAATTCTTTCTCTGACCAAATTAAATATTACCTTGAGACAAAAACATAAAAAAAATGAATGCATCTCCTATAAATTGACCTACAAAACTCATTGCAATCCACACTCAGTTGAATTTCAGTCCTCGACTTGTTAAAAAAAACAGTTCTCGACTTGCTTCTGTTTCCTTTGAGCACCACCATGGCAAACAAAAGCACCATTCCATCCTCTTCTAACCTTAACTTCAAATCTAGCAGCTACAACAACGTCATTAACTTTATCCAACTTCTTTCTTCTTGTTATGAATCGAATACTGGCAGAGGTGTTGGTGGGAAAAACATAAGAGAGACGTTGCAAAGCCAACTCTTTCTTACACCCTCACCTCGTTATAATCAGGGCAATGTTATGATTGGTGGTGCATCAAGAGAGATGCAGATGAGGCATGGTCATTTTTCACATGCATCATCATCATCATCATCATCATCATCAATTATTGATGACATCATTAAAGAAATTAGCCAAATCCCTCAACTCAAAATTGATCCCGTTACTTTTCTCAAACCATCCATGTCTAGTTCTGGTCACCCAATCCTCCTTAGTGTGAGCTCACACTTACCACCACCAAATGAGAATTGGACTACAATTCTCACTATCAACCCTTCAGTGGGACTTTGTTTGCATCAAATCAAAAACCCAGATACTCCTACAACAACAAATATTGATCGGCTCAACAACATTAATGGCAATGGTGGCAATCAAATTCGAAGTGTTCCGTATAAGAAAAATGGACCGTACACGTGTCCAAGGTGCAACCAAGTGTTTGCCACCTCACAGAAATTTGCTGCTCATACAACAAGTCACTATAAGTACGAAACAAAAGATGAGAAAAAGAAGAGGTTGTCGTCTAAAATTCGAAAGAGGAATCTCCACCCTCAAAAGGTGAACAAAGAACTCACTTTTGTTCCCGCTTCATCTCAAGATCAAGTTGTTTCAGGTGGAGTTTCTCATCATGTTAATGGTTGTGGCCGCAGCATACGTCGACCAGTTGTCAAGGTCGAAGTTGATCAAGATCGGGTTGCAGCTCATGTTGATGGTGTCAAAGTCAAATCGGAGCCTGCAGGTGTATGAGTTATAGACTCAATTTGATTTACAGTCCAAATTCGTTTATCTACCGTATTTTATTCACAATCTTTAGTTCTGCAGTTTCGAGTGTTTATGAACGCTTAATTATCATATATTACAACTGTTTTTATCTTAGTTCTTGTTTGGTCCTTCGTGCTTTGGTGTACTCAAAACATAGATAATTATTTGTTCTAAGCTTTAGTATTTTCTCTTCGCGTTGTTGTCAATTCTTTCATGGTATTTATAAGTAAGTTAGAGGAGAATATAGTTCCTATCATCAAAATTTTATGAACTTGTTATGTTCGATTCATAGCTAAAGGGCTTTCCAATTTATCATGTTGGGGACGTAAATGATTCACCTTGCAAGTCACCCCCATGGTAGCTTGACATTTAAAAAGTTATAAAACTAGTAATTGAATAACCTTGTATAGAAAAACAACTACATTCTCTTAAAATTTTGCTGCATGTGTACTGCAATAAATATTTTTTTTTTATTAAAAATAAGGTATTCATTCATCCAAATAATTGGTTTATATCGAATACAATACAAATTTCATGTCTCTAAACCTGAAAATAATGAATCTGCAAACAAGCTCACAACATCCAAGTTAATACCATAAAACGGCAAAATGATTACAAAAGTGACAAAATTAAAGCCACCAGAGTACCCATGCCTTCGGATCTGTAGCGTTGACCGCCGAGTCTTCATTAGTTGAACCTGTAACGATTCGAAGTTGATCTATCAATCCGAACGAAACAAACACTGTAACAAGACGGAAAAACCAAACTAAGTCGCACATGACGACGACCAAAATAACAGCGCTGCACTTAGACGACAAAATAACCAAAAAAAAACTCAAAACTATGAATAATACTTATTTAAAGAAATGAGAGAAAAAATGATGCAGATCATGAGTGATTCCGAGTCAAAAAATGACCAAATCCACCCCTCTACAATGAATGAAGAAAAAAAAGAAGAAAGGTTAGAGATCACGAATGGTGACACCCTAAATTTCAAAAGACATAACTTCCAATTATTTAACATGACACTTGAGTTTTGAAGAACTTATACATGTAAAACAAAAATCCAGCTTAACATAACTAGCTAAGCCAACAATAAGATCCCTTGAAGCTAGAACTCTGATTGGGATCCGGTGACCGACACTCTACATTGGACTACTGACGAGCAATTCGGATATACTCTTTAGCTTTCCAATTTATACATGTAAAACAAAAATCCAGCTTAACATAACTAGCTAAGCCAACAATAAGATCCCTTGAAGCTAGAACTCTGATTGGGATCCGGTGACCGACACTCTACATTGGACTACTGACGAGCAATTCGGATATACTCTTTAGCTTTCCAATGTTATCTGTTACCTGGAAACATCACCCCAAACATAGTGAGTTTTACAACCCAGGAACAAAGAATATATGAAAAAAAAATTACTTGATGTTTCCAGCCATATCTGTGTGCAAAATATGGAAAATCCTCTCTGCAACATAGAAAGTATAAATCACATACAAACGTTTTTCATTCAAATACAGTACTCAGATAATAACGAAAGAAGCACAACAATATAGGATAAGAATCACGTTCCATAAAAAATCATAATAAGATTTCGTGCGCATATATCACAGATATCATAAACATGACACTTATTATACTATGTGCACATAGACCACATTATCTCTTCGTCGTGGCAAACGGTAATCATAGGCCGTATTATCTCTTTGTCACGGCAAAACGGTAATCACAGACCGTCTTATCTTTGCCACGACAAACGGTAATCTTAAAGGCCTATGAGCATTTCACTCATAGGCTGCATTATCTCTTCGTCGCAGCAAACGGCAAACACAAAGACTATGAGCATTTAACTCAGGCTGCATTATCTCTTCGTCGCAGCAAACGGCAAACACAAAGACTATGAGCATTTAACTCATAGGCTGCACACTACAAAAAAAACAGGTTATTTGCGAGGGACATTAGCGAGGGAATACTGTTCCCTCGCTAAAACTGACATTAGCGACGGAATTTGCGGGGGAATAAGGGCCCTCGTTTGTTTTGATCATTAGCGACGGAATTGTGGGCATTAGCGACGGACTGATCCGTCGCTAACTGTTGGGAGGGAATCTGAAATAAAAACAGCATGGAAACCGAAGGGATTAGCGACGAAAATAAGGGTCCCTCGCTAACTATTTTGACCGTTCCAGTCTTGGTTAGCGTGAAGGGATTAGCGACGGAATGGTCCCTCGCAAATTCCGTCGCTAACCCCACTTAAATTGTATCAGATCCCTCATTTTTCTCTCTCTGTTACGCTTCACTTCACTCCCTCACTCTTCTCTCTCACGAACCCCAACTCTCTTCTCTCATTTCCACCACCACCACACCACCACCACCACCACCACACCACCACAACCAACTGTCTCCCTCTCTCCTCTGATCTCTCTCTCCTATGCGAACGCCGCCCTCTCTCCTCTCTCTCTCCGGAGCTCTCCCTTTTCACCACCACCGGAGCTCGCCCTCTTCACCACCACCGGAGTTCTCCCTCTTCACCACCGGAGCTATACCTTTGGAGGTTTTGATTTTTACTTTTTATGACGTTGTTTTGATTTTTATTTTTTATGATATTGTTTTGTTAGGATTTGTAAAATTAGTTTTGTGATATTGTTGTTTGGTACTTTTAGTGAATTTAGTTTTGTGATATTGTTGTTTTGAAAGAAGAAAATAGGATTAGGTTTTGTGATATTGTTGATTGTGGTTTGGGTAGGGTTTTAGGTTTGGGTAGGGTTTTAGAAGAACAAAATGGGATTAGGATTTGTAGAAATTGTGTAGGATAAAAATTTGAAGTTGAAATTGAAATTGTTTGTTGAAATTGAAGTTGTGTTATTGAAATTGAAATTAACAGTGAATTGATTTATGTTTTTTGCTTGAAATTGAAATGGTTTTATTGAAAAGTGTATCATTTTAAAGTTGTTAATTGAAAAGTGTTTAATTGTTGTTTGATGAACCCTAGGTTAGATGACTCTGTGTTGTTGATGGAAAAAGGTGAGGTGATGTCGTCCCTCACCCCCATATTTTGTTCGAAATCATTTCCATTGAGATAATTGCGAAACGATACTAACAATTTTAAGGTTGGGAGTTAGAAATAATTTCATTCACTACTTATATGGAAAAGGGTTTTGTCTGATCTGTCCTTAACCCCCATATTCGGCTCGAAATCATCTCCACTGAGATCATATCGATGCCACTAACTTGGTAGATTATTGGGAATGTTAAGGGAATCTAACACGTTTTCTTAAATGCGTGTAGATAAATTTGTATGAATTTAATCATGATTGGGTGTATGATCGGTTATATCCGAGAAGAGGGTTTGAAGGAATCTTTTGTAATTGGGGTTGAACAGTTTCTTATGGCAGCGTGGCGATAATGAAATCAGGGAGCACTTGTATATGTTGTCTACTTAGGACCGATAACGGGAAAAGGGGGTTAGATGTCCACGTTTTCTTATATATGTTGTCTACTTATGTTGACTCCTTGTTGTCTTTAAATTTATTAGAATCATTAATATATCGATATTGTTCTTGTTAATTTACTTTCTTTAATTTATTTATAAATATATATAATTAATGTTGTTAGTATCACATTTCGTTTCTATTTTTTCATAGATATGGATCCAAGAGGAGGTTCTGACCCACCGAGACGTCATCATAAAGGGAAGAAGACTATGACCGATGAACCTCCTAAGAGGAGGCGTAATCGTGAGGTGGTACTTAATATTGGGAATATGAGGGGTCATACGTTTGTGGGCCCACCAGCTACCGCTCCGATTGCCCCACAACCTCCGCCTCCATCTGGCCCCGGATGGTATCATTTACCATCACATGGGCATTATATGGCCCCCCAAATGCGTATGCAGCAGGGCATATGGGCACACCAACTGGGTATATGGGCACACCAGCTGGGCATATGGGCACACCAGCTGGGCATATAGGCTCATCATCTGGACATATGGGCCCCACGGCTGGGTTATCTATGCCTACACCAGAGCCCCAATATGATATTGAGCATGATATTGGTGGTGGTAATGTTGATTTTGATTCATCGACCGATGACGAGAGAGTGGAGGTGGTTGTTATTAATGGTGTCAGACTCAAAGTCATTTATAGTCGTGGTAACGCGTAAGTATTATATTGTTTGTTTTTTTAAGTTAATTATGCAACGACTTATATATATTTGATTGTTTGATATATCTTTCATTATGCAGGCTTCTTCCTGCAAAGGCAGCTTCATCAAGCATCACTCATGTCATCTGCAAAAGATATTTTCAAAAGATCCATAAAAAGTTGAGTAAGGTCGATGAAAAGGATAGGAATGATCTGCTGGACTTCTTTAGGGTAAGTGTCAATTATTTTGTCATTACTTATATTGTTAGTTTAAATTTTATGTTTAATAACGTTTAATATAATTACTAATACATATTTTCATTTTACTTAATACAGGCCAAAGTGACATGGGACATAGAAGATGATGACAATGTGCAGAGACTTTTTGTAAAAGGATGGGCGCTCAAATATCAGATTTACTTTATAAGTTGCGGTGTAAAGATAAGAAGCCTAACTACATGAGTGATGAAATTTGGAATGCCTTCAAGGGCCATTGGGCTACAGAGGCTTTCAAGAAAAATGCTGCAAAAGCCAAGAATAATAGAAACTCAGAAAAGGTGGCTCGTTTCACTGCGGCGGGTCCATCAACCAGGCTCAGCATGCTTCTAGATTGGTAAATTAGTTTTAAAATCTGTGTGTTTTTTTTACATTAGTTAATTAGTTAGCAAATTTTTAAAATGTGTTTCATTTTATAGAGTAAGAAGGCAGGACGCCCTATCACTGCTCCTGAGCTGCATAGAGCCACCCATGTGAGGAAAGGCATAGGCGAGTATGTTGATGAGCGCTCCAGGATGACTCAGGTAAATATACAACTTGATTTGTATTATATAATGTTGCTTTGTCAAAATGGAGCGCCAATTTGCTGTTATTCAAAACAGGAGCAATTAAATGAGATCATGACTCAGTTGACTCAGGGGAGCTGGGACCCTGAATCACTTGGCCAACTTAATCCTGAGATGATAGATCTGGCAAACAAAAATTGGGAGAAGACAGTAGGTTGGTCTAAGGGTCGCCTGTATGGTACGGGGCCCTTGGCTCCATGTATGGACCAGTCTGTGGCCGGGAGCAGCAGAAGACGCAGTCGACCAGCTTCTACTTCTGCGGAGACAGGGCATATTAGGCAGCTGAAGCGGGAGCTGCAGTCTACTCGGCATGAGCTGCACGATACTCGACAGGAGGTCAGGACCTTTACTGCGACTATGAAAAAGATGCAGGAAGACTTTGCGAAGGTGACCCGCAGGCAGGAGCTGATGTTTAGGTATTTTAAGAATATGCAGCAAGATGAGCAGCAAGATGAGGAGCAAGATGAGGAGTCTGGAGAGGCTGGGGAGGCCGAGGAGTCTGATGGCGACAACTTTTACGATTTGTTGTATCAGTTTGACAGTTCAATATTTTGTTATAATATTTCAGATTAAGTGTTGTTGATTCGAATTTTATGTTATTGAAGAATTTTATTCTCGGAATTTTTATTTTAAACTGTTTTATGTATTTTAGATTTTATTATTTATTATTAAAATAAACAGGTATAAAAGCAGGTTTATCAAAAAAAAAAATTCAATCAGTGGGGTATTAGCGACGGAATTAGCGAGGGAAATTGGACGCGTAGCTGCTAGAATTTAACCACGTGGCTGTCTTTAGTAGCGAGGGAATTTTAATCCATCGCTAATTAGCGAGGGAAAATTCCCTCGCTAATTAGCGAGGGATTCAAATTCCCTATTAGTGAGAAGGGAATTAGCGAGGGAACCAGTCCGTCGCTAATTCCCTCGCGAATGACCATTAGCGACGGATTTAGGTCATTTTGCGAGAGAAATTTCCCTCACTAATGACCTGTTTTTTTGTAGTGTCATTATCTCTTCGTTGCAGCCAACGGTACTCAACAACAACAACAACAACAACAACAACAACAACAACAACAACAACAACAACAACAACAACAACAACGGTACTCAACAACAACAACAACAACAACAACAACAACAACAACAACAACAACAACAACAACAACAACAACAACAACAACAACAACAACAACAACAACAACAACAACAACAACAACAACAACAACAACAACAACAACAACAACAACAACAACAACAACAACAACAACAACAACAACAACAACAACAACAACAACAACAACAACAACAACAACAACAACAACAACAACAACAACAACAACAACAACAACAACAACAACAACAACAACAACAACAACAACAACAACAACAACAACAACAACAACAACAACAACAACAACAACAACAACAACAACAACAACAACAACAACAACAACAACAACAACAACAACAACAACAACAACAACAACAACAACAACAACAACAAATATCATGGAAATAAAATTTCTCATTTCATAAATTATCTACTCACCTAGTACTCCACATACCAAAGGTAATTCATGTAATAATCATGTTTGGTCAGAAATAAAATACATAAGAATGTATTTTACACCATTCATGTATCATTATCTCATAATCATCTAAGTAGAATTGTTATTACTTTTTTTAAACAACTTGAAACTGGGTTTCTCCACTAATATTCTACAAAACTTAATATTTCCAATTTCTAAATGATATCTAATAATGTTTATTTTCTATGAGCACAAGAATGGATAAAATCCAGCAACAGTGCAACAAGATATAACAATAATACTACAACAACATCGGTACAGAATTTATATTCATAATTGTAACTTGCAATTAAGTTTCTCAATCAATACTTAATGCAGATAAACCATTTCAGAGCCTATCACTTCATACACAATGTTATATAATTTCCAATGGTTCAAAAATCATTTTGATAGGATTTTTTTGGAGCAAGATATGAGCAAAACACCAACTTGATATCAAAAAACGAGTTTTAAGACAGCAGTTAGTAATAATTAGGAATAAAATGTCAAATGAATTCGGATAATTTTTTCAATTTTTTTGGAGATAGCCAGCTCACATACTAACGTAATGCAATTGGTCTCATATCAAAATTCAAAGCCAATAATTCAAAACAAATCACGCAATAAGACTGACTTGTGCAGTATTTTTCAGAATATCAAAATCACTCACACTCTAAGAGAGATTTTCAAGAGGATTTCTTGTTACCGATTACTCCTTAGAAGCTTTAGGGTGAAAATCCCCAATTTCTGAACTGGACCCTAGCCATCTACCTAAGCTTCAATCTCCATCTCCTTTCCTCAATAGCTTGAAGTTAGGGTTGATACATCTTCTTTGATTGAGCTCCACTTGTCTCTTGATCTCTCTCCCTCTCTTGTTCTGCTCACTCTCTTTCGTTCTATATCACTCTCTCTCTCTCTCTCTCTCTCTCTCTCTCTCTCTCTCTCTCTCTCTCTCTCTCTCTCTCTCTCTCTTCTTTTCTTTCTTCTTTTCCCGTTTCTTCTTTTCTTTTCTGTTTCTGTTCTTTCTTTCTTTTATTTTTTTTGCGTGAACGAGGGATAAGTGAGGGAGTGTGGGGATGATAGGGTGAGTTGTGAGTAAGTGTGGTGTTTGGTGGGATGCAGGACATTATTTATTAAAATATTGCTCAATGAGCCCCTATTTAATTATCCTAATTTATTCTTTGGTCCTAACATGGACCTGAATTAAATTAGTCAATTAAATACTACTCTTAATTAAATAGTCTCACATTTTCTTAGTCCCTGGGTAAAATTACTATTATACCCCTAAAATCCAGATTTGCTTTGAATTACCAAGTTAAAAAAATTTGGGATGTTACAATCACTTCCCACCTTTTTAAGAATTTTGTCCCCAAAATTCGTCTACCTCCATACCTCATCCTTCTATAGAACTCATTTTATGCACTTTCAGTGCGAACTCAACCTTACTCCACTCTAAACAAATAAGCCCACTTTCCTTAATCTAAATCTATCTAAGGTTACCTATCATTCTCAAGGATTAGCCTGCCTATTACTAATTATACTTATTAAAGAATGGAGTACACCTACCTCAACTCATTAATCAACATTATTGATGATGTAAACAATTAAAAATCGAATAGACGAGGAGATACACAATTTCATGCAATCTAATTCACTCCTTATGTTTCTTTAGTGTCCAATCTTACAAGTTTCAATACACTACTTACGCCTTATAATTTCCTTAGGGTTCAAATAAATAACTCGAATAAATGATCATGCAAAAAAACTCTGGGTTTAGCAACCTATATCCGCAATGGTCAAGAAAACAACACTAGCAATAACAAAATAAAAGGAAATTGTATTCAGAGTATCAACTTTTGTTCCTGGTGAAAATGCAAATCTATTCCTATTATCAGAAATAAAGCATACATGGCACAATTGAAAATTTCAAATCTATGAGAGACAACAATAAATCCACTTTTAGATTTATTCTCTTGTGAATCAAACTCGACTATCATCATAGTATTATTGAAATACAATGGATATTTACTAGATATAATAACATAGTCTATGATGCCTCTATAGATAATTGTATATAAATGCTTAGATAATTTCCAAGCAACATCACTTCCATAACATAGTTAAACATACAGGTCTGCTTAGATGATTTCTAAGCGACTACATTTCCATAAACTGTTTTAGAGATTTTCATAAGTATGTTAATAATGTCTCATATATATAATTAGAACAGTTTTTTTCAAGTTGTTGGAGCTGTTACCAAAAAATAAGAAGAACACTTTTGCTATGATGTTTTGGGTGATACGGAAGAGGAGAAATGAGAAGCTTTGGGAGGGACTATTGAAACCATGTGTTGTTGCCACTGAATTAGCGCTGGATTATTTGGCAAATTGGGAACAAACTCATGTAAAGGTAAATTTCACTGCTGAAGTTAATGTACCTGCTGACCGTGATTTCAGATGGCATAAACCAGCAGTTGGCACTTACAAATGCAACATAGATGCTGAGATTTTTGGTGAAGATAACAAGTATGGTGTAGGTATTTGTATTCGAGACGAGGATGGTGGTTTAGAGGAGGAAAAACAATGTGGTTTTATGGATCTCCGAGTGCTCAAGAAGCTGAAGCAATGAGTCTAGTTCAAACAATTCATTTTTTGAAAGAGAAGAATTTCACATCCGTAGTTATTGAGATGAATTGTCTTTCCGTAGTGAATGGCATTAACAATAACATATCCCTCAATAATGAAGTTGGTGCTCTCTTTTCTCTATGCAGGACTCTTATTGCACAATGTCAAAGCTATAGGATTAGCTATATTAGACGGCAAGCAAATTTAGTTACTCATTCTCTTGCTAGAGCATCTAGATTATATGTTAGCTCTCTGTTTGGATTTCGGCAAGTGTACCGAATCGTTGCAAGTAATAGTAAATTTGTAAGAACCTCTAGTCGTATCCACAGGGATTGAGAGTTATTATCAATAAGCAAGTATATTAATTCTTAGGTGTAGAACAGTTGAAATAGTATTTGTGATTTATGGTAACCGAAAACAACTGATTGGTAATAGAAATAAAAGGATAAAGCGATTAGGAATCGAATCCTCTCCCTTGTACTATCATGTAACTAACCTTCAATCAACTTCAATTAATTACCCGATTTAACAGGTTCAATTCAATTATAGATTAAGGACAATCCCTTGCCTCATGACCCATTTTCTCTAATGGGAAACCCTAATTCCTTAAGCGAATCACCGATAGACAAATCATTAAACGCAAGAATGAACGAATTCACAAACCCAATCCCATATTCCTATGATCATCAAGTTTGTGACCTAAACCCTAATTTCGGGTTTACATGCCCATTTCCCAATGATGAACGTAAACCTTAAATCGATACAATTAACATGTGCAATTGTAAGGCATTACGAGCAAAGGTAAAGGCAATTGATAAATCGAATAACAACTGAGTTGATTATAACAAAGAGTTCACCTGATAGATTTGGGGAGATTCATCTCTCCCTAACCCTAGAGAATTAGTTATACATCATCAAAGGAATAAAAGATAAGATTAAGAATGAATTACACAAAGAGGAGTACATGAGATCCTTCAATTCCTTGTTCCTAAGTGTAGAGAAGCTCTCAAAATCGCCCTTTGCTGCTGCTCCAAGACCTAATCTCGCCTCCAAGACGAAGTGCCCTTTTTCCTTTCAGAATTTCGCATAAAACGCTCACTTTCTGCCAACGGTCGCGACGCGACGCGACCCGACCCTGTCGCGACGCGGTGAAGCTGAAAAATGCTGCTTCGCGATGCGAAGCCTCTGTTTCGCGACGCGAAGACTGACCGAAACTTCTTCTTTTCTCTGCTGCGTCACTAGGCAAGTGTCTGGTTCGCTAGTTGACGTCACATCAAATTGAAGGTCTTCCATTGTAGTTGACACTAGGGATGAGGGAAATAGCTTACAATTCAAACCTAATACATCAATCTAAATCTACGCTAATTCCCCTGACAATTTACTGAATTACAATCAAATAACAACAGTTTTGGTTCTAAAACTGAACATTATACATATGACTGTGAGTCAACACAACCCCAAACTTGGAGTTTTGCTTGTCCTCAAACAATCATTCAGTTCAGGCTGTGGCTACTTTTTTTATTCAGCTGTCACACCTTTCACACAAACCATTAGATACTCAGCACGTCAAAAGTCGTCATCTAACATAACGCAGTAGCAAGACAACTGAATTGGTAAAACACAGGATCATAGACAGGCAAGTATTCTCAAGTTTCCTCTTTTTCACACATCTCACCAAATTGCCTCTCTTTTCTGTATAAGGTGGTCACTCAATTCACAATACATGCATCATCGTTTCATAGGCTTGAACAAGTTCTAGAAAAGTCTACACACATTGATATGCACACACACATTTTGAGGACTTAGAGGTTGTAACTGGGCTTAGGTAAGGGTGGATATTATTTGGGTAGGTAGGTTGCAAGTTGGAGTTAGGCCTACTTCCCTGTTTATCATCATATACCAATCTCACCACTCACCTCTCACCATGTTTTCCAAATAACATTTCACAAGAGAAGGATTTTTATTTAATTATTTAATTATTTTTTTATTTTTTTTGATATACCTTTTTTATCTCTTCTCTTGTATATACCACCCCAAACTTAGTTTGTTGCTATTCCATGAGCAACCTCAAACTTAGATTTTTGCCACACATGCATACATTTTCTACCTAACTCCAAGTTAAGAAAACAAACTTTGAATTTAATTTTCCTAGTGTGGTCTATGTTAGAACAGAACAGTAAGAAGAAACAATTGGGCTCAAAGGGGTTAGCTAAGGATCAGTCATATTGAGGTGGTTTGAAAGGCTCTGGGTTAACAAGAAAATGCCTCAGTGTGTATGTAAATCAAATGCAAGACGATCAAGTACAAGTTCAAGTTCTGCAGAGTAATACATGCAAAGAAGGCTGGAATTGTAAGAGTATGAACTCTCGAAAGCTTGCCAACAAATGATCCAGATTTTCCTCAACCGTTGTCTTAACAACTGACACTACCTGATGATAAAAATTGACGCGACAGTAATCATGGTAAGATGCAAAACATATTAAGCTAAACAACCACAATCATCATCATCATTGAAGATACTGCTAGAAGCTCAAGGTTGCGGAGCCTCGAAAATCACTGTATAAGTTATATCAGCAAGGTACAGACCAAAAATTCAAAAAGCAAAACAAAACAGACAATAAGATAAAAATCCCAAAATACTACTGTCTCAAATGAAAAGTAAATGATAAGAGTGAGCCCTCCTGCTCAAGAGAATGAAATGTTACGCTCAATGTAGTCATCCCCCTGTAATAATGGATCCTGAGTATCCTGCGGCTCCTCCGCTGGGGCTGATGACGATGGACCTGCAGCGTCAACACCTCTGCGCTGTGTAACACCCAAATAATTTAATTAATTTATTTAATTAAATTATTAGGGATTTATTTTATTTAGTGATTTAATTAAATTTAGAAAATAATTGAGTGGGTGCATATTATTATTTAGGGCATGATGTTGGCTTGGAGCGCACATAGGGCTTGAGTTGGATAAGCCCATGACCCAATACCCAACATAGGCGAGTTTGGCTAAGTGAATGGGGTTAGGGTTTGAGGCTTGGCATTGGCGAAATCCCTAGAGAGAGTGGAGAGAGTGAGCCGTTTTGGAGAGCAAAGGAAAGGAGAGAAAACGCAAAACTTCAAGAAAGAAAGAAGAAGGCGAGGATCAAGAAGAGAAGGGGGCCTCCATTGTTGCTGAATTTTTTGGTGGTGATTTCCTCTCAAGAACTCCTACTTCTTCTAACATAAGGTAAGAGGGGATCATCTTTCTCTATAATAGATTGTGTGATGGGTTTTAGGATGGGATTTAGCCTAGATCTATCCATATTATTGTTGATCCTTAATCATTGCTATCTTGATGAATATATGCGACTTATGATCTTGGTGATTGCTTGATGTTTATGTGTTTTTGATTATATTCATGTTGATTGAGATTAATGATATGATCATATATGTGTTGTTGAATTCACTGTTTTGAGATGTTCTGACATAGGTTTAGTATTTCAGTGACTGAGAACGTTTTACTAATTGAAAAATTATGTGGTTTGTCATTTCGAAAACTTGATTGAATGTTTGTTAATTTGACGCTGGTTTGGTTGCGTTTAGAGCTGTAAAGATCGAGTTATGAATTCCACAAGTTAGGGTAATATTCTGGAAGCATTCTGGACATAGGTTCGGTATTTTTAAAACTGGGAACTTTCTGTTCGTCAAAAAATTATGGGACTTTTTTTGTTAGAAAACAGACTTAATTTTGGTCACTTTGGCACTGGTTTGGTTAAATTTGGAGTAGTTTAGCTCGAGTTATGAGCGTCCCAAGTCAGACCAAATTTCTGGACTTAAACTAGGTATAGGTTCAGTGTTTCAGGTCTTGTGTCTTCAATTGAACTCTTATTTGAAAGATTCTTTTTCCATTAGAAACTATACTCAAATTGATTTTGTTAAGGCTAAGGTTTTGTTCCATTTGGTCAAGTGTAAGTCAGTTTAGAGTGATTTGAAGTGGAAGGACAGAATCTGTCCAGTCTGGGAACCATTCGGGTTGTTTCTAAAAACTGTACTAACTGGCTCATTGTTTTGAAACTTTAAATATATGTTCAGAAACTACACATCTGTAGCTTTCCAACGAGGGGTCTTTTGTAATTTTTCGATGTCGTTTACTATTTTAACTAATTCGCCGAATTCTGGCTGCCGTGTTCGCGTAGCCCAGGGTGTCGCTGTTGTTCCCAAATTTGTTTTTCGAATATCTTTTGACTCGGGACTCCGTTTTAGGCGTTTCAAAATGTTTTGGAAAGCTTATTCAGACGCCCATCTGAATATTCTAATTTGGGGCTCAGTAAAGTATTTTCTGGAAGAAATGTTGATGATTAACTCAAACCCTAAAAGTTGTCATTTTGAGAAAATGTCGAGTCGCAATCATTTTGGAAAATGAATCATTCTGAGGAAAAATATGTTAGTTGCTGTTGTATGGACGCCCGTGTGGCTGTCCCGGTTGAATAATGAAATTTTATGAATAAAGTGACGAAAATGCCTTTGGTGGCCAATGTGTGAGTGTCTTGACGATGATGCCCTTAGTGGCTAGTTTTGTTGACAAAAATGCCCTTAGCGGCCAATGGGTGAGTAACATGATTAGCGATGATGTGATATAATTGGCGATGATGTGATATAATTAGCGAAGATGATTAGCGGTGATGATTAGCGGTGATGATTAGCGGTGATGATTAGCGATGATGATTAGCGATAATGATTAGCGATGATGATATAAATACTGATGTGATATTTTTAGCGATGATGAGAGATAATTGATGATGATGATGTAATGTGATTGATGCATGTTCATAGTGTCGCATGCATCCATGTGCATTCAGCGGTGATGTAGGCTTCGGCCATGCGGTGAGTAGGCTTCGGCCAAAGCGGTGATGTGCCCTCAAGGCTTATTGCGGTGATGATGGATCCACATGTATATATTGCATTCTCATACATCTACATGCCATAGTGACGGATTGCCTTAATGAGTGACTTTCGAGTGATTATGTGATGACTGTAGCATGGTTGTTCTAGTCCTGTAATTCTAGCCTGAGACTTATCACATGTTCTATTATATGGTTAGATTGAACTCACCCTTTCTCTGTTGAATGTTACCCTACGTGGTAACTGCAGGTGATCACGAGTGAAGGTATTCGTACTCTTCACTATTTGGAGTCGGGTCGTCATGCTCTGATACGTAGCACTCAGTGGGGAGGGATGTACCTTAGTTTTCTGATGACTGTTTAACTGTTATGATTCATCGATGATTTAATGATTTTCCGCTGCTTGAATAAATGAGAATTTAAGTGCTATGTATTAGCTTTTCGGAAAATGACGTAATTAAGCTATTAGCGTTTTGACGAAAATGTGACACTCCTCTTGTTGAAAATAAGAATAAAAAGATTTTTGTAAACTCTTGTTTTATAATAATAAATAACGGGTAGAAAAGGGGTGTTACATTAGTGGTATCAGAGCAATGGTTGGTCCGTCCGGCCAAGTCGTCGAGTCGTTGTGTCGGTTAACGACCAACTGTTGTCTTTTGAATCTAACGGTTGTTTGTGTTGTACGAACGCTTCTGCAGGTAAAGGTAAAACAAAAATTGCTAATGGTAAGTGAACTAGTGGGGGAGAAGTCCCTACTAGTGTTGTGTGCCTATGTCGTATGTCTGTGTGTAGATTCTGTGTTTCGTTTTTGGTTATGTTTTCCTTTGACCTCCTTGTTGCATGCTGTTAAAAGACTTGCCCCGTCGCTTAGTGCTCGCATGTGTTTTGATTTGCCTGAACTGTTTTAATCTTGATGCTAAGGCTAATCGTATTGTAAAATGGTTTTGCTGATTATTTAAGTTGCTACTTCGTCGATGACGTGCAAATAATGTTTTGATTTAGTATTGGACCTTGCGTGTTCTTCATGATATTCATTGATTGCGAACTTGTTTTGTTAAATTGTGTTAAATTGTTTTTATCACTCTCAGTAATGACATCCATGCTTAAAAATGTTGAGTCTTGCATCCCTTGACTTATAACTATTTTCTATTGAAGGGTTAACTTCGCTATCACCAGAAATTGACTTATGCGTGTCAGTTAGCCTATCTTTCTTTACCTTGTGTCCCTGATTGTTTTGTCATGCACTGCTGTGAGTTTAGAGCCTTCACAATTGTTTTATAATAATGCTTGCAGTTTAGTATTTTTGCACTTGAATTTTTTTGACAAAGTTTTGGTTATTACTTCTTGAGTTGTGTTATGTGGTTTTAGAACCTAAGAATAAAAAGATTTTCTGAGAACTGCTTGTGAAAATCTTGTTAAACAAATTTAATGTCGGATACCAATATTGATATTAAAATTATTTTGATGCTAGCCGTGTGTAAGGTTCTTACCGTAACGTCTTCTTGATTTCATATTGGCATTGTATACCAAATGTTTTATGAACTTCTCGGTAGTGTGTTTTAAGGTTCGAAAACTGATTACAATGAAAAGTTGTCTTGCGGAATTATTTTTTTAAGTCACTGCCTCGCTATTAACCGATGTGGCGTCTTAAACCAATAAAAGTGAAAATGTGTTTGTTCAAATGCTGTGACTTTATTTCCAACGTGAAGGTGTCTTTTGTAAATCAAGCGTAACGATTTTAGCAGTAGGCTGTGCCATCCCTACTTTCGTTTTCTCCCCTATTTGCCCAGTTTTCCTCGAGGTGTGATCTTGTGCGCTTGAAAATCTATGACATGATCTTAGTTGTTGCCTCTTGAATTATGCTATGTGGTTCTATGTTCCTAAAAGGCAAAGTGACTTCTGGAAATGTTTTTGAACATCTAGTGAACGATTTTACGGTTAGATACTGATATTAGTGTTGAAAGTCATTTTAGTAAATGGACGTTGATCTCGTGTCAAGTTTTAATACGGTATTTGATTGCACAATGGTGCTAAACGGTCTTACTGTCTTGACTGTTGCGAATGATAAAAATTTTGGTTTGAAAACTGCAACTATTGTCGCCTCCTATTTTGCTACCACGTGAAATGACATTAAAAGTGGGCTGAATTTTATGTTGTTAGTATTACCCCACATATTTTACTCTATTTCGGTTTTCACAATGGTATGGGAAAATTTCCTTTGGCAAAATAATAACTATGACCGTAACCGTCTACAACGAGTTTCCCGGATTTTGCTCTAGCTGTTGCACTCTTTGTAATTGTGCCCCGTGATTTTGAAAACCTTAAAAATTTAAGATGTGCATTGGCACTGTTTGTGCACTTCCTTGAGTTAGCTTTTATTGCCGTATACTCTTAAGAATATTTTATTCAAACTATTTAAGCTGACGACTAGTCTTGTAGAGGGAAAATCAATTTCTATGACATGTGTTGTTTCTTGTGTCGAAAAACTCTGAACAAAGTGTTTAGTGCATGTATTTGGTCGTACATTTTGTTTATGTGCCTGTTTTGCTGTGTTGCTTGCGGCGCCTTAGCGCCCACCGTTGTGACTAAGTTGTTAGTCCTGATGCTGCCGATTATTATCATAATTGTTGAGGTTGTGGTTGTTGCCATGTCGTATGCGGATGTTTTGCTATTGTTGCCTTGGGTACCGCCGAATGGCCCGCGTTGTCATCGATTTATGTTGTCGGCCGGTGGCCATTGTTGTTGAATTGCATTGTGTGCACTCTGTGAGTCTTGCATTGATGGTGTGATGGTCGGTATACGCTGTGTCCGTAAGGGTAGATGAGTGAGGTAGAACCCAGGTCAGCTTATCAGAGTAGCGCAGCGAAGTTTTGGCAGGTTATATTAGGAAGGAACTCTAATAGAGTTTTGGGGTGATCATGTGGTACCGGCATGATTGCGCTCAAAAACCCTACCGGTGGACCTGAGGGAGGAGAGGTCTGGTTGATATTTCCGGAGTTACCTGGCCGAGTAAGTAGGAGGGACGGCCGCCCAATCACTTATCGCCGGTAACCAAGGAAATAATGATCAGCTTGATGGATCGTTGTTTTATTAGTGGAGGAGTGTTGGCTTAGGCGGTTAAGTTTTCGAGGACGAAAACATTCTAAGTGGGGGAGAGTTGTAACACCCAAATAATTTAATTAATTTATTTAATTAAATTATTAGGGATTTATTTTATTTAGTGATTTAATTAAATTTAGAAAATAATTGAGTGGGTGCATATTATTATTTAGGGCATGATGTTGGCTTGGAGCGCACATAGGGCTTGAGTTGGATAAGCCCATGACCCAATACCCAACATAGGCGAGTTTGGCTAAGTGAATGGGGTTAGGGTTTGAGGCTTGGCATTGGCGAAATCCCTAGAGAGAGTGGAGAGAGTGAGCCGTTTTGGAGAGCAAAGGAAAGGAGAGAAAACGCAAAACTTCAAGAAAGAAAGAAGAATGCGAGGATCAAGAAGAGAAGGGGGCCTCCATTGTTGCTGAATTTTTTGGTGGTGATTTCCTCTCAAGAACTCCTACTTCTTCTAACATAAGGTAAGGGGGGATCATCTTTCTCTATAATAGATTGTGTGATGGGTTTTAGGATGGGATTTAGCCTAGATCTATCCATATTATTGTTGATCCTTAATCATTGCTATCTTGATGAATATATGCGACTTATGATCTTGGTGATTGCTTGATGTTTATGTGTTTTTGATTATATTCATGTTGATTGAGATTAATGATATGATCATATATGTGTTGTTGAATTCACTGTTTTGAGATGTTCTGACATAGGTTTAGTATTTCAGTGACTGAGAACGTTTTACTAATTGAAAAATTATGTGGTTTGTCATTTCGAAAACTTGATTGAATGTTTGTTAATTTGACGCTGGTTTGGTTGCGTTTAGAGCTGTGAAGATCGAGTTATGAATTCCACAAGTTAGGGTAATATTCTGGAAGCATTCTGGACATAGGTTCGGTATTTTTAAAACTGGGAACTTTCTGTTCGTCAAAAAATTATGGGACTTTTTTTGTTAGAAAACAGACTTAATTTTGGTCACTTTGGCACTGGTTTGGTTAAATTTGGAGTAGTGTTGCTCGAGTTATGAGCGTCCCAAGTCAGACCAAATTTCTGGACTTAAACTAGGTATAGGTTCAGTGTTTCAGGTCTTGTGTCTTCAATTGAACTCTTATTTGAAAGATTCTTTTTCCATTAGAAACTATACTCAAATTGATTTTGTTAAGGCTAAGGTTTTGTTCCATTTGGTCAAGTGTAAGTCAGTTTAGAGTGATTTGAAGTGGAAGGACAGAATCTGTCCAGTCTGGGAACCATTCGGGTTGTTTCTAAAAACTGTACTAACTGGCTCATTGTTTTGAAACTTTAAATATATGTTCAGAAACTACACATCTGTAGCTTTCCAACGAGGGGTCTTTTGTAATTTTTCGATGTCGTTTACTATTTTAACTAATTCGCCGAATTCTGGCTGCCGTGTTCGCGTAGCCCAGGGTGTCGCTGTTGTTCCCAAATTTGTTTTTCGAATATCTTTTGACTCGGGACTCCGTTTTAGGCGTTTCAAAATGTTTTGGAAAGCTTATTCAGACGCCCATCTGAATATTCTAATTTGGGGCTCAGTAAAGTATTTTCTGGAAGAAATGTTGATGATTAACTCAAACCCTAAAAGTTGTCATTTTGAGAAAATGTCGAGTCGCAATCATTTTGGAAAATGAATCATTCTGAGGAAAAATATGTTAGTTGCTGTTGTATGGACGCCCGTGTGGCTGTCCCGGTTGAATAATGAAATTTTATGAATAAAGTGACGAAAATGCCCTTGGTGGCCAATGTGTGAGTGTCTTGACGATGATGCCCTTAGTGGCTAGTTTTGTTGACAAAAATGCCCTTAGCGGCCAATGGGTGAGTAACATGATTAGCGATGATGTGATATAATTGGCGATGATGTGATATAATTAGCGAAGATGATTAGCGGTGATGATTAGCGGTGATGATTAGCGGTGATGATTAGCGATGATGATTAGCGATAATGATTAGCGATGATGATATAAATACTGATGTGATATTTTTAGCGATGATGAGAGATAATTGATGATGATGATGTAATGTGATTGATGCATGTTCATAGTGTCGCATGCATCCATGTGCATTCAGCGGTGATGTAGGCTTCGGCCATGCGGTGAGTAGGCTTCGGCCAAAGCGGTGATGTGCCCTCAAGGCTTATTGCGGTGATGATGGATCCACATGTATATATTGCATTCTCATACATCTACATGCCATAGTGACGGATTGCCTTAATGAGTGACTTTCGAGTGATTATGTGATGACTGTAGCATGGTTGTTCTAGTCCTGTAATTCTAGCCTGAGACTTATCACATGTTCTATTATATGGTTAGATTGAACTCACCCTTTCTCTGTTGAATGTTACCCTACGTGGTAACTGCAGGTGATCACGAGTGAAGGTATTCGTACTCTTCACTATTTGGAGTCGGGTCGTCATGCTCTGATACGTAGCACTCAGTGGGGAGGGATGTACCTTAGTTTTCTGATGACTGTTTAACTGTTATGATTCATCGATGATTTAATGATTTTCCGCTGCTTGAATAAATGAGAATTTAAGTGCTATGTATTAGCTTTTCGGAAAATGACGTAATTAAGCTATTAGCGTTTTGACGAAAATGTGACACTCCTCTTGTTGAAAATAAGAATAAAAAGATTTTTGTAAACTCTTGTTTTATAATAATAAATAACGGGTAGAAAAGGGGTGTTACACGCTGGGCCATAAACTGCTGAGCAGCATTGTCAACACAGGGTGTTGCCAGGAAGGAGATATCCAAGCCCTGCTGCTGACATAGCATAGACATCCCGCACCAGTTGGCCATCATGAGTTCATACTGGAATGAGGGATCGCTGTAAAGATGCTGCTGATCGGTTGGAGCTGCTGGTTGCTGCTGAGGTGGAGGTGAGTGCTCGCCTACCGGTGGTGGAACTGGCCCCTCAATCGGCCCATCTGGTTGTTTGAGAATCCAGGTTGCTGTAATCGGCTCCCGGGGTTCAATTGGAAGATCATCTGGTCTCTCCTAGCAGCCCTGCTGTGTGCACAAAGCATGGATAAGGGCGGCATGTCCCAATCTGGCTTTAGGACATTGTGCTATTTCAGCAATGTTTTCTGATATGATTTCCCCTAAGTCGAACCTTTTGCCTTTCATGATTCCCAATAGCCCCATTGCCCTTATAACGAGAACATCTGATGAGTTGGAGCATGACACAACATTTTGATGGAAAAATGCATTCCAAGCCTTAGGGATAGGCTTCAATGCCATGTTGCTGAAGCGACGGGGAAAACTTTGTAACCCTGGTGCATACTTGGCCCATTGTGCCCCAGGACGACACAATTCTCTGAGTATTCCCTCATAATCAATGTCCTTCTTGTCGGCTATGAATGCATCTCTCATTGCACATGATGAATATGCAGGTAGCCCCAACAGTTGATTTATACTCTTTGGTGAATAGAATACCCTTTTGACCCGAACAAAGGAAATTGTAGACTTATCCTTTTCAGTTGCCCAGTAAGCATTGGCGTAGAACTCTCTTACTATGCTCTGGTTGGCTTGCTTGATCATGGAGTTGCGAGTGAGCCAACCCATTTCCCGGAGCGTGGAGCTTATTATAGGAAATTCTCCAGTGCTTAGGTCAAAAGCTCGCTCCGGGTTGAACTTCTTTCCCTTCACCACATTTTGGAACCGCTTCTCGTGCTCGGCTGATTTGAACCTTTCGGCATCAAAAGGGGTTCTTCCTCCCTTGATTCTCCCAGCCTTCTCTTTGTAGGACCGGTCTTGGTTGGCTTCCCCATTTGTTCACCTGTATGAAAATTCCTGCAAAACGCGTATTAGTTCCCAGGGAACCATTAGTGTAGGTTCCACTTGACAATTGCATTAATAATGTCAAACAACCGAGACTTTCAAAACACAAGACAACACGAGGTCACCGCCCGTCTTAGACACAAATGCATGTGATGGCAACATTTACACGAATGAAATTTCATTCCCAAATGCAACACAACATCGTCTACCTTAGAGTTCCCTAGGCACTGACATACTAGAGCAACAATTTGAGCAAAGAAAATTTCATTGGGGAATTTTCACAAACACTTGGCCTACACAGAAATTTTCATTGAGGCTTTTTATCGAACACCTCACCTACACTACCAAAAGTGGTTTTTCCTACTCAATTTTTAGACTACAACTTCACCAACTTACAGGAACAATCAGAAATAATGCAAATTAGAAAGGTGGAGCGCAATCATCAAGTCCTAATTCTACTTCTAACCCACAATTCGTAACCCCCAAATTACCCATATAACCAATAAAAAATTGAAAATTTATGCTTGAAATTGAGGATAATGGTTACTTGGAGATGTTGCACAAGGAGAATCTGTGCCAAAGTGTGTTAATCTACCAACAAATTGAGCCAAAAACGTAAAAGAAGGGGGAAGGAAAGTGTTGTTTTCGCGCACACTTGGGGGGGTTGCTGTTTGTGCGTTAATTTAGAGCAACAGCTCTAAATTAACGTCGCATTGCGATGCGACAGGGGCTCATCGCGACGCGATGAGTGGCAGAAACATCTGCCTTGAAAAATTAATGTCGCATCGCGACGCGACAGGAGGCTCATCGCGACACGATGAGTGGCAGAAACATCTGCTATTCAAAATATTTTTTATCCCGCCGCGATGCGATACGTGACTCCCCCTTTTTTTGAATAAATTAAATTTAGACTAAAGACTAAAAAAGAATAAAATAAAACAAAATAAAGACTTGTTACCTCTACCATGGGTTGCCTCCCACTAAGCGCTTCTTTAACGTCACTAGCTTGACGTCTTTTAGGCCCTTATGGGTCTCTCAGCATGAGAACCATTTGAGCTTTTTCCACCGCATCACCAATGCATGGCTTGAGTCTTTGTCCACTGACCTTAAAAGATCTTTTGGACTCTGGCTCTTCCACTTCTATTGCTCCATACGGTGTCACTTCTTTAACAACAAAATGACCTGACCACTTGGACTTCAGCTTTCCTGGAAATAACTTGAGTCTCGAATTAAACAACAACACTTGTTGTCCAGGATGAAATTCTTTTCTTGAAATATGCTTGTCATGGTACACCTTCATCTTCTCTTTGTAGATCCTATTGTTCTCATATGCATGCAGCCGCATCTCATCTAACCCCTGAAGTTGTAGGATTCTTTTTTCTCCACTTAATGCGGGGTCAAAATTCAAGAATTTCAATGCCCAATATGCTTTGTGTTCAAGTTCAACCGGCAAATGACAAGATTGGCCATAAACCAATTGGGAAGGAGACATCCCTAAGGGTGTCTTATAAGCTGTCCTGTATGCCCACAGTGTATCATCTACCTTCACTGCACAATCCTTCCTTGAGTTCCCCACAGTCTTCTCTAATATTCTCTTAATTTCTCTGTTTGACACCTCTACCTGACCATTGCACTGAGGATGATAAGGGGTTGATACTTTATGCTTTACACTATACCTGGATAGTACATTGCTAAGCTGAGTGCTACAAAAATGACTACCCCCATCACTGATCAAGACTCTTGGTACACCAAATCTTGAGAAAATATTTTCTTAACAAATTTGACCACTGTTTGGAAATCATTTTTCGAAGTCGCAATGGCTTCCACCCATTTAGAAACATAGTCCACCGCCACCAAGATATATTGACAAGAATGAGATGGTGGGAAGGGTCCCACGAAGTCAATGCCCCAACAATCAAATACTTCTACTTCGAGTATAGGGTTCAATGGCATCTCCCCCTTACGTGAAATATTTCCAGTCCTCTGGCACTTATCACAACTTTTTACATGATTTTGCGCATCCTTAAAGAGGGATGGCCAATAAAAACCAGATTGGAGAACTTTTGCAGCTGTGCGTTCCCCATTGTAGTGACCTCCACATGGAGAATCATGACAATGCCATAAAATCTTTTGACTTTCACTACCAGAAACGCATCTTCTAAGAAGTCCATCCGTTCCAACCTTGAAGAGAAAGGGGTCATCCCAAAGATAATGTTGGATATCACAGAGGAACTTCTTCTTTTGTTGCCATGTGAAGTCTTCAGGGACCGTTCCGCCTGCCTTGTAATTTGCTATGTCTGCAAACCACGGTCTCTCTTCAATAGCAAACAACTTCTCATCGGGGAACTCTTCAAGGATTTCTTTCTCCCGAGCAGTCACCTCTTTGTTTTCCAGCCTAGACAAATGATCTGCGACCACATTCTCGCTTCCCTTTTTGTCCTTGATCTCCAAGTCGAATTCCTGCAGAAGCAAAAACCATCTAAGGAGTCGAGGCATAGACTCGCCCTTGGTTAGCAAATATTTTATTGCAGCATGGTCAGTAAAAAGATCACTTTAGATCCAACCAAATTGGAACGAAATTTTTCCAATGCAAATACTATGGCTAGCAGTTCTTTTTCAGTTGTTGCATAATTCACCTGATTTTCATTTAAAACATTGCTAGCATAATATATGGCATGAAAAAATTTCTCTGATCGCTGCCCCAGCACAGCACCCACTGCATAATCACTAGCATCACACATTAGCTCAAAGGGAATATCCCCCAGTTAGGGGCTACAATGACTGGAGCAGAAATCAGTTTTTCCTTTAATACATTAAAAGCACAAAGACAGTCATTATCAAAGACAAATTCATTCTCCTTAACAAGTAGATTGCTTAAAGGTTTTGCAATCTTGGAGAAGTCTTTTATGAAACATCGATAGAATCTGGCGTGTCCTAAAAAACTTCTCACTCCTTTTAGATTCAGAGGAGGAGGTAACATTTTTATCACTTCAATTTTTGCTTGGTCAACCTCGATGCCTTTTACCGAGATTTTATGGCCAAGAACAATTCCTTCTTGAACCATAAAGTGACACTTTTCCCAATTCAAAACTAGATTGGTTTCGGTGCATCTCTTCAAAACTGCATCAAGATTAAACAAACAAGAATTATAGCACGGTCCAAAAACAGAAAAGTCATCCATAAATACCTCAATAGCATTTTCCATCATATCAGAGAATAAAGCATGCACCTTTGAAAAGTTGCAGGAGCATTGCATAAGCCGAAGGGCATCCTTCGATATGCAAACACGCCAAATGGGCATGTAAAATCGGTCTTCTCTTGATCTTCAGGATCAAATGCTATTTGGTTGTACCCAGAGTATCCATCCAGGAAGCAATAAAAAGCTTGTCCAGCTAATCTTTCCAGCATCTGATCCATGAATGGTAATGGGAAGTGGTCCTTCCGAGTGGCTTGGTTTAATCTCCTGTAGTCAATGCACATCCTCCACCCTGTGTCTGTGCGAGTGGGAATTAGCTCATTCTTCTCATTAGCACATCCTCCACCCTTTTTGGGAACCACATGAACCGGACTCACCCACTGTTGCGCCCGAAAAAGTCCCTGAGGGAATCTTTCTTCGTTTACAACTTTTTGAAAATCAATGAAGTCGCCACCAATATTTTTTTTTATAAGGAAAATATTGAAGAAAAACCTTTTGGAAAGCGGATGGCCTTTTGGAAAACCGGAAGATTTGGGTTCGGGGGTCGGTTAGGCATAGGGAAGGTTTTAGCACCCTACGCCTCCTTTCTACCGAAAGGGAACCTTTAATTAAAAGTGTGGTTTTAAGTGCGGATTTGGAAAATACTTAAATTTGCCCTTTTTTCGAAAAGCGAATGAAAAGACTTAATGAAAATTTTTATTTTTGGCAAAAAGCGTTTGTTGTTTTTTTTTTAGAGAAAGAAAAAAAAGTTTTTAGTTTATTGTGCTTGACGGAGGATATCCGCTCCTACGTATCTCCCGGTGCGATGGAGAATTCAAAGCTACGTAGTTCTGGTTTTTTTGAAAAGGTTTTGTTTTTTAATCTTTTTGGAGTTTTTCGCAAAGGGGTTGAGCGTTCGCAGTGACCAAACAACAATGGTTTGGAATGGTCGCACTACTAACTCTTATGAAAATGGATTATCATTAACGTCCAATCGGCAACGGCACGAGTGATGATTAATGATAATCGGTTTTTATTTTGAGCATTGAAAATGTTTTTCGAAATTGAAGGAGAGCGTTTGTGAGAACCAAACAACAACGGTTTAGAGTGGCCACACTACTAGCTCCCACAAGAATGAAATCATCACCCACAATCAAACGGCAACGGCGCGAGTGATCATTAGTGATGATTAATTTTGATTTTGACGTTTGAAAAGATTTGTTTTTGAAAAGTGTTTTCGTTGATTTCGACGTTTGAAAATATTTGTTTTCGATGTCAGAAAATATTTATTTAGGGAAAGGAAATATATTTTTTCTTAAAGGAGAAATAGTGGATGCAATAGTAAAATGGGGGTGCAAATAAAAGGAGGGCTGTATTATTAAAAATGGGGTGTAAACAGCGAGGAGGGTTCATTTTAAAAAGGGGGTGCAGAAATCAGGAAATTGTTCCAATGGGCTGTGCAAAAACTGGGCTCTTTCAAGGGGGTTAAGTTATCAAAATTAGGGGGTGTGGGAAAAAGGAAGCCCAGTTCGCATGGGAAGGCCCAGCTAGCGAAACTGGGCTTAAGTGACAAAAAATGGCTTTATGCTTGAACCTAGGGGGGTGTAAATAACAGTTTACTTGTTTTTTCTTTTTAAAAAAATGTTTTACTTACCACTCTTTTTTACTAAGGAAAAGTTTTTTTTGGTCCCTTTTTTTTTGTTAATTTTTGATTAAAAAAAACGAATAAATAAATAAATAATATAAAAAAACTGTTTATTTGTTTACTTAATAATAGTAAAAGAAATGTGTTGACTACCCCCTCTTTTATTAGTTACTAGGAAATGTTTTTTTGTTTTTAGAGTTCTTTTGTTATCATTTTTTGGTTGAAATAATTTTTGGTTAAATAATAAAAAAAAATACGAATAAATAAATAAATAAGAGAAAAAACATAAAAATTAGTTTACTTGTTTATTTAATGATAACAAAAGAAATGTCTTGACTATACCCTCTTTTATTAGTTACTAGGAAACGTTTTTCTTGAGTTTTTCCGAAAAATGATTTTTTTGTGAAGTGTTTTTTTTTGTTGGCTTTTGGTATAAAAGAGATCTATTAATTATTTAAAGAAACATTTTACCTTAAATCCTTTTTTGATTCTTTTGATACCTAATCCTTTTTGATATTAGAAGAAAAATTGCTATATTTCTTATTGCTATTATTTTGATGACAATTATTATTGTTGATAAAAAGACATTGCTACATTTCTTCAAAGAGAAACATGACATTCAAGGATAGGCAATCGATTTGAACTATTCTTATTTTAAAGCAACAAGAGCATCAAAATATAAAGCATTTTGTATTCTTCTATTAAAAAAAGGTCTAACATTCAATCTCTCAAAATCTCAAAAAAACACCATATGCGTGAAGATGAACAAAAAGGATTTATGAGACAACAAATTTACATTGATCAAAATAGAGATGCAAAGATCATAAGATAAAACAAGAAATTAAAGAGTGAATACTAAACCAACCTTGAGTAATGAACCTTTTGGTGAGACTTTACCACCAATAACAACAAAAATAAAACTATGAAAATTTTAGTAGAGGAGAAAAACGAAAAATAATCTCTCTCTCACAAGAACTTCTCTAGATCCGCTTTTGCTTCCTCTTGCTCCTGAATCTTCCAAGACTTCGGCCTCTTCTCCCTTTTCTCTCAAAAAACTCCCCCCTTACCTCAAAACCGAAACCCTATTTATACTAACAAAACCGAAATCGTAGTGGTGTGCTTTGTCTTTTGTTTTTTTTCACTAAACCTTGTGTATATATCCGTTTGTGTGCTAACCTTGAGAAAAACGAAATGGAAAACATGTTCCCTTGGATGAATCCGTGAGCTTTGGGGGGACCAACGGTCTCTTGTGTGGTGATGCCCAAAGATGGCTATTTCGTGAGAAAGGAGAGAAAGAAGCACCAAAAATGGTGATTTCGTGAGAGGATGTGAAAGGAAAACGTGTGGAGATGGAGAAGGGAGGGTGGACGGCTAGGGCTTGATGTGGGTAGTGGAGGTGATGTGTTTTGGAGGGTGTGTGAGGGAAAGGAGATGGAGGGGTGTATGAGAGAGAGAGAGGCCGTAGGGGGGGGGGGGAAGGGTTGAGTGTGTGAAGTGAGAGTGAGTGTGTGAGAGTGGGTTGAGTGATGTGTGAGGGAGAGAGAAAGGGAGGCGTGGAACAAGGGAGAGAGAGCCGTTGGGGAGAGTGATGGGAAGGGTGGAGTGTATGGGGAAAGGGGATGTGGGGAAGTGGGAAGTGTGTGGAAGTGGGATTGTGAGTTCCAAGGAGTGAAAAGAGGAAAAGTAGCCGAATTTTAGGGAGGAGAGAGGGGATGAATGTGGATGATTTTTGGGTTAAGGGGGAGAGTGAATGTAGACATCTTTTAGGGTAAAGGGGGGGTGGTCGAATTTTTTAGGGTTTGGAAGGGGGGAATTCGAATTAGGGTTTAGTTGGAGTGGGTTGGATGGAGTTGGGTTAGGAAGGAGTTGGGTGTTGGGTTAGGAAGGAGTGGGATTGGGTTTGGTGGAGGAATGGGCTTTAAATGGCCCAATCTTGATTGCACCTCTATATTTTTTACAAACCTCCCCCATATGCTCCTTTGCCTATTTTATTTTGATACTCTTAATTATTATTTTTTCAAAGATTAAAACTTGTAGCAAACTAAAATAAAATAAAACATGGCATGAAAATAAAATAAATATTTTTTATTAAAAATAAATAAAATTTCTTATTCTTGGATAGGACAAAATTAGGGTATTACAGCTGCCCCTCTTTATTTCGCATTTCGCCAAGAAATATGACTTGGCCTTTTCATATTTGTTGGTGAAATGGAAATAAAGATATAGGAATAACATTAATTTTGTCCGCTCCAGAAAAGCTCAAATTTTCTTTTTGTTATTTTCCTTTTGAGAAAAGGGGGGTTAACACTTGTCGCATTAACGGGAAAGCAGTAAATTGGGAAAAACGGTGAATTGGAAAAAGCGGTAAATTGGGAATTCAGAGGTTGCCTAAAAACCTTCTAACGAACTCTGGTCGAGTCCGAGCTTTGGGGGTGGCCTTTTCGAGCGGCCGATCAACATCAGGTCCGGAACTGATTTGATCAATGGATTTACGCTATGCCTTAGGTTGACACAACTAATCCGAGGGACTTAACGAAGTCTGATGGATCCATCGCGTGCTCGTACGCGATGTTGTGATCTGTGGAAGGAGTTCACTAACTCTGTGTTGATGGAGTTTACTAACTCTGGGTTGATGGAGTTTACTAACTCAGTGCTGATGGTGATTTTCTGAAAAATAAGATTTTTGGGACCCTCTGGTGCGAAGCAACTTCTTGGATGGTGCATGAAATGCATGCATTTGGGAATTTGAATGCACATGAATGCAATAATTGATTTTGGTGGGATGCTTTTTCTGTTTGATTCCTCATTCACTTCTTTTCCTTTTGTTATTCTTCGCTCTTCTGAGATGCGAATTTGAAAGTGTAATGCACCACTGTTTGATGACGAATGGATGGTATGATGAATGAAGATGTTGTGTTCTTTTATGTTCCGTCTTCTGTGATTTTCTTTTTTGTTGTTTGTTTTGTTTATTCTGTTTGTTTTCTTTAAGCAGCTTTCTTTTTTCTGCTTATTTGTTTTTGTTTACTCTGTTTGCTTTCTTTAAGCAGCTTTCTTTTTTCTGCTTATTTGTTTTTTCTTTGGCACTCTTTTTGCTGGTTAATTCGATCTGCCGGGCGAAGGCTGTTCCAGGACGGCGATCCCGCGAGGATTGCACACTGGTTCGTCATGACTGTCTTTTTCGCAATTTTATTCACTTGGGGAATCACTTCTTTCTATATTTTTCAAAGATTTCGCAATGATCCTGTAATGCTCTGAATGTGCACATGTTTTGCAATTCGATTTCATCAATCATAAAAGTTGTTATTTTGAAAGAAACTGAATAGATGAAAGCAGAGACACGAAAAGCACACATATGAAAGAAAAGTTGGATTTTTATTGATATAGAAATTGGACGTGCAGAAAGTCACGCCAATCGAAAGTGCATTGCAATCTTTCTTTTAAACTACAAAAAAAATACAAGCAAAAGGAACAGATCTCGTGATTTCGTCTCTGAAGCAACGGTGCCCACCGTCCATACTCATAATACTGATCACCCCCTTATCAGAACCTTTGGAGCGCTGATTGCCTTTTTCTTTTCTCAAGCCCAAGTTTTCTGACCCTAATTTTTGCCTGGATCGCCCTTTGCGGGTTTTCGATCCACCGGGCCGCCCTGATTTTGCCTAGATCGCCCTTTGCGGGTTTTCAACCTAGCGAGCTGATTTTCCTTGGCTTATCTTTCTCTTTTTCGTCTATTTTTCTAGGCATAATACTTCTTGACCACATCTGAGTTCACTGGATTTGGGATCTCATCTCCGTCCATGTTTGCCAGAATTAAAGCTCCTCCTGAGAATGCCTTCTTCACCACATAAGGTCCTTCATATTTAGGAGCCCACTTGCCCTAGAGTCGGTCTGAATCGGCAAGATCTGCTTGAGCACAAGATCTCCTTCTTGGAATTCACGAGGACGGACTTTCTTGTCAAAAGCCCTCCTCATCCTCTGTTGGTACAACTGTCCATGACACATTGCGGCCACCCGTTTTTCATCAATGAGATTCAACTGGTCAAGACGAGATCGAACCCATTCTGCTTCATCAAGTTTTGTCTCCATTAACACCCGCATGGGATGGTATTTCAACCTCAATGGGGAGAACTGCCTCTGACCCATAAACCAGGGAGTAAGGGGTTGCCCCTGTTGAGGTGCGTACTGAGGTTCTATAACCATGCAGGGCAAATGGGAGCATCTCATGCCAATCCTTGTAGGTTACCACCATCTTTTGCACAATCTTCTTGATGTTCTTGTTAGCTGCCTCAACTGCCCCATTCATCTTTGGGCGGTAGGGAGAAGAGTTGTGATGTTGTATTTTGAAGTCTTTACACAACTCCTTCATCACTCTGCTGTTCAAATTACTACCGTTGTCTGTGATAATCTTGTTTGGAAGGCCGTAGCGGCAAACCAAGTCTTTCTTGATGAATTTGGCAATCACTGAGCTCGTTACATTGGGATAAGAAGCAGCCTCTACCCACTTAGTGAAGTAGTCAATAGCAACCAGAATGAAACGGTGACCATTGGAAGCTTTGGGTTCGATGGGACCAATGATGTCCATGCCCCACATTGAGAATGGCCATGGTGCGCTCAAAACATTCAGGGAAGTTGGAGGTACATGGGTGTGATCTGCATAGATTTGGCATTTATGGCATCTTCTCACAAAACTGTAACAGTCTGATTCCATCTGCAGCCAGTAGTATCCAGCTCTCAGGATTTTTCTAGCCATTGCGTGCCCGTTGGGATGAACCCCAAATGAGCCTTCATGAACATCTCGCATAATCTTCACTGATTCTTCTCCTGTTACACACCTGAGGAGTACCAAGTCATGGTTTCTCTTGTAAAGGACGTCTCCACTCAAGAAGAAACCTGCTGACAGCCTCCTGAGGGTTCTCTTGTCATTCTCTGTAGCTCCGGGAGGATACTCTCTGTTCGTGATATACTGCTTGATGTCATGGTACCAAGGCTTACTATTTGATCCCTCTTCGACTGCCATACAGTAGTGATAAGCAGGCTGTTCTCTGTGCTGGATTCTGACAGTCGTCAGACTTTTGTCACAGCTGACGTTGAACATAGAAGACAAAGTTGCCAAGGCATCTGCCAACTGATTCTCGCCACGGGGTATGTGCTGGAAAGTGATTTCCTCAAAGGGCTTGATTAATTCTTGAATGTAGTCACGGTAAGGAATCAAATCAGAATTCCTTGTTTCCCAGTCTCCTTTTACTTGATGGACAACTAGAGCTGAATCTCCGCACACGTCGAGCCTCTTGACTTTCCAATCGAGAGCTGCCTGGATACCCAAGATACATGCTTCATACTCCGCAATATTGTTTGTGACATAGAAGCTTAGTCTGGCGGTGACTGGTATAAAGCGGTTGTCTGGGGAGATCAGCACTGCTCCGATTCCGTGCCCCCACATGTTAGAGGCACCGTCAAACAACATTCTCCACCTTTCATCATATTGAGACTTCCCTGCGTCAAATAATGCCATAATGTCCTCATCTGGGAACTCACATTGCATTGATTGGTAATCCTCAACCGGTTGATGTGCCAGGTAGTCTGCCAGTGTGCTACCTTTGATCGCCTTCTGGGTTACGTACACGAGGTCATACTCTGACAGGAGCATTTGCCAACGAGCGATTCTACCTGTGAGCGCAGGTTTTTCAAATATGTACTTGATTGGGTCCATTTTGGACACCAACCAGGTAGTGTGACTCAGCATATACTGTCTCAGTCGATGCGCAGCCCAGGCTAGGGCACAACAAGTCTTCTCTAATGATGAATATCTTGCCTCACAGTCTGTGAACTTCTTACTTATGTAGTAGATCGCATGTTCTTTCTTTCCTGACTCATCATGTTGCCCCAGCACGCAGCCCATAGAGTTGTCTAGCACCGTGAGGTATAGGATGAGGGGCCTGCCGGACACCGGTGGCATTAGGACGGGTGGATTCTGAAGATACGCCTTGATTTTCTCAAATGCTTCTTGACATTTATCATTCCACTTCATCTCTTGGTTTTTGCACAGCAGTTTGAAAATTGGTTCGCAAGTCGCAGTCAACTGGAAGATGAATCGAGAGATGTAATTTAATCTTCCCAGGAAACCACGAACTTCTTTCTCTGTCTTAGGTGCTGGCATCTCCAGGATTGCTCGTACTTTGTCCGGGTCTACCTCAATTCCCTTCTGGCTAACAATGAACCCTAACAGCTTCCCTGACCTAACCCCAAAGGTGCACTTAGCGGGGTTCAACCTGAGTTTGTACTTTCTGAGACGTTCGAACAGCTTCTGCAGGTTAACCACGTGCTCTTCATCAGTCTTTGATTTAGCAATCATGTCATCCACATAGACTTCGATCTCCTTATGCATCATGTCATGGAATAGGGTTACCATCGCTCTTTGGTAGGTTGCCCCGGCATTCCTCAACCCGAAAGGCATGACCTTGTAACAGAAAGTTCCCCAAAGGGTTATGAAGGTGGTTTTCTCCATATCCTCCGGAGCCATTTTGATCTGGTTATAGCCTGAATATCCATCCATGAAGGAGAACATCGAATGCTGAGCAGTACTGTCCACCAAAACGTCAATATGGGGTAGAGGGAAGTCATCTTTAGGGCTTGCCCTGTTCAGGTCACGATAGTCGACACACATTCGGACCTTCCCATCTTTCTTAGGGACTGGGACAATGTTTGCTAGCCACTCAGGATATTTTGCCACAGCTAAGAACCCTGCATCAAACTGTTTCCTGACCTCGTCCCTGATTTTCAAAGACATTTCGGGCTTCATCCGCCTTAACTTCTGCTTCACAGGGGGAGACTCTGGTTTCACTGGCAATTTATGTTCAACAATATCTGTGCTCAACCCTGGCATGTCCCGATATGTCCATGCGAATACGTCAGCGTAGTCGAACAGGAGCTGAATCAACTTTTTGCGCTCTTTATCCTCCATTGCGGTACCAACCTTGATCTCTTTTCTGTCTTCCTCAGTACCCAAATTGACCATTTCTGTAGACTCCTCATGGGGTTCGATGACCTTTTCTTCTTGTTCTACCATTCTCATGATTTCTGGAGGAGTATCCCAATCATTCTCAGCGTCCTCCTCGGCTTGATTAACCGGGTAATCAAAATCACAGTATGAGTTATGGGCATTATTATTTTCAGAGTTTATTTTCGATCTGCATTAGAATGGAGCGGCGAATAAAAACAAAGAAAAAGCAACACAGATAAAAGATGAAGACAGAAATTTTAATGAAAATTCAAAATAACACTTTATTGATTGATGATTTTCGACGAAAACATGTGTGCCCGAATGAAATATCCCAAGGCCTTGGGCAGAGCCGAGGGATCTGCATTACAATGATAATTACTTTAAATTGGAAAATACGGGGAAATCCATGATCTCCCAGTTTTGCAGCTTCTCTCCAACCGCACAGCAGCGCACCAGACCTTCAGCACGGCCACTTGAGCTTGATCCTTCTTCAACCATATTAACCTGGTCAGGGTTCAGCATACCAGCACTCCGGAAGTTGTCCTTAAGATTAGCGATGACCATTCTCTCCTGATTGGGTGCCCTTCCTCTGAGTTTGGCCAGCCATTTCTCCCTCCTGTCAGATGTCAGCCTCTCCCGATCAGCAAGACTTGGGATGTACCCAACACCGAACCTCTCAATATTACCCCTCAACTGGATAGGCATTACAATTTCTTGAGCAGCTTTTCCTAAGCCCTTACCAATCTGATACCCATGTCCCAGCATCACTTTTGCAGTCATCATGTCAGCCCTGGACCACTTAGGCTTCCACCGAGGCTCTCCTTCGACGAAGACAGCGTTTGAAATCTCCAATCCCTGGAAAGCAGTCTCAAAGGACTCTTCTGCTGCTTCCACATAATATTCAGGTGGTGATCGATTTATCAATGTTTCTTCCTCTCCGGAGATCACTATCAGCTTTCCCCTAGCCACAAACTTGAGTTTCTGATGAAGCGAGGATGGCACTGCCCCAGCCGCATGTATCCAAGGACGTCCTAGCAGGCAACTGTAGGATGAATTGATGTCCATCACTTGAAAGACAACACAAAATACTTCAGGGCCTACCTGCAGCGGCATTTCCACTTCTCCAAAAACTTCCTTCACTGACCCATCAAATGCTCTGACCAAGGTGGAGCTTGGTTTTAGATATGAACAGTCTACATCCAGCTTATCCATTGTAGACTTAGGCAGCACATTCAAGGATGAACCGTTATCAATAAGCACCCTGGCAAGTATACGGTCCCCACACTTGACTGAGATATGAAGAGCTTGATTATGACTCTTTCCTGCCGGAGGCAGCTCAGTGTCTGAGAAGGTCAAGTAATTAGAGGCTACAATGCTGCCAACAATACCATCAAGCTGGTTTACTGTAACGTCATGGGAGACGTGAGCTTCATTCAGGACCTTTAGCAGTGCAGCACGATGTGCCTCTGAACTAAGTAGCAAAGAGAGCATTGAGATCTTGGATGGGGTTTGATTCAGCTGGTCTACCACCCGATATTCACTCTGTCTCATTACCCTCAGGAATTCTTGAGCTTCTTTGTCCGACACATCCCTGACCTCTACAGCTTCCTTGTCTTTTCCCTTACGGGCCCTTTCTTCACTTCCCTTGGATTGCTCTCTTCTAAGGTTTTCAGGAGTATACATCCTTCCACTCCTTGTGATACAACTACCTCCAGCAATGTTTGTTATATCCAGAGTGCCTTTAGGGACATCCGCTTGCATTTGCACATTGCAGCTCCATGGAGTCATCCTAGTATCCCCACTAGGGGTAGCAGCAGGTACTGGAATAACAACAGTCGAGGGTCTCGTCACAGCTAGGCTGGAATTCAGATTGCAGGGAATTTCAATCGGTCTTCTGAAGCCTCCATTGCCTGATTGCAAGGTAAGTACACTTCCTTCTTTCTCCTGGATTCCCACTTGGACCAGGTGTCTGTCTAAGAGATCTTGGAGGATTGGTTTAAAGCCTTCACATGCCCCGATGCAGCGAGGATTATCACAGGCGTCTTTCCTAGCGCACCCTTCTTTGATGATATCAAAGCGGCATAGTTCAGCATGGATAAAATTCAAAGGCATCTGAATGCAATCAACTTTTCTCACCAAACACTGACCCTCCTGATGGTCAACCGCATTAATAGCAGACCCTCCATGCCCTGGCAACGGATTGGTGGCTACATTGGGTTGTTGAAATGATATGCTTTTCTTATCAAGTAATTCTTGCACCACATATTTGAATGTTTTACAATCCTCCACCACATGACCTACTGCCCCAGAATGAAAGGCGCAGGTGGCATTTGCGTTGTACCCTCTGGGATAGGGAGGCTGATATGGCTTCATTTGACGAGTACTGATTATTTTGTTGGTGATGAGATAATTAAACAAGTCCGTGTAGGACATGGGAATGGGATCAAAGACAGCAGGCTTCCTTTCATTATAGTTCCGGTACTGATAATTTGATTGAAAAGGCTGTGCCAGTGGTGCCTGAGGAGGAACCGAAATAGCTTGCGATGGATTGCTGTGCGACGGACCACTGGCTCCGATGACTGCATTAGTTTCACCTTCTTTCTTCTTATGAGACCCAAAAAATGGCTTCTTTTGACTGGCAGGAGGCGTCGGGCTATGAGCTATTCTTCCGCTGCGCATACCATTCTCTACTCTTTCCCCTGTGACTACCATCTCGGAGAAGTTTGAGGCTACGCTGCCAACCAACCTATCATAATACACTGCAGGAAGGGTTTCCATAAACATGTGGACCATTTCTTTGTCCAGCAGAGGGGGTTTTACTTGAGCCGCAAGGTTCCTCCATCTCTGAGCGTATTCTTTGAACGACTCGTTATCCCTCTTAGACATGCATTGTAGCTGAGTTCTATCTGGAGCCAAATCATTATTATACTGGTATTGACGCATGAAGGCATCCGCCATGTCTTTCCAACAACGGATATTAGTTGGCTCTAACTGCATGTACCAGTCGAGGGGAGCTCCGGCTAAACTTTCTTGGAAGCAATGCATCATTAAGTTATCATCACGGGCGTAGGCAGTCATCTTTCGGCAGTACATTGTCACATGGCTGACTGGGCAAGTTGTCCCTCTGTATTTGTCAAAAGTTGGTGCTTTGAACTTGGGCGGCAGGACTAGATCAGGAACCAAGCACAACTCATGGGCATTCCTGGCTCGGGAACCTGCCCCTTCAACAGCTCTTAACCTTTCTTCCAGCATCTGATACTGACTTCTAGCTTCGGGAGGGTAATTCTGTGGGAAACCGCCTGCACCATAGTGAGGGTTATTCATCGATACCGCGACCGGGGTCATGTGTCGGTGAGCAATATTCTGAGGGACTGGGCCCTGTACGTGTGGATGAACCATTATTGGTGAATTGAAACCCGCCGGAGTTCCTGGAGCAATAACAGGAATTGGGATCTGAATCTGGGCCTGATGCGTCCCTGTTCCAACTTCATTCACAATTGTATTAGGCTGAGCGCGCCCCGTGGTTCCCGAAGGGTCTCTTCCAGGGTTTGTATCAGCAGTAGGAGGCGTATAGCCCAGTGGGAGACCTTAGGGAGGCCATTGCACAGCTTGAAGGGTTTGAGAGATCCCAGACCCAGGAAGGGGAGGAGGATTGTTCGTCCCAGCAACAGCAGCTTCAGTTGTGCTAACCTCTCTTAAGGCACTTAGCACTCTTATGACCTCCGCCATTTGAGCCTTTAGGACTTCCATCTCAGCTTGAATGACTTGATTCTCCTGATTCTGACCATGCTGACCCTGACCATTAGGATCCAGACCTCCTGGAATTCCGTCATCCTGATGTGGCTGCGGATCGTTCTGATCAAGGTTGGCTTGATTGTTTTCCATGTTTCTTGCTTGCAGACGCGTCCAATAGCGATGATTAACCAGCTTGCCTAATTTTCTGTTGACGGAACACGCTTATGAACACAAGAACGAATAAATGAATGCAATGCGAATGAATGCGTGTTTAGTTTGTCTTGCCGAGAATCGCAGTGTATTATGTCTTGTCATAGATACGCAAGTAAATCTTTGATTATTTTTGTTATATCACTTTCTTTGGGTCCTACTGAAATTGGAATCTGGAAGCGAAATGGGTGTATTTAAACAAAATACTTCAAAATCTGAATCCGAAAGTACGACATTCTGATACAATGATTGAAAAAGGAAAGGTACAACAAAATGGAAAATTACAATACAGAAGCTCAAATACAAAGAGCTTTGACATTTCCACTCTTTTTCCTCTTGTTGTTGGTAGAGGTACTTCCGGCTTTTCCTTTGGCTTCCTCAACTAGGGCTCTGCAGTACTCCACAAATTTGTACACCTCAAGCGGGGTGTTGAGGGGATACATCTCAGTTTCAGCTTTTCTTAATCTCCTGGGCATATCCGCAAGAGCCTGGTTGACCAATTCTGATAGCTTGGAGAACCTACCCTTCCAGTGTTGAACCTCATCCCTCAGCTCAATGATGACTGCCTGCTCTTCAATCCTACCGAGCAGCTCAACATAGCGATGTTCCCAATACTGACTTTCATCCCTCACCTGCCGGTACGCATCGCTGATGTGACAAAGGCGCTCCTTCAACTCATCAGAATCTTCTTGCTCTGCTTTTAGGGCCCGCTGATATTCTCTGAGGATGTTCTCAAATGAGTCTCTCTCTTGCACAACACTGTCTAACTTATTCTCCCATTCAGCCTGTAACATGCGGGATTCTCTCTTTGACTTGGCAAGCAAGCTTTTCGCAGCTCTCTCTTCCATTTTTGCTTCATCCCACAATTCTTTCCACTGATTGGCTTCTTCCAGGGCCTTCTTCTCTTTCAAGCTTCGCCTCTTGATTTCCTCCTTGGCTCCTTGCAGATACCTTTGAACTTCTAACTTGCTCTCCTCTTCCCCTTTTAGTTTCTGACTGAACTTCTCAATGGTATCAGACTTCAGGGTATTTTCTTCTTTCAACCTTTTGTTCTTCAGAGCCATCTTCTCTATTTCAGCTTGCAAAGATTTCTTCTCTTCCTCTGCCTTCATCAGGGCCAACTTAACTTCGCCTAATTCTTCGATAACAGGGACGCTGGCGTCTACTACTTCCCTCTCGACTTGCAACTCTTTTTGGTAAGGCAGTTGAACATTCCGGATTCTTTTTCCAAGCCACTGAGCGAAGGTGATACCATTAGTCCTCTGAGCAAGCTCTACTTTTCCCATGCGAACCACCGTACTCCAGGCTTGTAAGACCTTTCTAAGCAAACTGTCATCTTTTGGTCCTCCTTCAAAGATGTAAAACGGGGATATCATTTCTTCAGTAGGAGAATTCCTCATCGGATACCCCAATTGCCTCAGAGTCAGGGACGGGTTGTAGTTGATGCATCCTTTAGTGCCCATCAGCGGGACATTTTGAAAACTACCACAGCGGAAGACTACCTTAGGCCTATCTTCCCAGCAAGATGAGAGATACCAACGGATCGAGTGCTCATCTAGACCCCCTAGAAACTGGATCCATTCTTGAATACTCATAGCTTTCACCTCACAAGTTACAGCGTAGCTAATCAACTTTTCCACTCGTGTTGGGTTGGTGAAGGCATGAATGAGAAGCCATGCATACAACAGGTGAGAAGAGCAAGAGATTTTCTTCCTTCTCGAGTCACAATGATGAGTAAAAGCAGAATAAGTGTCAGCAAGGATGGCGGGGATTGGATTAATGGGGCTCTTCCTATTCTGAAAAGCTAGGAAAATACCAATAACGGTCACATCCACATACCTCTCAATCTGCGGAAAGAGAACAACCCCAAAAATTGCCAAGGCCAAAACTCGCTTGAAGACCACCCAATTTTTACTTCTAGCATAGGCTCCCATTAAACCTTCAAGGTAGCTCTGCGGGAAACCTATCACATTGTTTCTCTTCTGCTTTTGGAGCTTCAGATCCTCTACACTCACTTGCAATAATGCAGCGAACCCCTCATCTGTGTAGTACTGTTCTTGATACCGGTAGGGGACCGCTTCTGTCTGAGTGAAACCCAAAATCTGCTGATATTCCTCCAATGTGGGGGCCATTTGAAAATTTTTGAAAAGAAAGCACCTGATTTCTGGGTCATAGAATCTACTCAAAGCCGCGATAGCCTCAGTCTGCACCTCTAGCAACAACAACTTCCGGAGGTTCCCATAAGCATTGTCAAACGATCCCTTTCAATAGGTCCCATCAGGTCAACACATTTTTTCAGGCTAGTCACATCTACCTTGTTCACAACGGGGTACCTTGGAGTATACACCGTTTCCCTTCTAGATTCCATGCCGTATCTATGACAAAAATTTCTCATTACTTGGGGTTCTCGGCAAGCAAACCATGATGAAATGCAAAGATGCATGCGAAAACTATTGAAAATGTATGTTTTATGACGATGATGTTCTATGTCTATGTAACTCAGAGACCAGTCCTTATGGGCAGTGATTCAAGTTTTTTTTGGAAAATGCGGGTCGTACGTTATTTCATATGGACCAGTGTGAGAAAGGCTACAGCGGTAACTCTTTCACTCCCTCTTTTTTTTAAAAAATAAAGTGGTTCATATGTCACTTCGTACAGACCGGCGAAAGAAAGGTTACAACGGCAACTCTTTCTCTATTTTCTCTTTTTTTCGAAAAATCTCCTTTTCTTTTTGAAAACGTGCCTAGTTTACAATGCAGCACACAATTTGGAAAGCCCTTGTGACCTAAAAAGAGGTGAGACCTACGATCTAAGGCAAGTTAAAGGGTAATCCTCCCATGTGGCTCTATTCACTCCCTCGCAAAGGCTACCAGAGCTAAATCTCTTTTATGATAACACCCACAACGATGGAATGCCATCTGGTGTGAGGTACCATAAAGAGCATACTCTGGCTGAAACTTTCGTGAGAGCAGAAGGACATCGGTCCAATTGGCAGTCACTACTCGTTTCCACTCTCCTAGGTGTTTTTCAGACCTTGGGTTTTAGGCTTCTCTCAAAGCTCATAATCATAAGGGGGTGGGTGCGTGTAGCGGGGACATACCGCCTAAAACTACCCACATATACCCCACCTGCGAAGAAAAACCCAGAACAGTCCAAACAATAGCAAGCGATAACACGTTGTCTACACTAGGGTTCAATATCAAATTAGCTAGCCTAGGGTTTCAACAATAATCAAGTGCTTTGCTTTCCTCGAGAAAGGGGGCCAAGAAGAGAGGAACATAACAAGATGGGGAGGAAAAGCATGAGGGTACTAAGCACATAAGCAAAGACGAGGAAAAATAAACATGAAAGGAGAGAAAATAAATGCATGCGCACGCAACATGACAAGAAGAGCAAACCGAAAAGGGATATAAGTAACAAAGTATCCAAATCACATCGATAGCACGCTAAACCACACATTTAATTAGTTAGGCTTGACCCACTTAAAAAAAGAAAAGTCCCCAGTGGAGTCGCCAGCTGTTGCGCCCGAAAAAGTCCCTGAGGGAATCTTTCTTCGTTTACAACTTTTTGAAAATCAATGAAGTCGCCACCAATATTTTTTTTTATAAGGAAAATATTGAAGAAAAACCTTTTGGAAAGCGGATGGCCTTTTGGAAAACCGGAAGATTTGGGTTCGGGGGTCGGTTAGGCATAGGGAAGGTTTTAGCACCCTACGCCTCCTTTCTACCGAAAGGGAACCTTTAATTAAAAGTGTGGTTTTAAGTGCGGATTTGGAAAATACTTAAATTTGCCCTTTTTTCGAAAAGCGAATGAAAAGACTTAATGAAAATTTTTATTTTTGGCAAAAAGCGTTTGTTGTTTTTTTTTTAGAGAAAGAAAAAAAAGTTTTTAGTTTATTGCGCTTGACGGAGGATATCCGCTCCTACGTATCTCCCGGTGCGATGGAGAATTCAAAGCTACGTAGTTCTGGTTTTTTTGAAAAGGTTTTGTTTTTTAATCTTTTTGGAGTTTTTCGCAAAGGGGTTGAGCGTTCGCAGTGACCAAACAACAATGGTTTGGAATGGTCGCACTACTAACTCTTATGAAAATGGATTATCATTAACGTCCAATCGGCAACGGTACGAGTGATGATTAATGATAATCGGTTTTTATTTTGAGCATTGAAAATGTTTTTCAAAATTGAAGGAGAGCGTTTGTGAGGACCAAACAACAACGGTTTAGAGTGGCCACACTACTAGCTCCCACAAGAATGAAATCATCACCCACAATCAAACGGCAACGGCGCGAGTGATCATTAGTGATGATTAATTTTGATTTTGACGTTTGAAAAGATTTGTTTTTGAAAAGTGTTTTCGTTGATTTCGACGTTTGAAAATATTTGTTTTCGATGTCAGAAAATATTTATTTAGGGAAAGGAAATATATTTTTTCTTAAAGGAGAAATAGTGGATGCAATAGTAAAATGGGGGTGCAAATAAAAGGAGGGCTGTATTATTAAAAATGGGGTGTAAACAGCGAGGAGGGTTGCATTTTAAAAAGGGGGTGCAGAAATCAGGAAATTGTTCCAATGGGCTGTGCAAAAACTGGGCTCTTTCAAGGGGGTTAAGTTATCAAAATTAGGGGGTGTGGGAAAAAGGAAGCCCAGTTCGCATGGGAAGGCCCAGCTAGCGAAACTGGGCTTAAGTGACAAAAAATGGCTTTATGCTTGAACCTAGGGGGGTGTAAATAACAGTTTACTTGTTTTTTCTTTTTAAAAAAATGTTTTACTTACCACTCTTTTTTACTAAGGAAAAGTTTTTTTTGGTCCCTTTTTTTTTGTTAATTTTTGATTAAAAAAAAACGAATAAATAAATAAATAATATAAAAAAACTGTTTATTTGTTTACTTAATAATAGTAAAAGAAATGTGTTGACTACCCCCTCTTTTATTAGTTACTAGGAAATGTTTTTTTGTTTTTAGAGTTCTTTTGTTATCATTTTTTGGTTGAAATAATTTTTGGTTAAATAATAAAAAAAAATACGAATAAATAAATAAATAAGAGAAAAAACATAAAAATTAGTTTACTTGTTTATTTAATGATAACAAAAGAAATGTCTTGACTATACCCTCTTTTATTAGTTACTAGGAAACGTTTTTCTTGAGTTTTTCCGAAAAATGATTTTTTTGTGAAGTGTTTTTTTTTGTTGGCTTTTGGTATAAAAGAGATCTATTAATTATTTAAAGAAACATTTTACCTTAAATCCTTTTTTGATTCTTTTGATACCTAATCCTTTTTGATATTAGAAGAAAAATTGCTATATTTCTTATTGCTATTATTTTGATGACAATTATTATTGTTGATAAAAAGACATTGCTACATTTCTTCAAAGAGAAACATGACATTCAAGGATAGGCAATCGATTTGAACTATTCTTATTTTAAAGCAACAAGAGCATCAAAATATAAAGCATTTTGTATTCTTCTATTAAAAAAAGGTCTAACATTCAATCTCTCAAAATCTCAAAAAAACACCATATGCGTGAAGATGAACAAAAAGGATTTATGAGACAACAAATTTACATTGATCAAAATAGAGATGCAAAGATCATAAGATAAAACAAGAAATTAAAGAGTGAATACTAAACCAACCTTGAGTAATGAACCTTTTGGTGAGACTTTACCACCAATAACAACAAAAATAAAACTATGAAAATTTTAGTAGAGGAGAAAAACGAAAAATAATCTCTCTCTCACAAGAACTTCTCTAGATCCGCTTTTGCTTCCTCTTGCTCCTGAATCTTCCAAGACTTCGGCCTCTTCTCCCTTTTCTCTCAAAAAACTCCCCCCTTACCTCAAAACCGAAACCCTATTTATACTAACAAAACCGAAATCGTAGTGGTGTGCTTTGTTTTTTGTTTTTTTTCACTAAACCTTGTGTATATATCCGTTTGTGTGCTAACCTTGAGAAAAACGAAATGGAAAACATGTTCCCTTGGATGAATCCGTGAGCTTTGGGGGGACCAACGGTCTCTTGTGTGGTGATGCCCAAAGATGGCTATTTCGTGAGAAAGGAGAGAAAGAAGCACCAAAAATGGTGATTTCGTGAGAGGATGTGAAAGGAAAACGTGTGGAGATGGAGAAGGGAGGGTGGACGGCTAGGGCTTGATGTGGGTAGTGGAGGTGATGTGTTTTGGAGGGTGTGTGAGGGAAAGGAGATGGAGGGGTGTATGAGAGAGAGAGAGGCCGTAGGGGGGGGGGGAAGGGTTGAGTGTGTGAAGTGAGAGTGAGTGTGTGAGAGTGGGTTGAGTGATGTGTGAGGGAGAGAGAAAGGGAGGCATGGAACAAGGGAGAGAGAGCCGTTGGGGAGAGTGATGGGAAGGGTGGAGTGTATGGGGAAAGGGGATGTGGGGAAGTGGGAAGTGTGTGGAAGTGGGATTGTGAGTTCCAAGGAGTGAAAAGAGGAAAAGTAGCCGAATTTTAGGGAGGAGAGAGGGGATGAATGTGGATGATTTTTGGGTTAAGGGGGAGAGTGAATGTAGACATCTTTTAGGGTAAAGGGGGGGGTGGTCGAATTTTTTAGGGTTTGGAAGGGGGGAATTCGAATTAGGGTTTAGTTGGAGTGGGTTGGATGGAGTTGGGTTATGAAGGAGTTGGGTGTTGGGTTAGGAAGGAGTGGGATTGGGTTTGGTGGAGGAATGGACTTTAAATGGCCCAATCTTGATTGCACCTCTATATTTTTTACAAACCTCCCCCATATGCTCCTTTGCCTATTTTATTTTGATACTCTTAATTATTATTTTTTCAAAGATTAAAACTTGTAGCAAACTAAAATAAAATAAAACATGGCATGAAAATAAAATAAATATTTTTTATTAAAAATAAATAAAATTTCTTATTCTTGGATAGGACAAAATTAGGGTATTACACCCACGAACTGTCTGAAATGGGATAAATCATCCCGGCATCTAAGAGCTTCAAGACTTCCTTCCTCACCACATCTTTCATGGTAGGATTTAATCATCCCGGAATCACCGGTTTGAATTCTTCCTCGAGCTTGATCTTATGCATGCAAAAAGCCGGACTAATCCCTTTAAGTTCAGAGATAGTCCAACCTAAAGTAGTTTTGTTACTTCTCAACACCCTCATCGGTTTTTCCTCTTCCAACTTGGTCAAAGAACTACTGATGATGGCTGGATGTCGATCATCACTCCCAAGGAATACGTACTTCAAATGGGAGGGGAGTTGTTTCAATTCTGGAGTTCCTTTTTCTGGACTCTCCCCTCTACTCAATTCTTCTTTTTTCTTGAAGACCCTTTCTACCTGGGAAGCTTCAAACTGTAAAATGCAGTCTTCTATTTCACTGCCCCCAAGTTCTCATCTAACCCCTCAATAGAGTTCACAATTACCTTCTCTAATGGAGGAGAGGGTGAATCATGTCTAAAGGTTTCTTGCATTGAGTCTTCAATCACATCCACCCTAAAACATTTACCTTGGTCATCCGGGTGGCGCATAGCTTCAAAAACATTAAAAGTCACATTTTCATCTTGGAACCTTAGAATTAGCTTACCCTGTTGTACATCTATCAAAGCTCGCACAGTGGCTAAAAATGGTCTACTAAGGAGAAGTGGTACCTCTGGATCTTCCTCCATGTCCAGAATCACAAAATCAACAGGAAATAAAAATTTATCAACTCTTACCAGAACATCTTCCAAGACTCCATAGGGGTGCTTTATAGATCTGTCAGCTAGTTGCAAAGACATCCTCGTTGGTTTCACGTCACCCCCTCCAAGCTTCTTCAACATAGACAAGGGCATTAGATTAATGCTTGCTCCCCAATCACAAAGAGCCTTGCCTATTGTCAAGTTACCAATTGTGCAAGGTATGGTGAAACTTCCGGGATCTTTCAACTTTGGAGGAAGCTTCCTTTGGATAATGGCACTACACTCTTCGGTTAGAGCCACCGTTTCATCTTCCTTGAATCTCCTCTTCTTGGTCAACAATTCCTTCATAAACTTTGCATAAATGGGCATTTGCTCTAAAGTTTCTGCAAAAGGAATGTTGATTTGGAGACGGGAAAAGATCTCCATGAACTTAGTGAATTGCTCCTCTTTCTCTTTCTTTTTATTCAAAATAGGATAGGGCAACTTCACGTATGGTGGGATCACTTGGGTCTTCTCTCTCGTCTCACTTTTATGTTTTTCACTCTTTTTTTCTTTTTCTTTTTCACTCAACTCATTTTCAACCTCTTCATGTTTATTTTTCAACTCCTCCCTCAACCTCTCAATTTCACTGGTTTCCTCTCTAGGCTTGGTTTGGGTCACTTCAACGGGGTTCAACTCCTTACCACTCCTCAATGAAATAGCTTTGCAACTCTCATTCTTAGGGTTATCAATAGTGCTAGCAGGAAAGCCACTATTAGAAGTTTCAGCAAGCTGCTTTGACAATTGACCAATTTGAATCTCCAAGTTCTTCATTGAAGCCTCATGATTTTTCTCCATATTCTTCATAGCTTGTTCTTGGGATTGGAAAATGTTCTTGGTCATTTGCATGAACTGTGTCAAAGCATCTTCCAAACGGGAATGGTTCTTTTGTTGTTGAGCAGGTGCTTGAGACTGCCGTTGGTTTGAACCTGAGGCCTCATTATTGTTCTTCCAAGAGAAGTTGGGATGATTCTTCCACCCAGGATTGTAGGTGTTAGAAAACGGGTTCCCACCTTGTTTTTGAAAGTTTCCCATATAACTAGCCTGCTCAATAGTTTCTCCATGAGTTGCACAATCACCCTCGTGGGGTTCTCTACCACAATAGTTGCACCCACCCGCTTGCACTGCTTGAGCGGTTGCTTGAGTTTTTGCACTAGCTTCACAAGCTGTAGTTAATTGCTTAGTAAGAGCCTCAATCTGCATAGACATTAGCTTTTGTTGGGCCAACACAGCACTGTTAGAGTCCAACTCCAACACACCCTTTTTACCTACGGCTCCACGATCATTTTGAATCCTGTACTCATTCGAAGCCATATCCTCTACCAGTTGTTTTGCTTCCTCCCAGGTTTTAGAACCTAAAGACCCTCCTGCTGAGGCATCTAACATCATCCTGGCCTGAGGTCGCAATCCATGACAAAAAGTTTGCAACTGCAGAAAATCATCAATACCATGCCCTGGACATTTTTTTAACAACAGTTTAAATCTTTCCCAGGAGTCATATAGGGATTCCGAATCCCCCTGTTCAAAATTTGGGATTTCTGCCATTTTCTTGATGAACATTGAGATTGGGAAGAACCTTTCCAAGAACTTATTTTCCAGATCGCTCCAAGTATTGACAGCTCCTGCTGGGATCGTATTTAACCAATCCTTTGCCCGTCCCGTTAAGGTGAATTGAAACAGTCGCAATTTCTTGGAGTTTTCATCAACTCCCTCAGGATGTGTGGTTCCACAAATCTTATAGAACTGGAACAAGTGTTGATTGGGGTCTTCCGCATCTGACCCTGAAAATTGCTCTGATTTCAAGGCAGTGAGAACAGAAGACTTGGTGTCAAATGAAACAGCTCCCATAGGTTGGAAGGTGTAGGCTTGAGCTCCCGGATTTCTTCTCCCAAAATCCACGAGAGTACGCCTTGGAGGAATTGGTGGTGGATTTGCAGCCATTACTACCTCTTGTGTTGGGGAATCTTCCGGAATAGAAGTTGAAACTGAGTGTCCCTGCAACTCTCTCTGAGCTTGTTGCTTTGCTAGCTTAGTTTGCTTCCTATTTTCCCTTGCTGACTTTTCAATATCTGGGTCAAACAACAAATCTTGTGAATTCTTGCCCTGCATAAACAAATCTCTGAAACACTAAATAAACCGTCAACAAGTCCTATAAAGTCACTGGGTAACAGAATTAAAATAATAGAAACGAAAATATCAAAACAAAAATCGCTAAGAATTAACTCCTTTGCCTTGTTGATAATGAAATCAACAGTCCCCGGCAACGGCGCCAAAAACTTGTTAGGATTACGGCAAGTGTACCGAATCGTTGCAAGTAATAGTAAATTTGTAAGAACCTCTAGTCGTATCCACATGGATTGAGAGTTATTATCAATAAGCAAGTATATTAATTCTTAGGTGTAGAACAGTTGAAATAGTATTTGTGATTTATGGTAACCGAAAACAACTGATTGGTAATAGAAATAAAAGGATAAAGTGATTAGGAATCGAATCCTCTCCCCTGTACTATCATGTAACTAACCTTCAATCAACTTCAATTAATTACCCGATTTAACAGATTCAATTCAATTATAGATTAAGGACAATCCCTTGCCTCATGACCCCTTTTCTCTAATGGGAAACCCTAATTCCTTAAGCGAATCACCGATAGACAAAGCATTAAACGCAAGAATGAACGAATTCACAAACCCAATCCCATATTCCTATGATCATCAAGTTTGTGACCTAAATCCTAATTTCTGGTTTACATACCCATTTCCCAATGATGAACGTAAACCTTAAATCGATACAATTAACATGTGTAATTGTAAAGCATTACGAGCAAAGGTAAAGACAATTGATAAATTGAATAACAACTGAGTTGATTGTAACAAAGAGTTCACATGATAGATTTGGGGAGATTCATCTCTCCTTAACCCTAGAGAATTAGTTACACATCATCAAAGGAATAAAAGATAAGATTAAGAATGAATTACACAAAGAGGAGTACATGAGATCCTTCAATTCCTTGTTCCCAAGTGTAGAGAAGCTCTCAAAATCGCCCTTTGCTGCTACTCCAAGACCTAATCTCGCCTCCAAGACGAAGTGCCCTTTTTCCTTTCAGAATTTCGCATAAAGCGCTCACTTTCTGCCAACGATCGCGACGCGATCCGACCCTGTCGCGACGCGACCCGACCCTGTCGCGACGCGATGAAGTTGAAAAATGCTGCTTCGCGATGCGAAGCCTGTGTCGCGACGCGAAGACTGACCGAAACTTCTCCTTCTTTTCTCTGCTGCGTCACTAGGCAAGTGTCTGGTTCGCTAGTTGACGTCACATCAAATTGAAAGTCTTTCATTGTAGTTGACACTAGGGATGAGGGAAATAGCTTACAATTCAAATCTAATACATCAATCTGAATCTATGCTAATTCCCCTGACAATTTACTGAATTACAATCAAATAACAGCAGTTTTGGTTCTAAAACTGAACAACATTATACATATGACTGTGAGTCAACACTCTCATGTTCATGATTATAGTCCAACCTGTATTTCCAATACTATTATTAATGAAATGATATAAGTTTCCTTTGATAAAAAAAATATTAATGAAATATTACTTCCATTGACATACGAACATATATTCAAACTATTATCTATATTAGGTCAAGATTAAATGGATATCACATATTACTAGGTGGCCCCCCATACATGGCAAGCTCCAATCTTTCCATTAACATACCAACATGTAGTCAAACTATTATCTATATTTACTATATATAAAAGGAATTGATCTTACTTGACTAGCAATATTGGTGTCCACTTTTCTTTCTAATTATACTCTTATCTAATAGCTGAAATATTAAATTTAACTTCAACTTAAATTAAGTAACCCAACTGTGAATGCTAAAGAAGGGGGAAAACATTGCACTCCAATGCGTACAACTAAGGAAAATATTTGCTTCAAAAAATACTAATTAGGGAATATTAACTCTAAATTTAAATTTGAATTTTAATTCTCCAACGAATTAACTAATTAATGAGTTATTATTATAGATTATAGATATCTATCTTTACCTGTATATAAAAGCAATTGCCTTCGACAATGCATGGTAAACTTCCAACAAGAGTGTATTGTAGTAGGTGGAGTGGGGATACTTCAGGTTGTTATCATTGTGTTGGGGTGGATGAAACTATTATCCATGTTTTGCGGGACTGTCCTCTTGCTATAGATGTTTGGAAGTTGTTGGTGCCGCAAGATATGAGATCCAATTTCTTTGGGTATGATTTTGAGGCCTGGGTCCGGTTTAACGTAGGGGTAATGGATGGCTCGGGATGGAGGAATTTGTGGGCAACAACTTGTTTCTTCCTGTGGGGGTGGCGTAATAGAACAATGCATGATCCTAGCTTCTCTAGACCGGCCTTTCCTGCAATGGTGGTTCAGGGATATGTTCATGAGTATCAGGTGGGGAAGAATCAGTTAAATCCTGCTCAGGGGGGAGTTAAGGAGACGGTTTTAGTGTCTTGGAAGCCTGCGATTGATGGATGGGTCACTGTTAACACAGATGGTGCGTCAAAGGCGGGTGGTGGTATTAGCGGTTGTGGGGGGCTTCTGCGAGATCATCATGGTAGGTGGCTTGGGGGTTTCACGCGGTTCATAGGCGAGACTCACGCCTATATTGCGGAGCTTTGGGGGGCCTTAGAAGGGTTGCTGTTGGCTTGGACCAAAGGATACAGGCCGTTGAGCTTCAATTGGATTCTAAGGTGGTGGTTTCTCAATTGACTGGCAATGGTACCGGGACAATGATGGGTAGGGGGCTGGTACATCGCCTCCAGCAGATGTTGCAGCGTCAATGGCAAATCAAGATCCTGCATATCTATCGGGAGGCCAACATGGTGGCCGATGGTCTGGCATTTATTGCGTGTGAAGGTGGGGAAGGCATGCACTTTTGGGAGCACCCTCCGGAGCGCATTTTACAATTTTTGCATGATGATTGTATTGGAGTTTCTACTCCTAGATTAGTTTCCGTGTGACTCGTGGTTTTCGTTTCGGGCCTTTGATCCCCTATTATATTAAAAAAAAAAAGCAATTGCCTTCAAAAACTAACTTTTGAGGTTATATATACTATTCTTTCAAATTTTGCTATATTTAATAACTGAAATTTTTGATTTAACTTAAATTTAGTAACTAAATAGGGGAGAATGTTGCATTCTGATTTCTACAACTAAGAGAAATTTTAACTCAATTTCAAATTTGGATTTGTATTCTATAATGAGTTATAGATAAACTCAAATAAAAGTAAAAATTTTCATTATGTACATAATCGAACTCATTAATATATATCCACATGCATGATAAAAAATGCTCCACTAGTATCTAATGAAATGAACTAGAATTTAAGATTCAAATTTACAAAAACTCATTATATTTGTAGGGATTAAATTGACATTTAAACCCTAAAAGGATATCGACTCAACATTATCACATCATAAAGCAAAGTCACACCATAAACACGGTCTAAATTTGAAAAAACATAGACTTATAAAACTGTAGTTTTGAAAAAAGATTGCAGTTGTCAGTACCCATTTTATAAAACTCTAAGGGCTCGTTTGGTAGTCGGGATAGGATAAATACATGATATGATATGAAACAAGATAGAGATATGATATGATCATGTGCACATCAATAAGATATAAGATTATATATATAAATAATTCTCTTTTTAGGTACAAAAATAACATATGTTATTCTATTATATATTTTAGATAAGCTAATAAATAATATTATGATATATATTATATGATCACTACAAGAAATTCGCTCGTTTCCGACGGAAAAATCCTTCGCAAATGAAGCAAATTCTGTCACTAGTGGCCATTTTCGATGGAATTTCTGACAGACAATATTCCGTCGCAAAAACGCTCATTGCAAATCATTTCCGACAGATTTTTCCGTCACAAATATTTCTGTCTCAAATCCATTACAAATTTTCATCGCAAATCTGTCACAAATTCCGCCGTCACATACCATTTCCGACGGAAATTTCCGTCGGTAATGTTTAAAAAAAAAATCAAAATACTATTTAATAGTGACATTGTTATTGTTATTGCATATGAATATGACTTAGCTTTATACTAAAAAATTATCAGTTCATATTAAAAAAAACTACAGAAAATGACAACTGCTACATAAGTCTCCAATCCATATAATTAAGTTAAATCACATTTGCTTCCATCTGTACATATATTTCATATTTTTATTAGACTATACTAAAAGTCAAAATTACCCTTATCATAAAATCATACATTATTTTTAAAATTAAATGCTAATATTTTCAATTTTTTATTTAGCATCAAATTTTATTGTAATTTTTTAATATATATTTCATATTTTTATATATAAAATATATTTTAGAAGAGTAAATGAATACATTATTTTCTTATCATATACTGATTTCTATCCCAACTCAGGCTAAGGATAAAATATTAACTAGAGAGACAAGATAGAATTATCATATCTTATCTCCTTATCCTAACTCCCAAACGACCCTAAATGTCATCCAGAAGCTTTAAGTTTGGACCTTAACAAAATTTTCTACTCAATAAAATCCCATATGTAAGAAAGAATTTGTTAACCAATTCGCGATCCTTGTCCATCGACTCGATCGACAAGATATGAGAAAATTTCACATGTATGGCAACAAATCACAAAATCAGAAACCCAACCAAAGCAAAATTGAATTGACCGAAACCAAACCTAACAAACCAAAATTTAGAACATGCATTGCAAAAAAAAGTTCTTAAAAAATCACAAAAGTGGAAATGTGCAGGTGTTATCTAGATATGGGCTATATGTCCCAGGAAGGTCAGTTGGCGAGTTAATGGACATGAAAGAGTTACAAGAAGGAAGTCCAGAGTTTAAACCCCAGAAACTAACATTTGCTTATAAAAAAAAAAGACATGAGCTATATATGAAAGAGAATTTACAAATAAAAAAAGAACCACCATGTTTACTGCTCTACAAAATACTTATCCAGATAATGGTAAATTAACACAATGGATCTATGCATGATAATCTAACAAGGATTATAATGTATAGCCCCGTTGTGAAGGATTGCGTGGAGCAGCAGACATGCTGATCCTTGTTTTATTTGTGTTTATGCTGTAATAGCTATTTGCCATGGCTAGGAATTAATGCGTGATTGTTTTTATACCCTACGCACGGGTGTTGTCATGTTATTTTTATTAATAGACTTAGACATAATTTAATTAGTCCGAACATTACCCCATAAAAATCAAGACTAATAAAAATCAAGACTAATTTAAAGTAGATAAATAAAAAGTTTCAAATTGTAATTGAGTTAGTCCGAACATTACCCCGTGAACATTTACCAACAATATGTAATATTTTCCGTAGAGATTAGAGAATAAAATTGTATTAAAGTTTCAAAATTTTCAAATTGTAATATTTCCCGTAGAGACTAAATAAAACTTATTGATAGAGAAAAATGGAATATTAATAATGAATGAGACATGTAGATGAAATTAAAGTAGATATATTGTGAAAAATAGAAAAATGAGATAGAGTTAGAGAAAGAAATAGGAGGAGAGAGTGAAAAATTGTGTGAGAAAGATTGAAAAAGTTTGAAAAAATATATGAGAGAGAGTGATAAATAATATTTCCTGTAGAGATTAGAAAACAAAATTGTAGTAAAGTTTCAAATTTTACAAAATTGTAATATTTCCCGTAGAGACTAAATAAAACTTATTGACAGAGAAAAAATAGAATATTAAAAAAATGAAAGTGACATGTATATGAAACTAAAGTAGCTATATTGTGAAAAATAGAAAAATGAGATAGAGTTAAAGGAAGAAAGAGGAGGAGAGAGTGAAAGTGTTTGAAAAAGTATATGAGAGAGAGTGAAAAAGTGAAAAAATTTGAAAAAAATGTGAGAGAGTGAAAAAGTTTGGAAAAGTATGCGAGAGTGAAAAAGTATGTGAGAGTGAAAAAGTTTGAAAAAGTGAAATTACATAAATATCCTAAAATATTTTAGTTGGGAAAATGGTAATAATGATATTTTGGTAGTAGGTTAATGTTATAGATAGATAGTAGAAGTAGATAGCTTGCTGGAAGGAATTAAATATGGGTGATTGTTTTATAGGTTAAAATAGCTTGCTGCAAGGGGAGCAAACTGAAGGAATCGTTATATGTCATTTTCACGCACAGATGAGAGAGAAGCTCCCACTTCTCTCTAAAACATCTCTCCTCCCAACCCTTGGGTTATGTGGAGGCTCTTCCCTCCTCCTTGGAGGTTTCCCCCACCACCATGGTGGCCATCCCCTCCCTCATGGAGGTTTGTTTTCCCCCACCAGTTGGGGTTGGTTGCTGTTTACCACTCCCCTCTCCATCGGCCTCTCCCCATCCCCACCGTAACACCTCCTCACCAAACCCTCAAATCCTTTTCACTTGCCTTCACCGCAAACCTACCATCCACTCCCCATTTTCTCTTCCTACTAGAACCTTGCGCTCGCTCTGAAGATCCGCTCCTCCCACCTCGATCCTGCAACTTGTCCATGACGGCGCCGACGCGACCTCCACCCAAACCTCCTCCATTGAAGAGCATCAGTGTGCTGGTGAGTCGTGGTTGTTCTCCACCGCCTCCTCAGATCGAAACTCAAGGTATGTCTTTGATACCTTCTGCTGCCTTCTCTGCCCCTGACCAGGTGCCTTTTACCCGGCCTCCCCCTGAACCCCCACCGCTGGCCATGAGTTTGTGGAGAGGAAACCCTCAACCTTCCACGCAGATCTGAACAGTTTCCTCTTTCCCTGCTACCGCACACCAGAAATCCCACCATCAGCCATGAACCCGACCCGCCCACCCCCTAAACCAATTTGGTATGAATATAGATTCTCTGTTGTTGTTTCTGTTTTTTCAACAGCGGGTTCTGGTTACGGTGGTTTTGGTTGGCCATCGTTATGTGTTCTTTGGTTAATGAAGTGTTCAGGTTGGTCTAATCACCTTTGGGTTTGTGTTGTGTCCTCGTTTACCTTTGATTTGGACATGGAATCTTTGGCTTCTAGATGCTGCAAGTTCAGTGCAGAAGCAATGGTGCCCATCAACAATTTCAGCTCTGCCTCTTACCGACAAACTGCCTTCGTGCTTGTGGTTTGTTCGGACCATCGCGAGACCACATATAGTCGAATTGAGCATATACTAGCTAAAGAAATGATCCGTAACTGGATAGATTCAAAGACTGCGGATTCTCCTCCATTTATGGCCATCTACCACGGTCAGATGTTGTTTGTTTGGCTGATAGGCTTAGCTAGTTGGTCTGATGTTGTACCAATGTGGTTTGTTCTTTTCTTGTATGTTGTTGTCAAGTTCCTGTATGTTCTAACTATTAGGAGCAGCTCAAATACGTGTTTGGGGAATGCCCCAACACTGGTTAATCATCCTGAATGTAATTTTTTTCTCTCAATTAATAGAATGAGATATGTTTCCCGTCACAAAAAAAGGGAGCAAACCAGCACCATCATGTTTTCTTTTCTCTTGCTGAATCGGTCTTCGAGGCACTGTATACATTTTATCGGTTTTGGATGCATTGGATTGCGTTTTTCTTGGTGAAAGTCTTACTCTTCTAAAATTTTGATGTTTTTTATCTTTTTTTTAGAAAATAATGGTATTTTTAAAAATTTAATGTGATCAAAATTTTATGAATATACCATTTATGTTTTTGTTGAGTTTTTTAGAGTCACAAAATATGAATTAACTTAATTTATCTAAAATAATTGTTAATACTAGCTGCTACTTATTATTCCTCCAAAAAAACCAATAATTTGGATTAATTCGCTAACTTTACTCTTCAACCTTGGTCTCAGCCTCTCCCTGAATATCAAAAAAAGCATAATTTTGGGGACACCTTTGCAGCAATCTCATTAACGACACATATCATGCATTGCAACCCATGAAATCTCCAAAGCCGGGACAGTGCTCACGACGGTTATCCAAACAAAATAATATCCATGATAACAGGATTTCTGGCCTAGCACACGGAACAGAGTTCTGAAAACATGCTGAAGCAAGCAGAAAGGACATTTATTTCACGTTAGCCACTAAAGGAGAAGGAAACAAACAAGATATTTGACACCCTTTGGCAGAAAATGAACTATTTCAAGGTTTAATTAGAAACTGCCAATGCCAATGGACTAAAAACTTTGAAGTATAAAAATTCAGATCAAAGTGTAATGGTTACCTTAAATTTCTTATTATAGATTCAGTAGCATTGGCCTCCTCTACTGCTGCAGCAGCAGCTGCTGAAGCAAGAGCTTTCCTTTGCATTGCTTCCTGAATTCAGTTGACAAGAAAATGTCTCAGTTAATCAAATCAAAGTTGGTCAGTTCAACAAAATAATGGCTAATTCATGGTCAAATCACACGTAAAAGAATGATATTGAGAAGTATATATATGCTAAAACGAGAGAGAAAAGAAGTATATATTTGCTAATTCATGGTCATTATTCTGATTCTTTACCCTTAATGTAATGGACAAAGCAAACAAGAGGGAAAGGGGGAACACACAAAACAATAGTATGGCAAAATAAATATATTACAAAATACATATTACAATTTGAAACTAAATATTGAAGTAATCAAAATACATATTATAGCCCAACCCATAAAAACACTAGTCACATGCATTTTTTTCAAAAACATTAGACATACTTTAAACACAACTTCCTCATTCTTATTCTTCAAAATTCTCTAAACACAAAGCAGATTTAATGATCAAACAAACACACCAGTATGAAGCAAGTAATAGGAATCACAGCATCTAACAAATACAAACCCATAGTTTCAAAATTCAAACACCTAAACAAGGATAAAATCCTAAAAATTAACCATTTATAATAACATAAGTGAAACTTACACTGGTGGTGTTTCTTGGACATGGAAACCTCAAGACCACATACAGCTGAGAAAACCACATGAATAGATGGCTAATCAGCAAATTGATCTAAAAAATTAATTGTAAAAGTAAAAGATGAAGAATAAAGAGGATTTTTACCAGAAATAGCTGGGGTAAGAAGTCCATCCCCAATTACCATACAAGTGCCAAGAAGAACCTCAATGAGCAAAGAGGTATTTTTGCTCATTTACATTCATAACTCCCCCAGGTATTTTTGCATTTGCACTCTGAACACTGGCAGGGTGATTTCTCTTTGCACTCATCAACATCTGCAACATAATCAGAATAAGTAGGTTTCAAGTACCTTAACACTCACTATTAATACAAATTTTGCCTTTTTCAAACAAACATCTTCATGGTAAAGTCCATTAAGAGTAATAATTCTCTCTTATGTGTATTTACTGTAAACTAGAAAAATCACCAAAAATAGGACAGTGAGTACCTTCACACGAGAGGACTCCATCGCCTCTGAACCCAGGTGGACACTCACAACCTTTATTGTACTCATTCTGCATTATCAATTATCAATTCAGAAAAAAGGAAACAAATGACGGTTATTATCTAGCATATCGGTCTTTCTTCCACCCTTCCTAACCAAAAGCGCGCACAAAAGGACAAACAAAACAACTTACATGGCAAGCAGAGTAACGCCTTCCACCTTGCTCTTTACTCCATCAACCTCCATTGTTCACTTCACAACTTAAGACTCCTGAAGCTGTTAAGAAATTCAAAATTCCCATGCATGATTAGGAATAATGTGTTCTGTTTGGAAGTTGCATTGAGAGGCACAAGGAGCACATCTGAATTCAAAAAAGCAATTTACCTTCACAGTGGGTATATCCATCACCAACAAACTTTACATTGTTTACAACAGGGAATTCGCATACTCTTCAAATTGGACAGAAATATATATGCTTAAAAGAGAGAGAAAAGAATCAGAATCATATGAATCATATTGAGAAGTCTTTCAAATTGGACAGCAAGCAGTGCAAGAATAGAACAAAGAGCGGTTCAGATGAAACAATAAAGAGTAAAATTGCAAGGTAAAAGACCACCTCTTGTTGAAGTTTTTCTTTCAAACCTGTGTGTGCGAAGATCAAACCAACTTGAGCAGCAACCAAAAATCAATCACATGTTTTGAATATTGCACATCAAGGGATTATATGTTTAGGGAAAAATTAGCAAATAAGCTCCAAGGGTAAAGCCATGTCCTAGAAAGAAAACAAGAACATATCCCAAATTATAGAGGAAGATGTCTGTTCAGTCAGTTGTCTAAGCAGTAGCACATTGCATCAATCAAAGGATGGGGGGAGAGTAATGGAAACAAACCCAACTTCTAAATCTCCTAAGGCTGAAACTCCAATAAACTGTGTACAAAGAGTTACCTTTTGCCAAACGAAAACACTAACATAAGTTATAACTCCATATAAACTTCAATGAATTTCAACCACCACATTCAAGAGGAAAATGTTTGGTCCTTATTTTAAATAAAAGGAGTTAGATAATGAAGAGAAAGGTAAATTATGCTCAACTAATCAAAACCCATTAACAGCAAAAATATAACTCAAAACAGAAATTGAATCCATAGTACAAAAGCTGCAAAAGAGAAACAGTTATTATTATCTATGACATAAAGTTAGCTCGGAAAAACTTCGCAAGAGGCACTTATGGAGAAATAGATATTAAGAAAAAAATTATAAGAACTGTATAGGTTTTCTAAACAACAGCTTCAGGTACAAGTTGAAATTGGATCTCAATATTTTCAGAAACTCTCTCAATGAACTTCTCCATAAAACGTACAAGCTTATAAGGACATAGTATTATATAACTTATTTTGATTAAGAATTTGCAATAAGCTAAAAGCTAATATAAACAGAATTTCAGACTTCAACAACAAGAGCTTTTTTTCTTCATTAAGTGAGCTCAACTACATCTCAAATCAAATCAAACATATAGCACTAGAAACTACAATAAAATAAGGAAGTAACAATTTTACCTGAGCAGTGACCTTTATCTGGAAGCACCGGTTGGAAGTACTTAGGAACTTACTTCTTTTGCTCAGTTTCTTTCTCATTCAACCAGTTCTTCAAGTTTTCCACATCATTTATCACCTTGTAAGTTAACAACCCAAAAATAAATGATTTTGCTACAGATAACAAATTTTAATATATTCAAGAATATGGCAATCAAGTTAAATCAAATACCTCATCTATTCGTTCTTTTGGAAGCCAAGACTTGTTTGCTTTCCACTCTTGTACAATCTGCAGATGTCACAAAAAGATCTATGTATAAGTGCTTCATGTTACATTACCACACAATTAGCAAAATTGCAATAAAAATGAATACGTAAAATGAAAATACAAAAGATTTGAGAACCCAAACTTGAACACAGAAATAGACATAGCTATATAGAGAGTAGTATACACAGAATAGAGAAAGCAAGGGATCTACCTTTGTTGCTGAAACTGTGGCTTGAAACCTCATCGTGGAGAAGTTTTGAGAACTCATCAGTTGTATCTCGTTCATATTAACCTAGAAATACACAATCGGTGTTTATGAAACTTAGGGTTTCTAAAACAGTAAATCAAAGAAAGACAGCAAAGGGTTTCTGTGTATTACATGTTAATAATCGTAACAGCAACAAGGTCGGAGTGATTTCAACCTTCAATCATTGAAAAACAACGATTCAACATTCTAGGGGTTTTTACGAACAGAAAGAAACAAAGGGGTTTTCGTTTATATACCTGTTCGTGGTGTTTTGAACCTCCATTGCTGAAGATTTCAGCATCAGTTTCGTGAAATCAGTGGAAGCTTTGAACCCTAGCAGAGAGATCAAAAGGAAGAAGAAAGACGGAGTGAAGAGAAGAGAGAGAAGACAGCGTTGAAATCGTGTTCTGCGAGTGAGAAGGGTTCGTGGTTCGTGTTCTAAGAGTGAGAGGCTTCGTGTTCTTCGATCTGAGAGTGAGAGGCTTCGTACATCTGAGAGTGAGAGGCGGAGAGTGAAAGGTTCTGAGAGTGGAGAGCTAGAGGGAGTGAGGGTGAGGAAGGTGACGGTGAGGGAGTAAGGGAGTGAGGGTGACAGTGAGGGGGTGAGGGAGTGAGGGAGTGACGGTGAGGGGTGAGGGAGTGACGGTGAGGGGTGAGGGAGTGACGGTGAGGGAGTGACGGTGAGGGGTGAGAGAATCATCGGTGGTTAGGGTTCGTGGTGTCTTCTCTGAGAGTGAGAGTGAGAGGCTTCGAGTGAAGGTTTGAGAATGGTACGCGTGATTGAATATTTTTTTTTTCTATTTTTGGACTTTAGAGGTCAAGCGAGAATAGACGCCTGACGTCTAAAGTATTAGAACAGAAAAAAAAAATTCACCCCTAATTACAAGTTTGCCACCGTGTCACTTATGTAGTCAGGCGCATACACGCCTGACTTCTAAAGTCTTATTTTTTCGCTATTTCTTCACTTTAGACGTCAGGCGTGTATCCGCTTGACCTTAATACTCGCGAGTTTTGCCACTTATTTACAAGTTTGCCACCGTGTCTACCTATGTAGTCAGGCATTTAGGCGCCTGACTTTAAATGTCTAATTCTAATGTCATTTTTGCACTAGTGAATGAGTGACCTCCTAAACTAAAAATCACTCATAAATATGCACATAAAGCTGAATTTTACAAAAAAAAAAAACTCTTGAGGGAGGCAAAAGACAAATAATCTAGTGATAGCCTCTCCTAGTTCTAGCTAGGAATAATGTTCAAAGACAAACTACTTTTAGAAGAAACAACAATCACATTGAAAAACATCAAACTGAATTAAAGAGTAGAGATTAACATTTTGGGTATTAATTGTCAAAAAAAAACATTTTGGGTATTAAAAACTAGAGTTCAACTTGTATGCACCAATAGCGTAAATGTAAACATTTTTTACAGCTTTAGTCAATTAGAATTTATCGTATGTGTCACTTTCAAAATAATTAGAATAAAAATCAACTATTTTTATGACATATCAATTTCTAATTGGTTAGAGACGTAAAAAAATATTTACACTAACAATGCATTCTAATTTAAAAAAAGTACTAGCAAGAGTCTCTTTCTTTGACTGATTGCAATTCTTGTGTGAGACTGAGTTCCATCACTTTAGAAATGAGACCCCTTTACTTAGTGTGACTAATATAAGTGGATGTTTATTCACATTTTGTTGTATCTTTTATCCTAATATTTTGGATAATGTTTAGTTGTTATTTTTTAAGTTTTTATTTTCATAATTTTAGTTTTTTTTATCTCAATTCATTAACAATTATATATTAATAAATAGTTGATACGATAAATGCATATCAAAATGCGTAATTTTTTTATATAAATGAATAAAAAAAATAGTGTTAAAAAAACTAATTTTCTATGGTATTTCAAATTTTATTTTTAAAAGTTTTTTATTTATTAATTTACAAATACCCGCGGGTACCCGTTTAAAAAAGTATCCGTTTAAAACCCGTTAAACGGGTACCCGTCACGGGTCCGGAACGGGTCCGGGGCCTATTTATAATAAACGGGTCGGGTCCGGGTAGTGAGATACCCGTGCCCGCCCCGCCCCGTTGACATTCCTAGACTGAGTTCCATCACTTTAGAAATGAGACCCCCCTTTACTTAGTGTGACTCACATAAGTTTCAACAAATCATAGAGTGAGTGTTTGCAGAAGAGTGTTAAAGAGTTCGTTACTAGTGCTCCTCACTAATTAAATCTGAAACTATTCTAAAGGGAACAAGGTGTATGTATAAAAAAAGGGGGTGCATGTAGCTGCAGCCTTTGTCAAAATACGAATGAACTGTATAACCTAAAACGGGCTGGTTGGGTTGGCCCGTTTCTAAAGTGGTTTTAAAAACCTAGCAGCATTAACCCTATTGATCTCCTTCGGCGTCAGAAGTGAAGAAGACGAAGAACTCTCCCCCAGGTAAGGTACTTCGACTTGATGCTTTTCCGTTTCTAATTTCTATTCATAAAGTATCATTCTTTACTTCCATCACTGTAGTGAGATTCAGTGAATAGGGGTTTTGTTTGAAGTCCCCATACATTGTAACAAAACATGAAAATATATACATGTTTCTTTTGGATATAAGCCTTTGAATTGTTTATCTTGTAGAATATGAAATGTGGATTGATTAAACTAACTTCAAATTTAACTTTTCATAACAATCAAGCAATAACTGGATCTATAATTTGCTATCATCATTCTTGCATTGTTTATCTAGCTGAGCATGACATGATAATTTATTAAACTAGACTGGCATAGGAAAATGTTGCTCTTGTGGATTGGTTAGGCTAGATTACCATATATTAATTATTGCTGACAGAATATGCTAGGTGTTTGTGAGTGATTTCTTTTGCTTATGTTATCTTATGCTGATGCTGATCCTTTATTTGTTTGCTGTCATTTTTAGGTAAGCCGCCATGGTTAAGCATAATAATGTGATCCCTAATGCGCACTTCCGGAAGCATTGGCAAAACTATGTCAAGACTTGGTTCAATCAGCCGGCACGAAAGACAAGAAGACGCTTAGGTAATGTTTACCTAATTTATTGATTAGTTTGAGTTGATACATTTTATTAGTGAAAAATATCAGTTTTGACTCGCGGGTGATGCATTCTTCAGCTCGGCAGAAGAAGGCTGTTAAGATTTTCCCTAAGCCTACAGCAGGGCCTCTTAGACCTGTTGTTCATGGACAGACTTTGAAATACAACATGAAAGTCAGAGATGGGAAGGGGTTTTCTCTTGAAGAACTCAAGGTAAAATGACTCACTCTATCCCCATTTCCCGAAAAGTATTTGCTCTGAGTCGAGTTATGAATTATGGTCTTGATACTTGATTGTTGGCTTAGTATTGATGTGATATCAAATATCAATTGGCTTGATAGGCCTGAATCTGAGAGATAACAAAGGGAATAACCTGCATTGTTTCTATTAGAGTTCATGCTATATGAGAGCTCTATGCTATCTTTAAAACTGATCATCCATCACTTTGCACGTTAATGGTAAATTATTCTGCATGGCACTTAGATTTCTTGGAAAGTTGTAATTTTGCATGATACTTAAATTTCTTGGAAAATTTTACTTGCTTAGCTAGTTGGTCTAATTCATGTAGAAATGGCCCCTAAAATAGCTTAGCTAGTGTTTTCAGATGGAATATTGAAAACTTAGTAAATTTTTCTTTTACTTTTTGTTTCCTCACCCTGTTTCTTTTTTAATATATCCCAGGCTGCTGGTATTCCCAAAAAACTTGCTCCAACTATCGGCATTGCTGTTGATCATCGCCGCAAAAACCGTTCTTTGGAAAGTCTGCAAACTAATGTGCAGAGGTTGAAAACATACAAGGCCAAGTTGGTTGTCTTCCCAAGACGAGCACGCAAGATCAAGGTAATGTTGAATTCTTCAATAATTAATTTGATGATTGTGAGGAATTTTACTTATTATTATCGTCTGTCATTTTAACAGTGAGGAAACTGTCAGGTCTGATATTTGTATTTACCAATTTGTTTTGCAGGCCGGTGATTCTAGCCCCGAGGAACGTGCAAATGCGACCCAAATTCAGGGATCATATTTGCCCATTGTGAGAGAGAAGCCAGCTGTTGAACTTGTTAAGGTTACAGATGAAATGAAAGCATTCAAAGCGTATTATAAGCTCCGTCTTGAACGCACTAACCAGCGCCATCAAGGTGCCAGACTAAAGAGAGCTGCCGAAGCAGAAAAGGAAGACAAGAAATAGTTATCTTGAGAAGCGCTTGTGTTGCAAGTCATTTTTGTTTGAGATTTTTTACCCTTTGCTTTATATAGAGCAATCTTAGTAAACATCACCCTCTTGAGGATTATTTGGTGGTGCAAAAAGTCTGTTGATTGAATTAGCACTCTGCTTGTTTGGACAACTTCGTTATTTATGTCGTTAAATTTTCCACACATTCAACTTGCTCTTTTAGCATTCTGATATTTTGGATTCTATTCATTCTCTTAGGTTGCATATTGGAGGGGATGTTATTGTGTGCTCTTTGCTCTGTTTAATGCATTAGTTTCCGTTGTTTTCTATTCATTGCATAAAACAAAACAGAGGCAAACTGAAAGAATTGCTCCCCAATGTCTCATGATGTGAGAGTTTGGTTGAAGCGAGAGAGGAGAAGAGAGAAAGAGAGAAGAGAGAATGACTTTCTATTGATTGGTTGAAGCGAGAGAGAAAGGAAAGAGAGAAAGACTTTCTATTGCACTAAGAGTGTGTCTGTTTGAGCATGCAAGAGAGTAAGGAAATAGAGAAAGAGAGAAGAGAGCATTATGGAAAAAACAGTCACAATTGTGACTGCAAGATGTTGTAAAGAACCCAAAAGGCCACAGTAATTACGATTATGTTATGGACCACATTTTCATGGCTTAATCTTATGACGTGCAAGGTTCAAAATCTCTCTACCTCTGCTAACACAACAAATACCAACACATCAATATTTCTCATTAAAAAAATCACTATCGGTTCATGGGCAACCCATCTTGGACAAGAGTTATTTGCCCCATTTCTATGCTATGGTCAGCATTCACCTCATCGGAACCAACCTCCGGCAATCGATGGGGCATCACTGGCGATGGTGTGGTGTCGGCACGACAAATAGGACAGTTGGAATGTGAAGGGAGCCACATATCTATGCATGGTACGTGGAAAGAGTGCATGCAAGACGGCATAGTCCTCAACTCCTCACCCTCTTCAAAGTCTCCCAAGCATACAGCACATGTCTCATCCTCTTCATTTTGTACACCATTTTTCTTTTTCTTCTCATACTTGTGAGACGGAATCTGATACGACACCAAACCTCCCGCTTCGGTGCTCCGTGTTTGAGGCAGTTGCCCGTGTCGTCGTGCTTGTTCGGCTGGGTTTTGGCAGCAAAAGGCTATGAGATGGTATACTGTGACCACAAAACCGGCTGAAGCCATGGCGATTAGTATGGCACCAAGTTTGCCACTGAACAATGGCTTCTCGTCAACATTATCGGCCATAAATGCGTAAGAGAGAAAGTAATGTAGTAATGATTTTGTATTGACTATCGAGAGAGAAATTAAAACATAAAGAAGACACAGCCGGCCAAAGAATGGCTTATTTATAGTTCATATCATTCATTTTGTTCATACATATATCATGACGGTGAAAGCTAAGATGTAACCTTGTTCAAGTTAGATAATAATATATATTGTAACTAATAAACTAGTAGTGTTCTTGTCAAAATATAATAAAATAAATCAGTATTGTTGATAAAGGAGTCCATAAAGGGAGAGAAACAAAACGTTAGCTATGTGGATGGATATGGGGCGTTTGGATAGGATAACGGCTTAATTAAGCATTTATGGCACAAGTAATGACAGATCTTGACTAAAAAGTTCGGGTGGGCCGCATGAATAGAGATGCATAAATGCAAAAACGTAGAAACTTACCTTCAAAAATTTGCCAGAATGAAAGAAACTCGCATTGATGATGCGAAGATGATGTCAAAAATTGGAAGACGATGCAAAGAAAATCAATCAACAAATCAAACGCAATGGTAGGGATGAGAAGTAAAAATAAGTTCCAAAATTCCATACATGTAAAATTTAATTTATTAAAACTAAAAAAATTTAAAAATATATTCACAACGTAAATTTATTAACTCCCCAAATTCCATTTTAACATAGCAATATAAAAAATAAAAATTACTTTTTTTGACCAATTAAAAAAATTACTAAATATGGAAGAAGATGAATGTAGTAACAAAAACAAAATTTCCTAATACAAGTTACCTTTTCAAGATTTAGTGTTTCTTTACTGGTATAATAATATAAATAAAACACCGCACAAATATATCAAATCAGTTCACACTAGCCTAGTGGTGAAAGAGGGTGTAAAGTCCTTGCATGTACAAAGAGAAAATTTCCTAATAAATATGGAAGAAGATGAATGTAGTAACAGAAACAAATTTTTTTGGGATGAGTATGTAAAGTCCTTGTGGCAGTTTATCACAGCAAGATTAGAACCTGTAACCAATAAGTCATTGGAGGAACAACCAACCAATTCACCAGTCTCTTGGATGAGTAGCATATGCGAAACAACAATATATATTTAGTTGTTATTCAAAAATGAGGGTATATTAGTAATTTCACTAATATTTTTTGGGATGGGCCGTGGCCCACCTGGGCCCTAGAGAAGATCCACCAGTGGGTACAATCGCTTATCATATAAGTGCTATGTATAAGCTGTTTATATAACAAAGACCAAAATAATGTTAAATTATATTTCTATAAATCATAAGCTATTTCTGTAAGCTATCCAGGGGACTTATGGAAATTAGTTGGAAAGAGCTTATGAACATGTCATGAGCTGTTTCCATAAGCTCTTTCAAACGGTTTCACAAGTGCTTATGCTAGTAGATAAGCCCAAATAAGCCGATCGAAATAGTGATTAATGATCATGATTCATTTCAAGTAGTACCGAAAATAACCTAATACCATTCTATTGTTTTTCCTCATAAATAGCTCAATATGCATTTTGTTTATATTTTGTTACAGCTTAGATGAGCTAAATTTTCCTTACATTTTATTTGTCTAAGATGAGCTAAACTTTACTTATATTTGTTATTTGTTATGAAGGGAGTAAATTTTTCTTGTAAGAGGTGTTTTAAGAATTTGGAGGGAGTGTGATTCATCCTCTGCCATTCATTGAGCGTAAGTCTATCAGGTTTATCCATGCATTGTTTGTATTCAATTTTGTTTAATGATGTTTCTAGGTTTTCCTACTCCCTAGAGTTTTATTTAGTGTGCGTAATTTGGGGCCTCTCGACCGTCGACGTTATTGAAGTAAAATTTCCATGGCAAAATTGTGTATCAATAGATTCCACAGAAACAAAAAATGTTTCAAACATCGAATCAGATCTCATATTTTACAACATTGGCCAATAGTTGCTTCATGTTTATTTGTACAAATTATGATAGCCCCCATCCAAGGAGACAAATCAAATAACTTGACCTACTAGTACCTAAATCACTTTTTCGGATGAATTTAGCAGAAATTTTGTCTTTCACAATCATTGGAGGGCAGAATCAGCAGTTAAATGATGCACCCCCAGCATTATTGTGGCCCGATGACGACAGCTTCTTAAACTATAGATCCTTGTTAAACTACATCAGTAAACATTTCAAGTTTCTGGTAAATCAAATCACCAAATCATAAAACCATAGATCCTTTGTATGTATTCCACGGCCAAATAACTGTGTATTCAAGTCAGCCTTGAATTAAACCACCCAGAAAATCTAACCACGGATGAGATACACTGACGCATTTTGTGTTTCAATCCATAGCCAGGTTCCTGGATAGAGGCAATCAACCAGTGGTAGTCTGACACTGCTGGATCAGATAATGGCTCTAGAAACTCACACCTTTCTAAAATGTCAGGTGGTGGTGCTCCATCAATGAGATTGGTATTTAGCCTTGGCCTACCCTTGGTTAACTCTGCAGGCGCATTGGGTGAATGACCCTGAAGAAGAGAGGGAGAGGCGCCTGGGATCACCTCCTGCTTAAATGGAAGTGCTCTTGCAGATTGCAGACAAAACTCTATCCACTGATGGATTAATGGTGATGGTCCCCTGACGCGTCCACCAATCTTATTTGATTGAATTCTAGAGGCAGCAGGAATTGCCTAGGGAAAAGCCAAACAAAAGCAAAAAAGGGTCAATGTCTAGTGTCTAAGACGAAATACGTTCATGACTAATCATCAATAAATAGGTATATCTGAATCCAATTCAAATAGTTTATTAACAACTTCCCGTTAAGATGGTGGCACTATATTATACAATTTGACATGTAATCCCTCAAAACCATTAAGCTAACAGATAAAGAACCCTCTAAAACAAGAAAGCAATGAGAGGCATACCCAAAGATCTGCCCATAAACTCGCTCCAGATTTTGGAACAACAACTGCAACATTAGACATGCGTTTAGCAACAGGAATAATATCGCTACTCCATCCAACAGCTACCCACACATCTCCTACTCCAAAGGCTTTTAGATAGTTTACACTATCAAAGAGCCGAACCTAGAAATACATAAAATGTGTAGTAACTTATAATATAACTTGGAAAAACAGAATGGAAAATACTCTTTTCTATCAAATTTTTTTTTATGGCTTTGAGGAATAATTCCAATCAAAAGCAACAGCAACAGCTGAGACATCATCTAGTAAAGTAAAGACCTGTTTTGCAAGCAAAGCCAAGTTATGTTTAACAGCATCTCTCCCACCATTAACTTCCAAATTTATGTCATTTGCATTATAGGAAGCCCCCATATACTTCAAAACTGCACCAACAACTTCTCTAGGCGAATCAACCATTGAAATCCTCCCCACAAGATCAGGCCGCCACAAGTCTTCCCAGTCCTGCAATTCCAGTTTACATACACTCATAAATGCTTTATCAGAGTTTGGCAGGGTCTATAAGTCTACTAAAACATAACTTACCTCAATAGGAGCCAATTTATGCTTTTTAAATTGATTTGTCTTGTATGCTATTACCATGCAGCCCCATCGATATGGAGTAGCCCATATATCACCATTAGGATCCATTTCTCCCTCACTGTTCCTGCGTAGGTATACCTGGAACTTTGTTAGGGAACATTACATCATACTATTAAGAGACATTCGGAAAGGATAATAAGTAATAACTAACCACTGGATACGCTGTAATTAATGTCAGGCATATGCAAGATGAATCAAAGATATACACACGCACATCAATATATACACGCACCAGATTCCTACTATGATACATTGTTGTAATCTTCAGAGTAAAATTCATTGAATTTTGTTAACACGTTCATTCAGTAAAATTACGTTTCTGTGAATAAAAAAGAAGCAGGTGTAGCGACGTCACTTTACCATGTAAGGGAGAGCTCATTATGAATAATATTCATTTTAAATTTCTATGCTATCATAAAATGGCTGCTGAGGTTCTGAATGGAACTATAGACTGCAGATAATACTGGCAAATCTCTATCTGAGATTACCAGAACTCTGTTTCTCTTTTGAATGTCATATAGCTTACCCATGTTATGCTCCCTCAGAGTTTTAAATGCTCTCATAAACCCTAGACCCTAGGTCACATTTAGGTTTCCACCTGTTGGAGTCTAGAAATAAGATCTTTCGGTTAAGATTTCCCCTCCCCCTCCCGAAACCAGGTAGGTAGGAATTCTTCTCTCTACTATTCAACGAGCATAACAAAATCTCTTGTGATATAAGCCCTATCAGTTTAGCACAAGAACTTTCCCCAACACTACTTTTATAAGCCATTATGTCAACTCACATGGAAGGCATCTTGAAGCTCCCCTCTCTTTCTCTGTCATAACATGAGGTAAGCAGGAATTCTCTGTTGTTGAAGAAACTTTTGAAAAATCCTCAAATAGGAAAATAAAAACTCGTATCTTAACGTGTAGTGGAGAGTGAAATTCTTCATTTTAACAAAATATCCGTCCTTTCCCCTTGTCTGCGTTAGTTGACAAACTTTTTTACGCTCAATGAATATTCTAAGACCAATAAAAGGAAGCCGATATCATAATTATCTACTTCTTTGTTTGCCTTCCTCTCATGCACCACAGTAAATGAACATACATACAAATATGTAAATAGCCAAGTGCACAACACAAGCACAGCTGCACACACAGGCAACTAAATGCCTCTGTTTCCCACTATTTGGTTTTCAAAATAAAGATACTCATACACGAATACTGCTGAAAGTAGACACATAGAAATCAAGCTAAACTAAATCCAGAAAATAAATGGTTTTTGTTATAAAAGAAGAATAAAACCAATCCCGAGACACAAGTTCAAAGGAGAAGAATTCAAAATACATTGTTACCTTCCATTTGTCATGTAAGCTTTTAAACCATTCCTGATCTTCTACATCTCTTACCGGCTCAATTATAGCTTTTTTAATGGCAAATTTAAGCCAGGAATCACCAATACCGACAACATCAGCTGCCAAAGCAGATGTCGGGCCAAGATTTCCTTTAGTAAAGGGAATTGATAGATCAGAAAAGATACTCTCAAGACTTGCATAATACTTGACGTTAAAGTTCATTCTCTTCCCTTGAGAATATATAAAATCCTAAAATTGAAGAAAAATTCACATGAAAAACTATAAGTTGCATGAAATGACATGGCAGAATCAAAAAGAGTTCTGGTATGAACTAACACACTCTCAGGAAATATACTGCCTATTGATGATAGAAAAGAGTTTACACAAAAGCAAGACATTAACTAAAGAATTTCAGAGAGCTTTTGAGCAAACAGCAGATAACAATAGAAGTTAAGTAATGCCTTGATCCATGAAGGAGGAATAGAGCCACGCAGAGCAACAATTTTCAAAGGAACTGTCAATGCATAGGTCTTAGACTTCCAAGTATTAAAAGCTGCTTCTAATTCCTTATCTACTACATTTTCATTCTCTTCATGCTTTCTTCCATTATTATCATCACCTGCAAACATAAACAATATCTGAATTCTGAAATCACGATTTACTGATTCCTGTAACCGCACAGTTTTTTCTCTACCAGATAGAATTAATGAATCCGCGATAAAATTTGTAAAATTGAGGAAAATTTCGCGTAACCTTGAATAATTTGCTCCTGCTGAACTACGGCGGTTAGAGGTAGCGAAGAGGCCGAACACGCGCGAATGCCATAAAAGAGAAACAGTGCGGCGGAGAGGGTGAGGTGTACGAGA